>CANNZV010001039.1:0-187643 GCA_947561585.1 Caprella mutica
TCTGATAGTACATCATCACAGTGACTCTTTTCTCTGATAGTACATCATCACAGTGACTCTTTTCTTTGATAGTACATCATCACAGTGACTCTTTTCTCTGATAGTACATCATCACAGTGACTCTTTTCTCTGATAGTACATCATCACAGTGACTCATTTCTCTGATAGTACATCATCATAGTGACTCTTTTCTCTGATAGTACATCATCACAGTGACTTTTCTCTGACAGTACATCATCACAGTGACTCTTTTCTCTGATAGTACATCATCACAGTGACTCTTTTCTCTGATAGTACATCATCACAGTGACTCTTTTCTCTGATAGTACATCATCACAGTGACTCTTTTCTCTGATAGTACATCATCACAGTGACTCATTTCTCTGATAGTACATCATCATAGTGACTCTTTTCTCTGATAGTACATCATCACAGTGACTCTTTTCTCTGATAGTACATCATCACAGTGACTCTTTTCTCTGATAGTACATCATCATAGTGACTTTTTTCTCTGATAGTACATCATCACAGTGACTCTTTTCTCTGATAGTACATCATCACAGTGACTCTTTTCTCTGATAGTACAGCATCACAGTGACTCTTTTCTCTGATAGTACATCATCATAGTGACTCTTTTCTCTGATAGTACATCATTACAGTGACTCTTTTCTTTTCTCTATAAAAATTGAATTACAATAAAAAATATATATATGACTATATATATTCGCAACGGATTTTATTATATAAAAATTCTCAAGAAATGAACAATATGCACTGTACTAGTATATATTCACGTTGACCTAAATCACCAAAACTTCAATCAACTGGCGTGCTTGTTGATATAATAACGACATCGTCAATATGTCGACTTTACAGTTACTTATTTCAAGTAATATGAAAACTTTTCAATTGTACGTGTTTGTAATTTGTAATATAGCTGTGTAACGTAGGACCTCTGTTATTGTACGTAGGTTCTTCTTTGTTTTAAATCGTTCACGTAGCATAACATATTGTTTTTAATTTTATATAGGTTGCCCTAAAAGCAAATTGTGCTTAATAGGGGCCTTGAGTACGGTTTGTTACCTATTTTAATGTACTGAATTATTTTTAACCATACTGTATTCTTGAATAAAATTGTTTCATTCATTGTTTCAATTGAAAATGCGTAAACAGGGCAGTGGCACCGCAGCGGTTATACTGCAAATATAGTATGGACCAACGCCAGATTTTTTTATCAATAGCTGTAGTTATAATTTTTATAAATTTTACTTAAATAACCATGTCAATTCTTAATTTTTCGTATCGTACATTAAATATTTATATTTCATTCAATTAAATTAATATAGCAGAAATTGAATTCTTGTATAATAAAATCACACTGATATAATGAAATCAAAGAGAAATGCTACAAATTTTAATGCATATTATTTTAATAAAAATGTCACTGGGAGTTTTCCGCTTGGGAGATTTTTCACTGGGAGTTTTCCGGTCGTCAACTTAAAGGGGCCGTCTCCCTAAAATTGAAAAGTTTATTAGTTAATGTACAAATTCGAATTTTTCAGGGTTAATGCAACTACTCGAATGGAGTATTTTTTATTGCGGATTTTTTTTTTCGTCTTTGCCCTCTTCAACAACAACTTTGCACTCAATGAACCCTGTAATAGGTGGGCACTTTCAAAAGGCATCAACTCATAAAATTTTTGAGATAGACACATAATGCTGGTTTCATATTGTTCAGAATTTAGATGTCTACAAAGATACAGAGATATTTTTCCAAATTCGTCTATGAAAAATTGAAAGAGTTTTTTAATTATTTTTCAAAAAAACATTGATTTTCTTCATTTCTTCCTCACACATTGACAAATTCGAAAAAAAAAACGTCGTTAACTGTGTGAACAATCACTTATGAAGAAAATTAAATGAACCTTAAGTATCTAGCTCGAAAACTGTAGGAGTTGATGCCTTTGAAGTCGAAAAAAGTTACTTTTCAGGTGAGTCATTTTACTAAAATATTTGGGGAAAAAAATTGTCTGACTGAAATAATTCTTGTTCCATAAATTAGCGTCGAGACTCTTGTTTTTGGTGTTGTATCCTCTTTATAGTTCATCTAGTCAAAAATAATTTGATGTGAGATCCAAATAAAACCTCAATATCAGTGCTGAAAGGACTTTTGAAAGACTAGACTGGAATAATTTACAATATTGTCTATCTGCTTATGAAGTACTTCTAGAATGTTTTCAGCTCTAACATTTCAACACGTTATCCGGTCCCTTTAAACTAGTATACCTGAATTAAATACTCAATAGATTTCTAAAATACAAATAGTAATAGGATTGAAACCTTGTTCAGTCAGTGCTACAAATTTGGCAAACAAAGGTTCGATAAATAAATAAATAAATAAGTTTATTAGAAAAGGATACAAAATAAAAGGATACAATTATTAAAAGAAAAGAAAACTAAGCCAACTGGTAGTCTTATAGACTAATCACTACATCTTGATCATGAACGACAGTAGGGTTAGGTAAGACAGCTAGCAAGGTGAAAGCGCTGAAATCTTTGGTGGTGGAAACGTTACCAACCATCACAGTCATTTGTAGAAACTTGCCATGCAAGGAGCCATCAGGTTGAGTCCTGACTCTCATACCAGTTATCTTCTTAACTACCGCTACAGCTCGGGAATCATAGCATTCATCTATATCGCCAATGTTCATTTCGTCCTTTATGTTGTCCACAATCCTTTTCGGCATCCCTGCATTGGTTGCTGCTCCTGTAACAGTAGCAGGATATCCAGGGTGTAGCGTTTAAAAATCTATCCGTTTTTCGAGTGTAGCAAGGAACAGAGTCTCCGACTATTGTCTCGGTGAAAGTTGGTTCAACGTCAATCCTACTCAGTTTGTAAGTTTCCGCCGATGTTCTACAGATCAATCTACACCAAATGGAACTGGTACAGGTGAATAGAGCTGATTTCAAAGCCACTTGAATCTCTCCTTTGAAACTTGTGACTGTGAATCGATTCGTTGATATCGTAACCTTACGAATCATCACGGAAAATGGTTCGCAATGTCTTACCCAGAGAAAGGCAATCAACATTAGAAGAGCTGGAGATAACTGCATCTGAATAGAAGGAGAAAGAAGATGAATTTTTAAATGAATTATATTATTCATTTGGGTTTCATAATTTCAAATTAGGTACCTTCGCAATATGTAGTGATTCAAGTTAAGTGCTGTTTGAAATCTATCATACTATTAAAAGATACTAAAGAATATTATACCAATTTTAGTTCACTCAGAATTAATTTTAATTAGGTTAAGTTTGTATTATATTCAAAAAAAACTTCAGAGTACTTTGTGAAATTCTCCACTACCGTATAGTGGTGTACTTCGTTAAGTGCAGGGGTTATGAAGCTCTTGAACGTACTCAAAAGTTTCATATTCGAATAAAAGTGTGAATTTGATATGCTGTTTTATTGTCGTGTAACAACGCGATATTTTTTCTTTAGTATTCAATATATAAATTCATAAATTTTGACCAAAATCTTTATGACCAATATTTGTAATATTACAATGTATATTACTGTATTGTGCATTAATTTGGTTTCGCAAAATTCTTCATATTTTTCTTTAAACTAAAATTTATCGACATTTATTTTAAAATGACATGAAATCTGCAGTTTCTATTTTTCCTGAAGCATTTCTTCACATTTCTTGAAGCATTCTAAGTTCTATGTTTGGATGTATGAACACGTTCCAATGAAAAATCTACAAATCCAAGTTCGAAATTTCAACACTTGATTTATAATGGGATGCATAGGAATTAATTCGACATACTTTCCAGGATATTTTCAGAGACTATCTAACAGAATGGGCTGAAATTTTCTGGAAACATCCAGCCTATGCTCTTACAGAACACTATTGATTTGTTTTACGAAATTCAAAC
Organism: Caprella mutica; assembly: GCA_947561585.1. Lineage (NCBI taxonomy): Eukaryota > Metazoa > Arthropoda > Malacostraca > Amphipoda > Caprellidae > Caprella > Caprella mutica. Next base: position 3,938 of record CANNZV010001039.1, read on the forward strand.
AGGTTTTTTGAATTATTCAAATTTTAGATTTCAATGGAATAGATAGGGATTTAATTCAAATTGCTGAATACATGGCAACATACGAAATAAAAATAAAAAAAATTTGTATAATCGAATCGAAAAAATAACTACTATATGTAAAAATGGTCTACAAAAATGTTTGTGTTAACCGTTTTTTGAAATTCGAAGTACTTTTCGAGATATGACGAAAATTAGAAAATAAAAAATAAAATTCAACCCTGGTTATCATTTTTTCTTTCACGAAAATAAATGACATAATTTGAACTATTGAAAATAGAACAATTAATTTTAATATTGATATTGACAGATGGGAATATGAATAAATATTCAAAATAAATTATATTTAAAATATTTATAATCAAATTATGACGAATTTTACATAATTATATTAATTAATTTAAATAAATGGAATATCAGCTGCTACCGATGTATGGTGATTATTTTTATTCTATTTCAAACATTGTACTGATCGATGTAGCTAATTGTTTTATTTTTTCATAATGTGATTATTGGAATTATGTTTATAATTTGTAGTTATTTATACAGCTATTTTATATAATAATTTATGATCTATACTACACTATTCTACACAAATTGATGACGTCACGGGACCGAAAATTACTCTTTACTGGTACCTAATTCTTATGAAATGTAATGGAAAGCAGGATGTGTAATGTGTATGAACAAACACAATAAGTAATGAACTAAAATATTGATATTAAAAAATAATAGTAATATATACACGCTACCGTGCATTTTGCACGGGTAACCACTAGTCTCTATAATATAATACGCTACGTCTTTATGTGTGTATGTCTGTGGGTTACTTGGAGCAATATTACTCACAAACGGTTAGACCCAGATACTGTAAAATTTTCAACTTTTTAGAAAGTGGTGTCGAATTGAACGTGTTAAAGGGATTTTTTGAAATTCTAACGGGTTTTCGAATTATTAACACTTGATTTATAATGGGATACATAGGAATTAATTCGACATACTTTCCAGGATATTTTCAGAGACTATCCAACAGAATGGGCTGAAATTTTCTGGAAACCTCCGGCCTATGGTCCTACAGAACGCTATTGATTTGCTTTACGAAATTCGAACGGGTTTCTGAATAATTCGATTTTTAAGTTTTAATGGAATACATAGGGAATTAATTCAAATCGCTAAATACATGGTAACATACGAAATAAATAAAAAAATAAAGTTTCCAATAATCGAATCGAAAAAATATCTTCAATAAGTAAAAATGGTCTACAAAATTAACTGCGTTAACCAATTTTCAAAATTCGAAGTATTTTTTGAGATATGATGAAAATTAGAAAATGAAAAATAAAATCCTACGCTGGTTATCATTTTTCCTCACGAAAATAAATGACATTATTTTGCACGATTGAAAATATAATAATTAATTATAATATTGATATTGACGGGTGGGAGTAGGGATAAATATTCGAAATATATGATATTTAGAATATTTTTAATCAAATTATGACGAATTTTACATAATTACATAAATTAATTTATATAAATGGAATATCAGCTGCTACCTATATATGGTGATTTTATTTCTTCTATTTTAAGCATTGAATTGATCGATGGAGTTAATTAATTTAGTTTTTCATAATATGAGTATTTGAATAATGTTTGTAATTTGTAGTTATTTATACAGCATTCTTACATAATTATTTATGATAAAAACATTAGTATTCCATATAAATTGATGACGTCACGGGACGGAAAATTACTCTTTACATGTACCTATCTAATTCATATGAAATGTAATGGAAAACGGGTTTTGAAATCTGTATGAACAAATGCAATAAGTAATGTTCCAAAATATTAATGTATAATAATATATGTACGATACCGTGCATTTTGCACGGGTAACCACTAGTCTCTATAATATAATACGCTAGATCTGTATGTGTGTGTGTTACTTGGAGCAATATTACTCACAAACGGTTAGACGTAGAGACTTGAAAATTTACAACTTTTTAGAAAGTCGTGTCGAATTGAACGTGTTAAAAGGATTTTTCGAAATTCAAACGGATTTTTGAATTATTAACACTTGATTTATAATGGGATACATAGGAATTAATTCGACATACTTTCCAGGATATTTTCAGAGACTATCCAACAGAATGGGCTGAAATTTTCCGGAAACCTCCGGCCTATGGTCATACAGAACGCTATTAATTTGTTTTAAGAAATTCGAACGGGTTTTTGAATTATTCGAATTTTAATTTTTAATGGAATACAAGGGATTTAATTCAAATCGGCAAATACATGGTAACATACGAAATAAATAAAAAATAAAATTTGCATTAATCGGATCGAAAAAATATCTACAATATGTAAAAATGGTCTACAAAAATAACTGCGTTAACCGTTTTTCGAAAATCTAATTATTTTTCAAGATATGACGAAAATTAGAAAATAAAAAATAAAATTCTACACTGGTTATCATTTTCCCTCACGAAAATAAATGACATATTTTGCAAATATAATAATTGATTTTAATATTGATATTGACGGGTTGGAATATGAATAAATATTCTAAATAAATTATATTTAGAATATTTATAATCAATTGGTAACGAATTTTAGTTATTTTACATAATTATATTAATTTATTTAATAAATTGAATATCAGCTGCTACCTAGGTATATATGTGAATTTTATTTATGTGAATTTTATTTCTTCTATTTCAAGCATCAAACTGATCGATGTAGCAAATTGTTTTCATTTTTCATAATGTGATTATTTGAATAATATTTGTAATATGTAGTTCTTTATACAGCTATCTTATATAATAATGAATGATCTATATTCGACAGTATTCTACACAAATGGATGACGTCACGGGGCGGAAAATTACTCTTTACTGGTACCTAATTCTTATGAAATGTAATGGAAAACGGGATATGTAATGTGTATGAACAAACACGATAAGTAATGTTCCTAAATATTAATGAATAATAATATATGTACGATACCGTGCAATTTGCACGGGTACCCACTAGTCTATATATATAATAGGCTACATCTGTGTGTGTGTATGTCTATGTGTCTGTGTGTTACTTGGAGCATCATTACTCACAAACGGTTAGACCTAGAGACTTGAAAATTCACAACTTTTTAGAAAGTCATGTCGAATTCAACGTGTTACAAGGATTTTTCGAAATTCAAACAGGTTTTCGAATTATTAACACTTGATTTATATTGGGATAGATAGGAATTAATACGACTTACTTTCCAGGATATTTTCAGAGACTATCCAACAGAATGGGCTGAAATTTTCTGGAAACCTCCGGCCTATGGTCCTACAGAGCGCTATTGATTTGTTTTACTAAATTCGACCGTTTTTTTGAACTATTCAAATTTTAAGTTTTTAAGTCAACAACACTGAAGATCTTTGGCTCAAATTCAAAGAAGAGTGGGCGAAAGCGTCACGAGATGATTGTCGCCATCTCATTCAATCCTGTGGTAGAAGGTGCAGCTGCAGTCATCGATATCAAAGGCCTTTTCACTAAATATTAATGTTAGTCTGAATTTTTTTTGTCTATATGAAGCTATTTACATTTTAGTTCACATTGTCCCTCACTTTTGGCACTGTGATTTTGAGAAAAAAATCGACTCCACCATAAGTTTTTTTCTATCCTACGTATTGAGCTGAAATTTTATTTCATTATTAATACTATAAGTGGCTACATTGAGTGTAAAAATTATTTAAATCCATTGGAAAATATTGCAGAAATGGATAAAAAACTGAATTGTCCCACATATTTGTCGCTAGTGTATATCGTCGGTTACTGCCCTCTACTTCTATTCTTTCTGACTGTTATTGGTTTTGTAGTTCAAATTTCTTCTTATTTATCACTCTATCAATTTCTTTTCTGGGATAATTATTTGATACTAGATCTCTCCTTATTTTCTCCAGTTCATTTTCCAATTATGAGTCACTACAAATTTTGATAGCTCTTGTTACTAATGAATTGATGACACTTATTTTATGAGTCTTGGAATTGTAGCTATTATAGTCAAGTATTTTCCCGTATTTGAAGGTTTTTTATAAACAGTGAAATCTAATTATCCGTTTTCCTTTTTCATTAATTTAATATCCAAAAAAGCCAATTCTTTCCCTTATTCAATTTGCTGCGTGAATTGTGTGTGTTCGTTGACACTGTTGATGAATCTGAATGATAATTCTTATTTTGTTTTCTGGAATTACATATAACTATGCAATCATCCACGTAGCGTTTCCACATTTAAATACTATGTACATGGGGGATTGGTTAAAATTTGTTTTTCGATAGATTACATTACCATTTTTGCAATAACGACTGACAGTGGTGATGCCATTGGAGTTCCTTTTATCTATTTCATTATTGTACTGTAAGAAATTATGCAAATTTTGACTAAATTAACTATGTCCTGTGTCTCAAGGTTAGTTCTTGTATGAATTTCATCGTCTGAATCTATTGCTTCTGTCACACAATCTAATGCAAAATCTTATGTAATGTAGGTAAATAGACTCCTAACATCATAAGACACTAAAATATTATCTTAGAGGACAATCAAATTTTCCAGCACTTTTTTTAGCTTGGTAGGAATTTTTCAACTTCTACGGTGCTTTATTAGTTATTGGAGTTAATAATTTTGATATGAATTTAGCAAGTTCATATGTAGGACTATCTATGAATGACACTATTGGTCGAATTGGATTATCTTCTTTTATGTGTTTTTTATGTTAGCATAGAATCTAGGAGTAATAGCTTTATTACTGTAAAGTTTTGAAAGCTTGGGAAATTTAAACGACTTCTTGTCGAGTTCTTCATCCTACACAAAGATTCCTAAATAAAATGGATTCAGCTTGAATCATTTCTATTTATCGTTTGATCAATAGTTAACTTAAGTTACAGTTCAAATAAACCTTTTACTGCATTGCTACTTAAATAGAATAGAAAGTTTAATTAAAAGAAGCCAATAGCAATTCAGGGAGTAGCAACCCTTTGAGTCATCTGTTATTGTGTAAAGATGCTTAATTCAGACTTAATTCATCATATTCTAATGACATGAGACCGCAGAACATCTTCAGGGGTGTAAAACTAGTTTATTGTCACTGTTACACATAGATATATGAACAAAGATTTGGCGATGAGGATTTTGAGGTCTAAGCAGCCGTATGAAATAAGAAGTATTGTATTTTTATTAAAAATATCTTTTAATTTCTCTATTTTATAATACCTTCGTAAGTCCATTTCTCTGTTAATTTTTGTATATTAATTGGGTTATCATGTTTTTGGATAACGTTTCCTCTTTGGTTAATTTAGTCTTTTTTCAATGATTTATTCGTTAATATTTCTTTGTATTTATTGTTCGAGTTTAGGAATTTTCAACTTCTATTTCAGTTAATTTGTGTTTCTAATATACACTATAGTATTGTTCTTCTTGGAGCGTAGATTTAGAGGTTGTTTATAAGATTCTGCTCAAACATTTATTTCAATAATTTTTCCTTATTTTTTCGTACCTTAGAAATTGTATTCCACTAATATGAATTGAAATTATCAACAAATTTATTTACCAACCAGTTATTGCCATCATAGGGTAATAATACAATGATTTAGATGCATGCTTATTATTATTATAATATTATCAACTAAATTTTGAGAAATTTTGATTTGATCAATTGATGGCGCTAAAGTGTAAAAATATTTTCTGACAGTAGAGAAAGTTTTCATATTATTTCATCTTATTAAAAATAATCAGCTAGCTACTAAGTTCATTAGGTATTACAGCAAATCTCAACAAAAATCTTCATAAGGGGTAGGATCCAAGTCAGTCAGCAATTGTCCATCAGCGCATGTAGGATCTCCATAGTTTGTCACTTTCTCCAGGTATTCAGGGTTTAGAATAATCCAGGCCAAGTCACAACCACAGTCCAGTGGATTGCCTGGGGAAAAATAGAAAAAAAATTTAATATGGAAAGTATAAAATTCAAACATTCTATCATCATGAGAATAAAAACAAAAAATGACTTATATAGTTAAATAAATATTATTGACATAATAAATGTAGTTGATATTTGATTACGTCATTAAATTTTGGTTCACGTAAAAAACTAGAAAACTCATGTGAATGCAACTCTACAAATACTTTAAGGGTAACACGTCTGTAACGAAACACCAGCGGGTCACCTTAAAGTTCAATGTGAAAAAGAGTACCTGGAATATCCAAATTAGGATTTACTCTCAAGTGTCTAATTCAGAACTGATTTAAATATATATAATTTATATTGGCTTGTAGGATTCAGATTTTTTTCACTTCGTTGGATCGCTTCTTCCCGAAGAATCTGTATAATTTTTTTACCACAAGTTCACAGAATCTAATTCATTTTAAGGCATCGTCACTCATATATTTTTTTAGGTCTATACATGTCTCCTCTATAACGGAACTCTATTTAAAATATTTAATTTTTCATTTTATACAAACTTAATGAAACTAGACACATATTTTGTTTTGTGTAAACTGGATGATCTTTTTTGAAATAATACTTGGAACGTTTAATTATCGAATCACAAACAATATAAACACGCCACTCTTCAAATACTGTGATGTGAATTAGGTTAAACCCTCGTAATGAAAGATGAGAAAGACAGAACTAATAAAGAAATTACCGTAAATAGCGAGTGACTCAATGTAAGGCATCAGCAATCCAAAGACTGAGGCATCAATAGTCTTCAGGAGGTTGTCAAAAAGGTAAATGTATAATGAATCCAGTGCTGTGGAAGAGAAAATCTGTCAAAATTCAACATGAAGTGAATCTCAATCATTCCTACTTATTCAATATGACGACAATTTTAATTGAGATTAAACGTAATATGCATTCATTATCTTATTATTTATTAACTTACGCGGCTCTCCTGTCAAAGCGAATGCTCCGTCCTCAATTGTCTCCAATTCATTGCTGTATAAACTATACAAATAACCATTTCTCGTGATGGGAATAGCGCCGCTTGCTAGAGTCTGGATGTTATTGCCATATAAATATAAGTACCTCAGGTTTGGAATCTCATCGAACGTTCCTATAAGAAAAAATGAAGTAATTAATATAAAATTGCAATATATATTCAATAAATATTTGATTTTTCAATATTCTGATAAGGTTGAAATATATTTACTGGGGTAGCTTTTTTTTTACTATTTATGAGCTTTCCTAACTATACATACAGGAAAAAATTGATATTATAACCGATTCGTATGTTTTCTGTTACAAATGTGATTAGCGAAAAATTAATTTTAATTTAGTTGACTTTATCAATCAAATTTGATATCAACATCTTAATAATTAAAACAAAAATATATGACTTATTAGTTTGTAATTCTAATGTGACGCTGCATTAACGAATAATTAACATTATTTTATATAATATTGATAATTACCTGGAATTATTTGAGATATTTGCGATCCCTCGAGTGCAAGTGAAAATAAACTATTACTTCTAATCACAGGAACAGATACCAAATTAGAATGTGCATTGGTAAAAGTGGTTATCTTGTCACTAAGTGGAGGGGGTGGGAAGGAAAGTTCATATGCTTGTGTATAATATAATCCAACATACTCTAGATCTGTATTTGAGCAGGATTCATAGAAGAGATCACTCACTTCTACCAATGATAGGAAATATCCAGGATGTAGGAAGAAACGTAAGAACTTCACACCTCCGCAAGTGAAGTCAAGAGACGTTAGAACTGAGGAGGAATTTATTTTAAATTCATAAAACTCCTTCACAGGGAATTCCTTCGTAAAGATGTTGGCGAGTTCTTCGTCTGACGTTATGTCCGTACAGTCCAGAGTTAGTCTGCTGTTAACTGAATCGTAAATACATAAACACGGGGAAATGTCTGCTTCATTCGGACACGGGAAAGATCGGGGTTCTCCTACACTGGTTCCATTGCTGTGAAATTCAGTTAAGGTTTCACTGGCACTGAGAGAAATAATACTTGACAGAACAAGTAACGGAATAATGGGGAAAAACATTGTGAATGTACTTCTGTGATGTGTTCTGTGAGCAATGATGATGTGTTTTATACGCTTTATCGAAGAGCAGATTGTCCTTTTCCCACAGTTGCACGATAACAGTAATTATATTATACATCATATTAATAGTTATATGTATATGCTCCCGCCATTTGCCGATTGCCACAAGGTAAATTGAAGTGGAAATATGGTGGAGTAGGTAAATTGCAGTGGAATTTGAACCAATATGGTGGAGTAGGTAAATTGCAGTGGAATTTGAACCAATATAGTGGAGTAGGTAAATTGCAGTGGAACTTTAACCAATATGGTGAAGTAGGTAAATTGCAGTGGAATTTGAACCAATATGGTGAAGTAGCTAAATTGCAGTGGAATTTGGACTAAATGGTGGAGTAGGTAAATTGCGGTGGAATTTGAACCAATATGGTGAAGTAGGTGAATTGCAGTGGAATTTGAACTAAAATGGTTAAATAAGTAAATTTCAGTGGAATTTAGTCTCAGAATGATGTAGGAATACCAGGTAATTTGAAGGTGATTGTCATTCTTGAGACACTGCATATTAATTCACATATATTTCGGTGTGCAGACGTTTTGTCGACCAGACGTTTTGTCGACCAGACGTTTCGTCTACAAGATGTTTCGTCTACAAGACGTTTCGTCTACAAGATGTTTCGTCTACAAGAAGTTTCGTCAACAAATTTCCATAAATGGGATAATAACACACTCTAATGTTACACAATATGTAATTTAACAGAATATGTATCAAACGATCAAATTACAAAATAGAATAACGGTAAAGAGGAAAATTATTAAATAAATCTCAATCGTTTTCTACTTTAATACTAAATCAAAACTACTCAATAATAACAAATTATTTTAAGGTAATTCAATGATTTTAGATCGAGTTATGTATATAGTTTTTGAAATTTAAAACAATTGCAACATAAAATTTAAGTATCATAATAATAATATTTACATCCTCGGATTCGTCATTGACAAGTCACTTTCAGTAAGAAAATGCCCACTCGACTACTGCAAGTGTTCGCTAATTGAATGCTAATCCTAGATTGAATTGCAAGTTTTCATTTAAAAAAACTTGCCGTTGAATGATTATCGATATATTAGGTTATTGTTTTACCAAAAAAGTGATTCTTTTAAACCATTTGTTGGCTTTAAAATCGAAAAGTTCAGAGTTATCAAACGTTAACCCATTTTCAAATTTTGATTATGTAAGAAAACGGTCAACAAACGTTTCGTCGACAGACGTTTCGTTGACAGACATTTCGTCTACAAGACGTTTAGTCGACAGGACTTTTCGTCGACAGACTTTTAGTCGACAGAACTTGACAAATTTTCGTAAAATGGATATTAACTCACTCTAATGTTACAAAACATTTACTTTAACAGAATAATGTATCAAACGATCAAATTACAAAATAAAATAATGGTAAGGAGGAAAACTATTAAATATATTTCAATCGTTTATCTACTTTAATACTAAAGTAAAACAACTCAATAATACCAAATTATTTTAAAGTATTTTGAAAAATTATTTATGCAAGACAAAGATGAATAAATAATGATGGAATCATTGAAATCTAAATGACTGTAACCACACACAATGAGTATTCTTAAAATTAATTCTTTGTATATAAGTTGCCTCGTATCACAACTTCCTATTAGTATCTTGCGGTGTTGGTTTATGTAGAGGTGTCTTTTAATATTAATAATAATATATTAGTTCTACAATGTTATGTAATAAGTTCATATTTTTCTTATAGCCTGGAGAGGATTTTTGATTTTTTTTTTCTTACAGGATCAAAATTCGAAAATGGGATACCGTTCAATAACTCTGAACATTTTCTATTTTAAAGCCCACTACTTGTTTCAAAGAATCACTTTTTGGTATAACAGCTATACGGAAAACTGCCAGGCGGAAAACTGCCGAAGCGGAAAACTGCCAGTCACTTATTGGCAATTCATGTATTTTTTGACTTCTGATAAACATATTCTATGAACATTTTAATTCATAAAAAAGTAGCGTTAGCCATTCTTCAAGTGATTAAGGAGACATTCATTTTTTACAGGTATAACTAAAGTATATAGTTTATTGGATTACTTAATTTTCAATGGAAAATAGAATTTCAACAAAGCTACTTTATTAAACACACAGTAAACCAAATTCAGTACACACAAAGAAATTATAATTAACATTTTTAACTTATTTGTTAAGTCACGCACATTTTAAAAACAAGTATATATTTATATATATCAATCAGACTCAAGAAATTGAAAGATAAACAAAAAATTTTAACTAAGTTTGTTTATAAATAAAGAAATTCAGAAAAGAATACTAAAAATCTCTAAATTACACAAAAGAAATTCATATATTAATAAAATTTGTATTGAATGAACATTTAATTTCTACAGAAAATACTGTACAGACTGCAAAACGTATCTGGCGCGGTTTCACAGCCCAGTATACTTTGCAAAGCGGTGAGAACGTTGCGGATACGCTGCGTTCTCACCGCTTAGTATACTTTGAATTTCAATAGCGCAGGGCAGTGACACCACGTCGGTGGAACTGCCAGTATAGTATGGGCCGTTAGCAACAGGTTTTAACTTGTTTTTACGGGTTTCAACTTAATTTAACAGGTTATAACTTGCTCTAAGAAATTGATAATTTATCTAGTTTTTATCCACTTTTCACCTATCATACATAATATACAGTAGCGAGCATAAATTAAGAGACAGTGAAACAAATTCAACATTTTTGCTTATTGCAAAGAAACTAGTCAACGAAAATACGTGAAACTCAACAACAATAAAGATACACATCCTGTGGGTGTTTGCCATAAATATTAGCAAAATGAAATAAATAATTACCTAAATTTTCAACTTGTGCCATCAGAGACCAAAAAGACACCGATCAAAGGCTGAGAAACAGTTATTAATAAACGGCTTCAAACTGAATAATCTCAGTTTAAAAGACTGTTTCAATTTATTAAATTGTTACTGAAGGTTATCAAATTATTGAAATATACCTATCGCCGCCATTACACATGCTACTCAAAAACAAGTATCTCTCTGTAAAAATACGTCTAATTTTGTCCCCTCACAAGGATGGAATGTCACTTTTTGAAATTACAAGAATCATGGAAAGATCTAAGAGTGTTGTGCACTGCATTGTCATTACTTTTAAAGAGTGTGCTTCAATTGCTGCAAAATAAAGATCAGATCGACAAACAAGAACTATCCCCATAGAAGATTGTGCCATGGTGAGACTCTGCACAAAGGACCATTTCGAGACTTCTGCAGGTATTTCTCGTCAAATACGTGAAACACATAGTCTCAGTGTCTCTAGATTCACAGTTTCTAGGAGTTTGAACAGGGTAGGATTAAAAGCCAGGATGTCTACATCGAAGCCTCTGATGTTAAAAAAATATGCTTCAAGGCTTCAGCTTGCCAAGAAGCATGTCGTTTGGTCAAAGGGTCAGTGGTCCATGGTTCATTTCAGCGAGGAATCTAAGTTTAATGTGATCGGAAGTGACAACAAAAAGTATGTTCAAGTAATGTGGATGAACGACTGTCCCTGAAGTGCGTTAAGAAAGCAGTGTAACATGGAGGCGGCAATGTAATGATCTGGGGCATCATTTCTGCAGCGAAAACAGGCCCGCTGCACGTCTGGGAGTGTTCAACACAACATTGTATAAGTTACTTCTCATCTACCATTGCATTCCACATTTGAAATAATTTGATATTTTGATTCAAGACAATTATCCTTGTCACACGGCTAAAACTATGAAAGCATCAATAGGATGTTAAAGAGTTTCTCTTATGAGCTGGCCTGCTCAGATCCCCGAGTTGAACCCCATTGAAAACATTTGAAGGTAATTGGTGATGGTGCTCAAGGACGTAATTCCAAAAGTCAGAATTAACTGTGGGGATTCTGAAAGAAGAATGGCAGAAGATAATTCCATAATTCTGCTAAAAATTGATTGATTCATGTAATAATCGATGCAACGAGGTCATCAAAAATAAAAGATTCTCCACACAATACTAATTGTGTATATTTATGTAGCCAATGGTTAATACAATAACAACTGTTCTTTAACTTTTGTTCGGTGTCTTTTTTTTTGTCTCTGATGGCAATAGTTGAATATTTTGGTAATTACTGTTTGATTTTGCTAATATTTCTACCAAACACCCACAGTATGTGTATCTTTATTGTTGTTAAGTTTCACGCATTTTCGTTCACTAGTTTCTTTGCAATAAACAAAAATGTTGAGTTTGTTTCAGTGTCCCTTAACTTATGCTCGCTACTGTAAATATACATCATTTACAGAACTTTTGCAACGTATGTTGGTTATTTTTTCTCGATACCATTTATAGAATATCGAAATTCACTAAGTAATTTTGCGAATTAACAAAACTATCCTTTAACATCATGGATGTAGAAAAGCTTTTTCGTTCTTTATTCAAATAAATATTTATAATTTTCATTTATAGATTTTTTTAAATTACAATATAACAAGTTTGACATCTTTTTTTAGTTTACCTATAGACTTTCGTGACCTTTTAAAATATCTATTACTTAACTTTATTAAAGTATCATATTTACGTACTGTCGTCTGTCACTATAGTAATTTATTATATTTGATATATTAAAGTTTTGAAATATATAAGAATTTCTAAAGCAATTGGTTTGAGCCATTTGTTTTGTATACAAGTAATATAAACTCTATATAATTATTATTATGGTTCCTGGAAAGAAGCCCACAGGAAATATGTCCACAAGGAAAATTGCCCACAATGGAAAATGCCCACAGGAAAAAAGCTAACAAGGAAAAAAGCCCACAGGTATAAAAGCCCATAACTACCTAAAAGGGGCAAAAGTTAACAGCAAATGTCCTTAAATACAGTTGTATGGTTTTACTGTAGGGTTTAGGTTTAACGTCAGCTTTCAGCCATTTTTGACGCTGATGTCAAAATTAATTTAAAAATAGCAATGGAAGAAGCAATCAGAAAGGAAAGGCTCCATGAACAAAGTTACTTACCCCCGTCGGTGATAAAGCTAATGGATGTAAAAACAAAAACGACTCCGTGAATGCAGTCATTTAACAAGGAATCTGACGAAAAGGGCCACACTCACAGGTGGTTGCACTTAAGGATGGAAGAGGGAAATGAAGAGGTGATACTATATGAAGCTTACGAGCCTACCTATTACACAAAAATCTAAGATCTCATAATTTAAGAGCATAAACCTAGCAATAATCTCCAAAACTGCAAGTAGTGTTAAAAATTATAAATATAGTAAATATAACGACATCGGCTTCAAGTGTAAGATGAAAGTCCATATTGGATTGGAACTCCTTCTGATTAAAATATTTAAATGCTGAAAGAAAATCCTAACGATCATGATTTTAATAATATAAAATTGATACACAAAATTTAATTCAGATGAATAGAGAAAATGTTTTCAAAAATATTTTATTATCCTAAAACTTGATTTTGTAAATTTACCGATTTGAAATAAAATTTATCTTCTTTCTTCGATATTTCATAATTAAAAGAAAGTAGATATACCTAAAATAACTAAGTATCACCAAAACAGAAAATTTGCATTATCTCCACTTTCAGGAAATACACTATTATAACTCAATAAAAAAAGGTTTATTAACATTGAAAATTGAAGACCATTTTATGAAGATGTTTTATGAATTATTATATCATTGGCATATGCAAAACCATTCAATTTTGGTGTGCAGACGTTTCGTCGAAAGGCGTTTCATCGACAGGACAGGGAATTAACACACTAATGTTGCAAAACATGTGCTTTAACAGAATGCAGGTATCATGGATACCAATTAAAATAAAAATGTTAATAATAATAAGTCAAAATATAATTATTTAATATTTTTTTCAGACTAATGATGTACCAAACAATTTTATTACAAAACAGAATAATGGAAAAGTAATAAATAAATTTTAATCGTATTTTTTTTTCTTTAATACTCATCCAAAACTACTCAATAATAACAAATTATTTCAACTTAATTTAAAAATTTTGGGTCGAGTTACGTTTGTAATTTTAAAAATTGAAAACAATTTCTTCTCAATAATTTACGTTTCATAATAATAAAATTTACATCGGCGAATTTTATATTGACAAGCCATTTTCAGTTGGTGAATGCCCACTGTTCAACCACTGCGAGTGTTAGGTAAGTGAGTGGTAGTCCTAGATTGGATGGCAAGTTTAAAAAAAAACCAGCCGTTGAATGTTTATCAATATTTTATTTTATTATTTTACAAAAAAGTGATTGGTCGAAACAAGTGCATAAAATATATAAATTTCAGAGTTATCGAACAGTATCCCATTTTCAAATTTTGATCATGTAAGAAAATAATATTAAAAATCCTCTCCAGGCTCCAAAAAAATGAGTTTATTGCATAATATTGTAGAACTAATATATTATAAATATTACTAAAGTAATCGAAAAGGCACCTATTGTTCAGTAGTTCTGGTTTAGTATTAAAGTGGAAAAACAACTGAAATATATTTAATAGTTTTCTTCCTTACAATTATTCAATTTTGTAAATTGATCGTTTGATACATTATTCTGTTAAAGTAATTGTTTTGTAATATTAGAGTGCGTTAATATCCCCTTCCCGAAAATTTGCCGACGAAACGTCAGTCAACTTCAAATTTTTGATATAATAACGTAAATTCTACAAAATAGTCTGCAATAGTATCTAAACATCATCTAGATATAAACTGTAATGACCTAGATTTCTAGTACTAAACGAAACAAACTCTAAACGTTTAACTAGAATCAATGCGGAAAGTAAAACACTTCAGAGAGAATAATGAATATATTAAATTATGAAAGTTTCATAATGGTACCTGACCTGAGAATAGTTAAGAGGTAGGAGAGTCTTGAATCGTGAAATCCTCTAGCTCAAAAGTTAGTCGGATGACAATAGTGGAGGTCGGATGACAATAGTGGAGGTCGGATGACAATAATGGAGGTCGGATGACAATAGTGGAAGTCGGATGACAATAGTGGAGGTCGGATGACAATAGTGGAAGTCGGATGACAATAGTGGAGGTCGGATGACAATAGTGGAGGTCGGACGACAATAAGGTGGTCGGACGACAATAAGGTGGTCGGAGGACAATAAGGTGGTCGGACGACAATAAGGTGGTCGGAGGACAATAAGGTGGTCGGACGACCATAAGGTGGTCGGACGGCAATAAGGTGGTCGGAAGATTCAAAAGACTCCAATTGCAACTAAGGATTTATCTTCAACTAGGAATATAACTTCAACTAGATATGTATCTTCTCCAGAGTAAGGTATGGTTATGACCCACGGCACTGAAATCAAACAACAGAATTAGCTCACCTAGCCATTTAGAGTAAACATTTTCCAAATACCAAGGATTGGTAGCTAGGCAATTGATAAACAATAGAACACATAAAAAGTATAATAACACATACCTTTAAATTATGTGAAGTAAGAATAACACTAAAAGAAACTTACCAAGGAGAGAGGGGACACCGGACTAACGTTAGCTTTCAATTAGGTGCAAAGCGATTCAGCCGACCAAATTGAAACCACCCATACTTATACCCATGCACCGATTTCGAACAAGCAACTTGATTGGATTAGGCATGGTAGACCTAGTGGTTACTGGGAGATTTGCAAAATATGTAGTACCAGTTCTCTGATTGGTCGCGGCTTGGCCGGTAGATATAAAATTTCGAAATAAGTATAAATATTCGAATTGCAACAGCAAAATCCCTATAATGGTATCCTGTCCTCTACATAAACTAATTGAGGAATGGTGAAAAATTTCTACCTCGTCTTACATAATTATTGAAATAAACGTTAACATAATTAATTAAATATATACATAAGCACATACGTATAGGCATTTAGTTTAAGATTCGTGTAATAGGCAGGCATATCCTAGGTAGCAATGTTTCTCATAGCATTTTTATTTAATATTCTAAAATTATTGGCAATGGTGTAACAATACTGGGACAATATTACAGAAAGGAATATGGTTACTAGGATTAATCTCTTCAATGAATTTCCTAATTAGAATATTAACTTTTACACACACACACACACACACACACACCCATACGTATTGAAATAGCTTACGTAATATACGAATTGAACCAATAAATTTAATATAGAATACAGTAACAGGTGAACAAAGATTATTATAATACACATCATCGGATTGTGTTGGTAACTACCTGGTAAAATAAAGTGGTACAGTTACCTACAAAAGTATCAATACTAATATTCAACTTCAAATATTTTGTTTTCATAGGAAGAGAAGTTCATATGAGAATATTTTAAATATTTCTCGATGAAAAACTATTCCAAACGATGCAACATGTAGGGATCAGTTACAACATGCTTCACAAAAATTCTCATATACTAAATAATATTACAAACATGTTCAAAGCATGTTAGTGATATACCGATAATTATATCTATTTACGATAAAAAAAAACATCGTAAATTTAGCTATTCTGTAGATACATTGCCACAATTATCTCACCTTAGATATTTTCCTTCGATATGAAACGTTTGCTTCAACCACGTGGTCTTCACAACTCAAAATCAGCTGTTGTTCACGCCAGGAAATCTTAACTATATGACTGAAGAATCTATTGGTTAGTGGGACAAAACACACACGGTTGTCAACATGGTATAATGACTACAAGGTATGTGCGCGCGCAAGTATTTTCTGACGTCATAGAAGTGAGAGAATGAGTATTTAGTTTTTCTATTTCAAGGAAAAGAACCTCTAAAGTTATACTTTTGTGATAAATATATGACCTGTAAAATATTTTAATCCATGGTGTTATTAATTCCATGAAACTACCAAAGAAAAAATGGTTAAATTAATTAATGTTTATTATCTAATATTTAAGTTTATTAAATCTTATTTACCATTTTTTCTGATTGCTTAATATTATCTAAATTTAATTAAATGAAAAGAAACTATGATAATATATTTTCAACATAAATTTGGTATACGAGTGGAAGGCAACAATACAAAATACCATCCTCTATGACGTCATGAAGGGACTGCGCAGAAGAAACTTAATTTGGTCTCTTTTGCGGTTATTCCTTGAAGAGTTATTATACCATGGTTGTGACAATCCAAAGGTTTTGTGTGTGACGTCATCACAGCAACACTTTTATCAGATAGTAGGCAACAGTTTACGTCACCACATCACACTAGTTTCTGCAAGTACAGAACAAGCCTTCAAATTATTGGATAAAAATATCAAAAAATAGTTCGTCGATCTTACAAATGTAAGATTGACGTATTCACTGGTTGTGGCATAGTTTTTTAATATTTGCGATCACCGACTAAATAAACCTCGATGAAGGTAGTTACCTCAGACCCATACCTTCTGCGCCCTTTGGAGCTACCTTTAGCCTGAATGATAATCTGAGAGAGTTGGGTGGAGTGTGCGTTGTGAGTAGGTGGTTCTGATGCGCTATTGTCGGAAATTCGGGTTTCAGTTCTCTCGCTGTCGTTACTGAGTGTGGTTGATATATGTTGTACTCCGGAGTCATAGGTGGTCGTTTGTCATTGTTGGTGGTGAATTTCGAAGCTTTGTTGTCAACTGATTTTAAGTGAAAGTGATACATTGAAAGAAGAAAACTATCTAAGGTAAGCCAGTTTGTCATTAGAACTACAGTATCTTGTATTCATAGTCAGTTAATTTATATCCTGGATATATCATATATGTATTATTTGAATTTATTTCGTATCCAGGATACATTGAAGGAACAAATTATTATGTGTCAAGGATACTACTTATAAACTTTGTTTCTTTCTCGTTCACATTCTTAATTAAGAGAACAATAATACAATATCAATCTTTTTTCTATTATAATGCTCTTTTTTCATATATTTAAAAGTCGAATTTAGCACTTTCAAGAAATAAAAACAAAAACATAGAATTTGATACAATTTAACAAAATTAACTCGATTAAAGTTTTTCAATAGTTTTTATTAAATTAATTTCTATTAATTCGTATTATTCGGGAAAACCAAATATTGATTTCAAATTTTTCGTACACTTATATAATACATGCTTACTCAATGTCTTTTTAAACCTTTCAATTTCCTTACACAAACGTTCGCACCTCATTTCCCAGGTATGGCTGATGTTCAGAGCAATGAGGCCTCTACACAGGTACATGACACACCTTCCTCAGCCAGTGTGGAAGAAAAAGAATGTTTTGATTGCAAGAAGCAGTTCGGTGCATCAGATCATGTACTGAGACTTCCCTGCAATCACAATTGCTTAACCTGTATGTCTGAACAAGAGGCTGAAAAACTACATTCAGAACAACCCACGTAAGTAATGAGCACAATTAATTTCATTATATTTTATACGAATAATAAATAAAAAGGTTTAAACAAGTAGCGATAGTTCTCTTCATTCTGTATGGTTTCAGTTTCCATTCAGTATGTATGATCATTGTTTTAAGAAATTCATTTCAGACAAAGCGTTTATTTCAAATATTGAGTGAAGTGAAATTGAAAATTAAATCTCATTGGATACATCTGAGATAGAATAAGATATTTTACCGATACCAAACTATAAATATTTACCATATTTCTACTATTCCTAGTGTTCTAACTTTGTGGGCACTTCACTCAGACCATAGAATAATGTCTATTTTTAAAGAGTAATTTTATCATTCACTTTTTTCTTAAGAAGTACATCTATTTCAAACTACAATAACTCAAATTTTACTACTTCAGGATTTAGATTGTTAAGCTATAACTCTATGTTTATTTTCCAGTTCTGGTAGACAATGCAAGCGAGATTTTCCGACAATTGAAATGTCAGTGAATTCAAGAACACTTTTGAACAGAGAAGAAGACGGAGACTTCATAGAAATATCTCTAGAGACATTGTTTAATTATGCCAAAAGGGCAGTTGCTAAATTCGTAGCTCTTTGCACCACTTTTTGGCATCATTTTCTCACTTCATCACAATCATATTGGGAAGTAACCAAGGAATGTTTAATGTACATCTTTGCCGTGTGTGCCAAAATTCCTCTCTTGGTTTGGGGGTAAGTACACAACAGTGTTAGGTCACTTTTCAATCGGTAACTAATTGAAATATAAAAAGTCAAAAGATACAGTTGCTTATTTTAGAATATCCACATACTCTAATATTTTTTTACCACGAGAAAAACAAGAACAATTTAATCTTAGAGAGAATTTGTGCCTCTTGGACTCCCGAACTGTTGTAATTTGTGTTATATATTGTTCATCTTTTAGCATATTTATCATTTTTTAATGCTACTTACCATTGTAAATGTTAACGCTAGTATTATACTCTTCAACTAAGAGGTCATTTGTGTTAGGTAGGCTCTATTTACCATCACATCTTCATTTTATTCTTTCATAATTGAGTGCATGCATTTACCAGTGCAATTGTGTCTCTTTTCGTCACATTTTTGGTAAGCAAATGCACTTTTGCAGTAGCCTTTCTGCATCCTTGAGCATTGCCATCGACTGGTTGTAGTTGACATTGTTCATGGAGCTACTATCCTAGAGACTGCTACTTCGATATACATTGTATTTAGTTTTTTCCGCTTTTTGTTATTACTATGTTCTTCGGTTTCGAAACAGATGTTAAACCCCTACTGGATTATTTATTGCGTCTTTCATTAAGAAATTGACTTTCATTTCCAAAAATATTAACCAACCTGTATCTAATATTAATTGTTTTGCTTTTCCAGAGAGTTGCAATGGCTGAGGTCCACCACGCTATTTAAAGAAACAGTTCCTGTAATTAGGAACAACTATGGATCAATTACTATAATCGTCCATCACATCATCCACAAGTTGTTCTTTGATTTACCAAATGATAAACCGGTTAGTTTTGGAGAATAATATGTATATCCTGTTATATATTTGCTGAGCACTATATTTCTTAATGTCCATTTTTTGTAACTTACTCATTAATTTCTTTTTAGGACACATTTGAAGAAGTTAATAATTATATTTATTATGTCATCATGACCTACTTTCTGGTGGGATTTCTCACCAACATCGCCTGGCTTATTTTACTTGCATCAAAAGTTATTTATCTGGGTTATCAATTTGACAGGTAAGTTTACACCATCAAAATATTGCCAGGTAGCGTGACAGTACACTCACAATAATCAGATAATGAGTGCTAATGGTGTGCAAACAGAGTTTTGAAAGACAAAGTATAGAAAGTAAAGTATAGAAGGACAAATTATAGGAAGTATAGTATAGAAGGACAAAGTATAGAAAGTTGATTATAGAAAGTGAAGTATAGAAGGAAAAAGTGTAGGATGTAGAGTAAAGAAGGACAAAGTATAGAAAGTAAAGTATAGAAGAACAAATTATAGGAAGTTGAGTATAGAAGGACAAAGTATAACAAGTAGAGTAAAGAAGGACAAAGTATAGAAGGACAAAGTATAGAAAGTAAAGTATACAAGGACAAAGTATAGGAAGTAGAGTATAGAAGGAAAAAGTAAAGTATAGAAGGACAAAGTATAGAAAGTAAAGTATAGAAGGACAGAGTATAGAAAGTAGAGTATAGAAGGACAAAGTATAGAAAGTAAAGTATAGAAGAACAAATCATAGGAAGTTGAGTATAAAAGGACAAAGTATAGCAAGTAGAGTAAAGAAGGACAAAGTATAGAAAATAAAGTATAGAAGGACAGAGTATAGAAAGTAGAGTATAGAAGGACAAAGTATAGGAAGTAAAGTATAGAAGGACAAAGTATAGGAAGTAGAGTATAGAAGCTCAATTGTTGGCAAGCCCAATTGTCCGGTTCCAATTTTCTGGACCCAACTGTTGGTCCACGAAAAAAAAATTGTATTTCAAGTTATGTGTAACAAATGCAATGTATGTTATTTTTTAAGTAAGGTTCCATTCGTTAAATTTTCTTTTCGACAAATTATTTTCTTTTCCATGAATTCGATCGAATTTTCTATACTTTCTATTTCTATATTTTCTATACTTTCTCTTTCTATACTATATCCTTTTTATACTATGTCCTCCTATACTTTGTCCTTCTATACTTTGTCCTCCTATACTTTCTCTTTCTATACTATATCCTTTTTATACTAGGTCCTTCTATACTTTCTCTTTCTATACTTTGTCTTTCTATTCTTTGTCCTAGTATCGGTGCTAACATATGTCAATCTGAAATCTCTAAAGGTTCGATGGTTTCATGACATATGTATTAGGTCTGCTTTTCGAATAGTATGAATGAAACATCGGATCCTTTCCCGGTCCAATAGTGACAAAATGGGCCCATCTACATTTGAACCTAAGACGATTTGTCCCAGGCAAATCATTGTAAGGAAAAAAGTAATAGTTGAAAATAAAGTACATTGTGAATGGTTAAAACAATTATCGAAGATATAAATAAAGTGCACAGTGTAGAGTTAACATAGCCTATAGTAGTTGGTAATTAATTGCACAGTATTAATTTAAAAGTGCATAGAGAAAGGTTAGAACCACCATCAATAGTTTTAAATAAATTTTCTCAATGTTCCTAATTCTTTTCCCATCTCACTCTACTTTTTCTCTCCTCAGTTTGGAGTACGAAGAAATAGAGATGGTATCTATGAAACCTCAACTATATTTAGAGAGAGTAACTACGCAGTCATGGCACCTATATTTGTTATGGTTGAGTTTGTATTATATTCAAAAAAAACTTCAGAGTACTTTGTGAAATTCTCCACTACCGTATAGTGGTGTACTTCGTTAAGTGCAGGGGTTATGAAGCTCTTGAACGTACTCAAAAGTTTCATATTTGAATAAAAGTGTGAATTTGATATGCTGTTTTATTGTCGTGTAACAATGTGATAATTTTTCATTAGTATTCAATATATATATTCATAAATTTTGCGCTAAATTTTTATGGCCAATATTTGTAATATTACAATGTTTATTACTGTATTGTGCATTAATTTGGTTTGGCAAAATTCCTCATATTTCTTTAAACTAAAATTTATCAATATTTATTTTAAAACTACATGAAATCTGCAGTTTTTATTTTTCCTGAAGCATTTCTTCACATTTCTAACCCGAAAGTTTCAATATTTCTTTTGACCACTTGACAGTATATTTTGTTTTTCCAAAATTTACGATTTTAAACTAATTTTAATGAAAAGAAATTCAAAATACAGTATTTATAAGAATCCTGAATTATAGAATAAAAAATTTATGAACTATCCTTAATAATTTTGGATTTATTTTTATGTAATACAAAATTTATGGACTTTGATTTTATTTAGGAGAGTTGTGATTTTCGTTCAGAAATTTGCTGTCAGGTACCTTCTTATTTTAAATTTGCATTATATTTTACAATACTTCTGATATGGAAATGTTATTCCAACAAAAAATAGAGAAGTTCCTTAACATTACTTCAAATAATAAAGATAGAATAAATATATGAAAAATTCGATCATTTTATAGGAAAAAATGTATTCTTAAACCTAATACAGACAGCCCTTGCTGTTATATTCAAATTCAAAACTCAGTTTTATCACAAATGGTAATAAGAGCGAGGTATGGGTCAAGTTTTTATATAGTAATAGTAACTCCTTAGACATTTAGCTTTTATGAGCTCTAAATAAAGAAAACAATTTCGAGACTACGATTCAGTTTAAGCCATAAGCTCTGTGATAGAAGTTCAAAGCAGTGAATGAATTAAAAGTATTAGAGTTCAGCCATATCATTAACTCTCACTCAGTATAGGTATAAGTTCCGAGTTATCGGATGATTATTTGATCTTTATTAAAGTTACAATGAAAAAAAAACATCACAAAAATAGTCTTCGTTTACTCATCTTACGTATTGTTATATTTCGAGATATACCTCTGCTTTATTACAGATTTTATAAAGTAGAGCCTGCCTGTATTGTATAAAATATTCTTTTGTAATAAATAAATATTTAACTTCACAAAGCTTTTCGTTTCCTTATTTCGTTTTGTATATTATTCATAGAAGGCAAAATTTACTGACTGCTCAGTTGACCAGAATTGAGGAACTCAACTGCATGTAACAGTATAAATTATTCTCAAAGAAAAGTATGAAAATCTATTTTTATCAGACACTTTTCATTTAATTTCTAATTCATTATTTAGTAAAAAACTACTTCTGCATAATGTTAGAAATAAAAGTCCATACAGAAGAATAAGACAATCTCGGCTGTTGATACAAAAAAAAGTGCAGTATTCTTTTCTTGACCAAAGTTACGTACTGATCGAGAATGTCAAGGTGGCGTCTAGTTGCACCCTAATCATACAATAAATCAACAATATATCTCAATATTTTGAAGCTATTGTACTAATTATCTGTATTATTTCTCTTTCGAACGAAGCTATTCTTTGTATGTATGATTGTATCTTGTGTGAGGAAAGCATTTTGGCGCCATTGATATCAGTATTGAAATGATCTAAAATTTACATTAACATATGTAACATATTCTTCCTATTATAAATTCCAGGATTGAATATGAGAACAAGTTCTATGTTTGGATGTATGAACACCTTCTAATGAAAAATCTACAAATCTAAATAGACAACCTGTGTGGCCATCATGGCGCCACAAAAAGCCAAGAATGAGGCGGCTCCAACCACTGCAACCGTGGATCCAACCCACTGTACAAAAGAACCCAAGAAGAGGCTCTGGATAATTTGTGCCAAGAAGAGCATGGAGGAGACTATAGCTACGTCTGTTCACAGACCTCTAATCTGCTTATTGGACTCTTCTGAATTCTGGTTCGACGAGATTGAGTAACCGAAACCAACCTGTTGAGGAAAGTAGACAGCATACAAAGTTCTAAAACGAGGTGATTAGATTTCCACAAGGAGATACCTGTCGGATACCGATATATTCACTACAATTATGTTCAAAAACTCGCAATAAGTTACTGGTCACATCTCATAAATCCTGACTCACAGTTTTCTTCTCGTGGTAGTTTGCTAGTAGGATGTACGGTAATGTGAAAAGAGTTGCGTACATCACACCGGCTGTGGCACTGAACAGGGTAACCCACAATTTTCTTGGGAAAAGAGCCATCAACACCATTCCGATGCTGTACACTAACTGCCCATTCACGTACACGGTTTTGGCCCTGTCAAGAAAGATTAAAATTCTTAGTGATTTAGTGTCTAACTACTGTACGTGTATTTTTATGTACGGTAACGACTTGGGATAACTATGGCACTATGACACTTGGTTCACCGTCCTCATCTAAATCTCACCCGAATTTCTGAACTAGTGTCTCTACATGGAGAGAATAAACGGCACACGATGTTGAGTATAGACACATTCCCCAGCAGCCGAAACGTACTCCTTTTTCGTAAGAGACGTGAGAGTGCGAACCTCCTTTAGGAGCCTTCAAAACACATAAAATTCATTACATATCTGTAGGTAATCGAAGAAGATTATATTTGCATAGTAATAGGACTGTCCTCTCCCACTTACCAAAGGATTGCCCTCGAAGACAGCTTCTCCCACGAAATCTGTGAAGTAAAGGGTGTAACACAAAAGAAAAATCCAACTGAAGAAGTTTGTGAGCAGAACTATACGTAAACTCTGCAAAAAGGAGATTATCAAATATGGTAGCAAACCAATTTAAATTACATTAAGGCACACATAAAAATCACGAATTGGTAACACAAATTTATACCAAAAGGCCACATTTATGTTATGTATTTCCCCTCTCAAGTGATGAACGATCGAATAAAATATTTCATATGTTAGAGCACATGTGTACGCTTACATTAGTCAAGCACAATATGTGAATATATTTTTAATAGAAAAATAATTAGAAATTGTTATTGTTTAACCCTAGTAACCTTGCCACTGACGCAGGCGGACCAGTCCTCATGAAAAATGTATATGTTTTTTGAAACCGATTTGGAAGCTGTCTTTTCATGTCTTTTACTTTTCAACATAAGTAATTACCTACGATTGGACAAAAATGAAGGTGATAAATGGT
This sequence comes from Caprella mutica, assembly GCA_947561585.1. Classification (NCBI taxonomy): domain Eukaryota; kingdom Metazoa; phylum Arthropoda; class Malacostraca; order Amphipoda; family Caprellidae; genus Caprella; species Caprella mutica. Next base: position 29,059 of record CANNZV010001039.1, read on the forward strand.
AAGGTATTCATATTGCGAGCATTTATTCAAATATTCAGGGTGTCCCACAAAACCGGAACCAAACTTTAAGTTAGTAAATTTCAAAAACTATTGATGGTAGATGTTTCTTTCTGTTATCATTTTTATTGCTGTATCCATCTTCATCAACGGTTAAATTTCATAAAGTTTTATTAATTTTTGTTGATGTTATAAGGATTTTATTGATGGGTGGGGAAAATGGTTTTGCACAAATAGTTAGAAAACCTAAGAAATATTTGTTTCTGATCTTTGATTGTTAATTTATTTTAAATAGATAATTATTCTTTAGAGTTTACCAATTGATGTGTAAATATCAAATGAAGGTTTTTATGAAAAAAACATCGAAAAGTCACTTTGTAAGATTTTATAACATTTTTAGTGAGGACTGGCGCGCACGTTCACATATAAGCAGTGATACTGTGCCCATATGGGTCCACGCTGCATATGAGAACAAAGATTAATTACATCATGCGGCGTGACCATATATGACCACCGTTTTTTATTACACTAATAGGAAGGATATACACTTATTAGCATGTGTTCAAACCCTCAGCTTGATTGCTCAATTGATACTGATCTGGCTACATTTTGTATTATGCCGCAATGCCACATTCACTGGTTTTCAGGTGCCGCAGTCAACGTGCTTATTCATTGGTCCGACACTCCCTTGGGCCAACAAAACTTTATGAAGTGTGCATTCTGAAACATGTGTTATTTTGAAGAAAACTATTGATACAGTTATAGCCTAGTTATCATTGAGATGAAGCTGAAGGTGTTTCTGTACTATGTTTCTTGATAGTACTTCTGAAAATATTGTGGACTTTTTCACTCTCAAAGACAGGAAGCTAAATTATAGCCTTTTGGATTTACTTTTCAGACTCTTTTTTCTAGCAGCTGATATAACAACTTAGTGAGATATTTATGGACGGGTTAGTGCAAACAGTTCAATTTAGTCAGGTGATATAAGAATATATATAAGAATATAGATATAAGAATGATTTTAATGAATGTGGTGGAATAGAGGGTTTTATAAATGTGGTGGAATAGAGGGTTAATATAAATGTGGTGGAATAGAGGGTTAATATAAATTTGGTGGAACAGAGGGTTAATATAAATATGGTGGAATAGAGGGTTAATATAAATTTGGTGGAATAGAGGGTTAATATAAATATGGTGGAAGAGAGGGCTAATATAAATGTGGTGGAATAGAGGGTTAATATAAATTTGGTGGAATAGAGGGTTAATATAAATATGGTGGAAGAGAGGGTTAATATAAATGTGGTGGAATAGAGGGTTAATATAAATTTGGTGGAATAGAGGGTTAATATAAATGTGGTGGAATAGAGGGTTAATATAAATGTGGTGGAATAGAGGGTTAATATAAATATGGTGGAAGAGAGGGCTAATATAAATGTGGTGGAATAGAGGGTTAATATAAATTTGGTGGAACAGAGGGTTAATATAAATATGGTGGAATGGAGGGTTAATATAAATATGGTGGAAGAGAGGGCTAATATAAATGTGGTGGAATAGAGGGTTAATATAAATTTGGTGGAATAGAGGGTTAATATGAATGTAGTGGAATAGAGTGTTTTTATAAATGTGGTGGAATAGAGGGTTAATATAAATGTGGTGGAATAGAGGGTTAGTATAAATGTGGTGGAATAGAGGGTTAGTATAAATGTGGTGGAATAGAGGGTTAATATAAATGTGGTGGAATAGAGGGTTAATATAAATGTGGTGGAATAGAGGGTTAATATAAATGTGGTGGAATAGAGGGTTAATATAAATGTGGTGGAATAGAGGGTTAGTATAAATGTGGTGGAATAGAGGGTTAATATAAATGTGGTGTAATAGAGGGTTAGTATAAATGTGGTGGAATAGAGTGTTTTTATAAATGTGGTGGAATAGAGTGTTTTTATAAATGTGGTGGAATAGAGTGTTTTTATAAATGTGGTGGAATAGAGTGTTTTTATAAATGTGGTGGAATAGAGAGTTAATATAAATGTGGTGGAATAGAGGGTTAATATAAATGTGGTGGAATAGAGGGTTAATATAAATGTGGTGGAATAGAGGGTTAGTATAAATGTGGTGGAATAGAGGGTTAATATAAATGTGGTGGAATAGAGGGTTAATATAAATGTGGTGGAATAGAGGGTTGATATAAATGTGATGGAATAGAGTGTTTTTATAAATGTGGTGGAATAGAGGGTTAATATAAATGTGATGGAATAGAGTGTTTTTATAAATGTTTTGGAATAGAGTGTTTTTATAAATGTGGTGGAATAGAGTGTTTTTATAAATGTGGTGGAATAGAGTGTTTTTATAAATGTGGTGGAATAGAGGGTTAATATAAATGTGATGGAATAGAGTGTTTTTATAAATGTGGTGGAATAGAGGGTTAATATAAATGGGGTGGAATAGAGGGTTAATATAAATGTGGTGGAATAGAGGGTTAATATAAATGTGGTGGAATAGAGGGTTAATATAAATGTGGTTGAATAGAGTGTTTTTATAAATGTGGTGGAATAGAGTGTTTTTATAAATGTGGTGGAATAGAGGGTTAATATAAATGTGGTGGAATAGAGGGTTAATATAAATGTGGTGGAATAGAGGGTTAATATAAATGTGGTTGAATAGAGTGTTTGTATAAATGTGGTGTAATAGAGGGTTAATATAAATGTGGTGGAATAGAGTGTTTTTATAAATGTGGTGGAATAGAGTGTTTTTATAAATGTGGTGGAATAGAGTGTTTTTATAAATGTGGTGGAATAGAGTGTTTTTATAAATGTGGTGGAATAGAGTGTTTTTATAAATGTGGTGGAATAGAGTGTTTTTATAAATGTGGTGGAATAGAGTGTTTTTATAAATGTGGTGGAATAGAGGGTTAATATAAATGTGGTGGAATAGAGGGTTAATATAAATGTGGTGGAATAGAGGGCTAATATAAATGTGGTGGAATAGAGGGTTAATATGAATGTGGTGGAATAGAGGGTTAATATAAATGTGGTGGAATAGAGTGTTCTTATAAATGTGGTGGAGTTAAGGATCCACGTTGGGAAATGATGGCAGAATATTTTCAGATTTTTTTGAACTTTTTCACGATGTTAAGGGTTTAAATTCACTACATGTAACGTTAGCGTAAATAATGAACTAGGTTATAACCTATACACTATATTGTTACTTATCAATGTACCGGAAATATATAAAGTGATAGCAAACTAAGATAAGTATAACAGTGAGTTAATTACTACAATTATGAGGGCAGGATAATAATACTGATAGCCAGTGTCTGTATTTTAAACGAGGTTGACGTTCTATCAACACATTAGTTTCTAACGAACTTTAATTCACTGGTCATCTTCGTGCTGGTGTAACTAACAGTTATGTGATATACGGTTAAAGGTTGTTTTGAAGCTCCTATTAATAACTTGAAAATAATATTGTTTGAATACGAAATTATAATAAATAAAGTATTGTATAAAGTGAATAAAAATATAAGTAGTGAATACTTTGTTAGCTATATAGTAAGGGGAATTAAGGCCCGTTTACACTTGCGTTTTTGCATCGCCGCGTTAAAAAAAATTCATCTTAACATTTGTCTCTGATAATTATTAAATTATTATTTTCTCTGGTTATCATTCTCTCTGGTTATCATTTTCATTGATTATCATTTTCTCCGGTTATTATTTTCTCTGGTTATCATTTTCGCGGGTTATCATTTTCTCTGGTTATCATTTTCTCCGGTTATTATTTTCTCTGGTTATCATTTTCTCCGGTTATCATTTTCTCGGGTTATTATTTTATCTGGTTATCATTTTCTCTGGTTATCATTTTCTCTGGATATCATTACCTCTGGTTATCATTTTCTCTGATCATTTTCTCTGGTTATCATTTTCCCTGGTTATCATTTTCTCTGGTTATCATTTTCTCTGGTTATCATTTTCTCTGATTATCATTTTCTCTGGTTATCATTTTCTCTGGTTATCATTTTCTCTGGTTATCATTTTCTCTGGTTATCATTTTCTCTGAATATCACTTTCTCTGGATATCATTTTCTCTGGTTATCATTTTCTCCGGTTATCATTTCTTCGAGTTATCATTTTCTCTGGTTATCATTTTCTCTGGTTATCATTTTCTCTGGTTATCATTACCTCTGGTTATCATTTTCTCTGATTATCATTTTCTCCGGTTATCATTTTCTTTGGTTATCATTTTCTCTGATTATCATTTTCTCTGGGGTTATCATTTTCTCTGGTTATCATTTTCTCTTGGGTTTTCATTTTCTATGGTTATCATTTTCTCTGGTTATCATTTTCTCTGGTTATCATTTTCTCTGATTATCATTTTCTCTGGGGTTATCATTTTCTATGGTTATCATTTTCCCTGGTTATCATTTTCTCTGGTTATCATTTTCTCTGGTTATCATTTTCTCTGATTATCATTTTCTATGGTTATCATTTTCTCTGGTTATCATTTTCTCTGGTAATCATTTTCTCTGGTCATCATTTTCTCTGGTTATCATTTTCTCTGGTTATCATTTTCTCTGGTTATATTTTCTCTGATTATCATTTTCTCTGGTTATCATTTTCTCTGGTTATCATTTTCTCTGGTTATCATTTTCTCTGGTTATCATTTTCTCTGGTTATCATTTTCTCTGGTTATCATTTTCTCTGGTTATCATTTTCTCTGGTTATCATTTTCTCTGGTTATCATTTTCTCTGGTTATCATTTTCTCTGATTATCATTTTCTATGGTTATCATTTTCTCTGGTTATCATTTTCTCTGGTAATCATTTTCTCTGGTCATCATTTTCTCTGGTTATCATTTTCTCTGGTTATCATTTTCTCTGGTTATATTTTCTCTGATTATCATTTTCTCTGGTTATCATTTTCTCTGGTTATCATTTTCTCTGGTTATCATTTTCCCTGGTTATCATTTTCTCTGGTTATCATTTTCTCTGGTTATCATTTTCTCTGATTATCATTTTCTATGGTTATCATTTTCTCTGGTTATCATTTTCTCTGGTAATCATTTTCTCTGGTCATCATTTTCTCTGGTTATCATTTTCTCTGGTTATCATTTTCTCTGGTTATATTTTCTCTGATTATCATTTTCTCTGGTTATCATTTTCTCTGGTTATCATTTTCTCTGGTTATCATTTTCTCTGGTTATCATTTTCTCTGGTCATGCTAAGGAAAAAAGTAATTTGGCATGATAGGGTATGTTCTAAATTATCGAACAGTTCCACATTTTCGATGATCAACAAATAACGATTTAAAATGTCATATTAATTATTTGCCTTTTCTTATATGATCGAAGATGTGTAACTGTCTGATAATTCATAATTTACCTAACTATCACAACTCTATCACAATTGTCAAGGGACCCTCGTTACGTGGGTATAAAATTATAAACAAATTGTAGACGATTAGTTTTCATTTTTTATTTTTCGTCTTATTTTCGTCAAAATCTCAGCAGTGAAAAAACGCTAATGTGAACGGTACAATAGACATTCGTATCCTACAAAAGTTCTAGAGCTCAAAATTCAGCTCGTAGTTTAGCAGAGGACTGAGCTATGTTGCAGTAAAAAAACTGCTGATGGGAAAAAACGCAAGTGCGTTATGGGTTCCGTTAAAATCATTTATAGCTAATAAATTCAATGAGCATTTTTTCAAGCGCTGCGTTGATAAACGGAATTGTTAAGGGGACCTAATTAAGTGGTACAAAAGTATATAAATAGAGCTAAACTTCCGAGACTACTTAACCCTACCTTAAAAGTCAAAATATTAGGAACTTTGATGAAATAAATTGAAATTAAAAGTTACCAAATTGCGCATCACAACTTTTGACAAGTGCTCTGATATGATTATTTTTATTAAACTATAAAAAACATTTGAGATTCTTATAACAACTATTATAAAATAATTATTTCCGAAAAGTTTAAATTTTGTACTGTTACGCAGAAATACAGTTTGGTTAGGGTACGGTTACTATGGATGCTTCGAGTGATTTTTCGTACTGACGATATTGTCAGAACTGATCGTCAATGCGAGGTAGTTAAGCTGTTCTTACGTCTTCGTACGTATTCTGAAATTCTGACGACTAAATCGCTGCCACTCTAACCACTCTCATTGGAAAGTATAAATTTGTTATTCATTCGATTTCATCAGAAGTCGTCAGTGCAAAAAATCGATAGAATACGCATACACAGTAACCATACCCTTAGCCAACACGCACGAATTTCTCCACGTTTTCATCAAGTACAGATACATGCGCGAGCTGTGATTGGGTCATACTTCACACAATCTCAGCTCTGTTCTCTCAGTTGCCAATGACTTATATGTTTTTTTTTTCTACTTATATATTCAATATTTTTACTTGAAATTTGGTACACATCAGTTTAAAAAATATATACTAACAACTTGTAAAAAATTCAGTACCGTAGCTTTACAAATAAGACATGTGTTTTTTAACACATGGTCAAACCTTCCCGTTGATTAGGTTACTAACTCATTGATTCAGGTCATTTAACAATCATGAAGTGTGCAGTACAACGAACGGATCTCATGAAGATAACGCACCCCAGAATGACCGCATGAAGATAACACACCCGTGAATTGTATCAAAGATACAGACTTAAGCCGGACCTATATATTGGAATAATAACATCTAATCGAAAAAGTCGTCCAGAAAGGTTCTATCATTCACAGTGATGAATGGAAAGCTTATTGTAGTTTGTTGTATACGTTAGTTTTTTGTACTACTCACATCATGATTGATTGATGACCTGGCAGGAGGGTTCGAGGGCGGCACGCCCTTCGAAATACATATGTCGCATATTTCCAGTTTCTGTGATATTTTTCATTTAATACTCCAATACTGATGTAGGTGGAATAAGGCGCGTGCCTCCCTATACCACCCTGCTAGGTCATTAATCAATCATGAAGTGTGCAGAACAACAAGCTAGCGGATACAAAAAACAACATAACCGATATACATGAAATGTAATTTTTTTAATATACCATTATTTTTGGTGATATTGACATTATGAAGAAGATGCACCCCATTAAAAAGCATATGAAGATAAACCACCCGTGAGAGTTATTGGGCGCGTTATCTTCATGAGATTCCAATGAAATAGTGGATACAACAAACTACATTACAGCCATCTTTGTTAAGAGTTTCAAAGTTTTTATTATTTGAAATGTAATTTAATTTAACTCATGGTTGCAAGGACAATTGGTCGCAGGAACAACTCGTTGCGGACAAAAATCACCGTGGACAATAATTCGTCGCGGACAATTCTTCGTCATATTTTCCATTTCGCCATATTTCATCTTATTAATTCGTTTCATATTTTATTTCGCCATTAATTCGCCATTTTTTCCATTTCTTCTAAGCCTTCAAATAAATAAATGATACAATATGGTGTACAAAACTTGGTATCTACAATACAGAAGATTTTTCCGATGAATAAGTATTTTTCCATTAATATGAAATGAATTGTTCCACATTTCGAAAATTTACGAGTATAAATCTAGATACCACAGATCAAATCAACTCAAAATCTCTGTATGTAATTTGATGAATTAAAAAATGGTATAAATTGCGTTGAAATTATTTAAAAATATATAAATACGAATAGAGAAAAAAGTATAGGAAATTTATTCGACGAATTATCCGCAACGAATTGTTCACGACGAACTGTCCGCAACGAATTGTCCACGACGAATAATTTGTCTGCAAATAAATTATCCACGACGAATCGTCAAGACAAATTGTCCGCAACGAATTGTCCGTGACGAATTGTCCAAGATGAATTGTTCGCGACGAATTCTCCCCGCGACGAATTGTCCGGGCACGCAACTCATAATAATATGCACACTAACGGTTTAGTGCTCCGCCCTCTGTTTGCTCCTCTTCCTTTCTATCATTCAGAGAAGAGTTATCCTTAAAAATAATATTCGTAAAGACATTATGCTTGCAGTACTGAATATATAGAAACTTAAGCGTTAGAGACAATATCTCAAAAACTTTATGCACTGTTTACTGTATTTTTAAAACTTTAGGTAGAAGAGACATAACCTTTTTGGTATTTTTGACTCTGACGTCTGAACAGAGCAATTACTTTTGCTTTTTGGTCAAAACAACTAGTTAGATTTCATCAAGATATAGAAATACGTGACCAGCATCCACCACTCAGTTTACTGATAGTAATTAAAAATCCTCCATTCAGGTTGAAAATGTACTCTTAGAAATATTTAGCGATGATTTAATGGCACATGTCCAATTTATTTGCACAATTGTGATTACATGTGAATTAAAAGGAGGTTGCAAATTAAACATTAACTGATTTTAAAAATATTTTTTATATAATTATAGTGTTCAGTCAGTACTCAGGAGGTGATACAGAGTGTCTACTAAAGATTTACCTAGTGTCATTGATTATATGTATTGTGTATAATTATTCCCCCCGCGGAAAGTTCCACCACGAAGATTCCACAAGTGTTAAATAACAGATGTGGAAAATTTCAACATTTAAAAATAACAGTATAAATAAACAGATTATTTTATGGCCTTTTTTACTGAATTAAATATAAGAATAACTTTAATTATATTTACTATATATAATTGAAGTTATTATCATATGTGATCTAAGATTCAGTGAAATGAGACCATGAACTGTATTCTGTTTGTCCTATGTGATTTATAATATTAAATGAGCGAATCTATCTTATTTCTCAGTTTCAAATTTCAGCGTGAAAGATTTGAATTATGTATCGGTAAAATTAAAAGTTTACAAAATAAAATTTATACAAAGAATAATATCTTCAATTTGAGTTTAACATATATATGTTTATAATTTAAAGGAGAATCAAACGGAATCTACCTTGTAGACCAGTGTGTCAGCGGAACTTTAATTGTTGAATTTACGAATTCAAACTTTATTATAAGTTTGATGATTAATTTTATATTTATTGAAAAGATACTCTTTAATCTATTGATTGATCTGTCCCTTATTTCGTATTTTCGCCTTAGCGTATCCCTTAGAATGACTTAACATATCCTAATCTCAAAATTCCTTTAACTTTTTAACTGATGGAATGTTGTCTAATTACCACCAAATGTGAATTTTTCTTTTAAATCAGTCTATTTAATGTCATATCTTCTGTAAATGAACTGGAGTTTTCCATGGTAGAATTTTGCAGCGGAACAATATTCCGAGGTTGAATTTTCCAGCGGTGAACTTTCCTAGTGGAATTTACCGTGGTGGAATTTTTCACGAGGGAATTTACTTAGCACGTAGAAGGATAAATACGTAGAAAGAGAAAATAAAGAAAACGTAGAATTAGGAATATGAGATTCCAATAATTGTTCATCATTCCACGACAATATGCATAATATTGGTCCATAGATACGGTATACTGTAGGTAATATGTATCGATAATACTATTTAATGGCATTAGATACATTTTTGTTGGACCTTGTTGTGAGATACAGTGTCCGAGTCACTTAAATTTGAAGTCAAAATACTCAATTCATTTTATCGAATTGGAATTAAAATTTCTTCAGTTTGTTCAAAATATTAGCTTGATTTCATCAGTATATAGAAATATATGAACATTATGTTTGAAAATTCTTTACCAAATAGATTCTTACTTATAAGCTATTGAGAGGTAACTACGTTAATTTGTAAATATGAAGTGTGATTATATTTGGTTGAATTTCTTAAAACTGTCATTTACTCAAGTAGTAAACTGACTGCCAGAATATCACTTATTGGACCATTCTTGAAGGACATGTTGGAAGATATGGTGGACACAGAGACTGACGAATGGATGGAGAATACTTGGCCGAATATGAAAATCTCGAAAAAGGAACCAGTGAAGGACTATAATAGACTGGCGGAAAATCCGATGAAAGATACTGAAGTTGAATTTTTGGAAGAAACTGAAAATGAAAAAGATGAATTTGCTCATATTTACAGGTTTGTAATTTATCCCATATTTGATAAACAATGAACTATATTTGAGTTATGATTTAAAAACAGCTGCTATACACCTGCTTGTTTTTGTCGGCATTTATTTATTTATTTATTTATTTGTCATCTTGTTATTCGCCTAACTCAAAAAGTATTTAACCAAATTACCTGAAATTTGGTAGGTCAATATCCAGGAACAATCTGTCAAAATTTTGTGAGTAATCCAGTCAAAAGTCAAGGTCATTTAAAACTCAAAAATTATTCAACCAAATTACCTGAAATTTGGTGGGACGATTGACCAATGTCCAGGAATCATTTGGTAAAATTTTGGGAGCGATCCTGTCAAAGGTCAAGGGCATTCATAACTCCATAACTCAAAAAGTATTCGACAACAAAATTGCTTGGAATTTGGTAGGACGATTGGTCTGTATTTGTTCATCAGTTTATTAGATTTTGGGAACGAATGGGACAAGGTCAAGTTCATTTATAACTCGTAGATTATTGGATAGTAAAGGTCATTTAAAAGCGGCGAAGAAGGTATGCGTTCAATAGAGTGCACGTATATACATATACAGTATGTACATTAGGGTGGGCGAAAAAATAGGGGTTTCGGGCTGACTTCAGAATCTTCATATGGAATAGTTATAACATGCATGCCAATATCTAGGCCATTTATCGATATTTTTGAGTTGCCCCAAACAAAACAAATTTTGTACTAGATAATATTTTCCCATTACTTTTGAAATATTCAATTTTTTTTCTGTGAAATAGGTAAAACTAGTTGGCATGTTATGAAAATACACAACTTGCAAAATTGAAGATTAATATTTGATACTTTTGAGTTGCCCCGAGCACTTCTTTTGTGAAATATATTACTATTGCAATATTTCTCTTAAAATTTGGCTTCTAGGGCAATCATGCTGTTATTGTGATAAGATAGAAGTAATTTAATTCTCAAAATAACTTTGTGAATTGTATTTATTTCATTTTATAGAAGCATTTATCAATATTTTCGTAATGCATAAATTTCAAATATACTCGGATTTCAGCAATTGGATAATATCCCATGCAATTCGCTTAATCAACTTTTTTGAGTCACCAAGTGTTCCAAATATTGAAATGTTGGTTTATCAATCAATAATTAATGTTTTAGCTCAATTTCTTGTATATAAATTTCCTTATTATGTTCATCATTGAGCACCAGACCTCCATAAGTGTGGAGCACTACACTGACCACAGTCTCCAACAGTGCCTAAATTTCAACAATTTGGAGGGGTGGGGGCAACTGTATACATTGTCGTACCTGTCTGATTTTCCGGCACAAACACCAAAATAAGCTCTTCTTAAGCTATCTTCCTATTCTAAATGATAGTAAATCAGAGTTTTTTGTCAAAATGTAGTAAAAATCACCAAAAATGTTATTTTTTTTTGATATTTGAATCGCTTTGGGGCAACTGTTAATCATGTCAGAATTCACTCAAATTTCAGTACACGTACCTTTAATTGTCATATCAACTTTATATCACTATTCCATAAGTAATTTCCAAAATGTTGTTTTTTGGCCCACCCTAATGTACCTACATTACTTCTTATATAAAGGATAGTTACCTAAATTCATGTTTCTCTCACTCCTGCTATCTAGTAATGCAATTACGCAGAACACTTTTGTCTTCTTCTCTTGCTTTATTTTGAAACATGAAGTGTGCAGTACAACAAACTAGCGGATACAGCAAACTACATAACGGTCATTTATGTTGAGAAGTCAGACAGAAATTTCCGATACCGAAATTTCAAGACCGAATATTCCGAGACAGAAATTTCTTCCACCATTTTTTACCCAATCTTAGGCACAAAACTAGGATGGAGATGATTCGAATGTCAGCATCTGTGATGGGCATTGAGTTCTGTTACGCGCTTGAGACATCATTCGTAACCCCAACTCTCCTTAAAATCGGGGTGGAGCACCGGTTGATGACTCTCATTTGGTGCATCAGTCCTGTTCTAGGGTTTTTCATGACACCCGTTCTTGGTGAGCAATAAAAGACGTCATTTAATTAACTTTATGACCTGAATAGTTACATAAATGTTATGCCTATTTTCTAAATTAAATACAGGTTAATTTAATATTTTAATGTGTGCGTTTATATATTTTCTTAGGTTCCCTGAGTGACAAATGTACCCTGAGAATGGGCCGTAGGAGACCTTTCATTCTAGTTCTCTCCTTTGGTGTTCTTTTAGGTGAATATCTGAAGTATAAGCTCCAAATTTCTTTCATTTTATTTATGAATTCATATTAAAAAGACTATGTGTTAAGAAACTAATCATTTTCAGCTTCATGAAGTAACGAATACGTTTTGGGAAATAATTAATTATTTTCTTATCCTTTAATCAAGGTCTGATATTGTTCCCGAATGGAAAATTGTTTGGTATTCTACTAGGAGATACTTACGCAATTTCTTCTACGTACTTGGTAAGTTCAACTAATAATTAAGATAAACCTATCCATGTAGGGGAGGATGGTCATCAATGGGACACTGGGAACAATGGGACATTCTGAATAACTTTTTTATTTGAGGGTATTTCTTAATAAAATTTTAGTGGTAAATTAGGCATACTTCAATGCATTCACTCGCTTTGTATTAAGCGGTTGGGATGCAGTCAGCTCTGTGTACATAAAAGCGAAAACGTGTTTTAGAGGTGGGAAAACTAAATTTTTCGTACTTTGTTTCAATTGTTATAAATCTTGTTATTTAACATATAAGCTTACGACATTTCTACATAATATTAAGTAATATGTAAAATATGATCATATGAAAGGATTGCCTTTATACTTTTGTAGTTGAGCTGCTATACTCATATGTTTTCAAAATGGCGTCATGGTGATCATTGGGACAGAAAATTTGGTTAACATTGGGACAGTGCCCTATTGTCAACCAAACCATCTAGTTATTCCATATGAATCAATAAATATCTATTTTTGATACAATAACGTGAACTGTAGCTTCAGGGCTTTTTGTAGAAACAGATTTTCCAGCTGAAGCTGTACTTTCGACCATGTTCAAGGGCTTTAGCAATCTGAGGTCATCACAAAGCACTGCATAGAGAACAAATTTCACTAACAAAAGAAAAATATGCAGCATGATTGCAACTGATACTGCAGAGAAAGAAGAGCTTTTTGCTGGTGCCACTAGGAATAAGGCCTTCGAAATCACTTCATAAAGTATCCGCAGCAGATGGCCTGTGAACTATTGTTCTTGGTCTGGTATAGAACTCTTAATCTAACTGATCCATTCGTCTGAAGAACTTAAATCTCTACCAAAAACGTTGGAAATGAAGTTTTATGCATTTGTAGAATTTGAAGCGACTTATAAAACGTATTCTGTTGGCCAAAAGCATGAAAAAGATATAAACGAAATATTGATGTTAGGCGAAGATTCAAGTGCAATGAGCTTAATTTTCCAAATGTTCCTGACATGGCTTCGGTGGAGCTAGAGGACATTAAACTGATATTATATGAACCAACTAAGTGTGGGACAACATAAAGAGATAATTCGAACTTGAAATTTCACCATAACCTCAACAATAAACAAGTTTGATAAACTGTGCCATCGTTCACCAGGGTATGTCTCATAGTTCACCAGTGCTGTTTTTTTTTTTGTTTTTTTTTTTATTTATTTATTTAATTTAATTTTTTTCTAGTCAACAGAATATGTGATAGCATTAGAGATAGTTTCATTTTATAAAGGAATATCTATATTACACATACACATGGATTTTTTATTTTTCATACTTTGCCCATAGTAAATGAAATATCAATCTTTCTGTGTTTTTTGTCCCATTGATGACCATCCTCCCTTATTGATTTAGACTAATTTATTCCAAAATTTAAATAATTTATCCATGCAAAACGTGTAATATAATTACTATAGCCCTGATTTCTATGCAGTTTCAATCTAGGCGGAATAGCACTAAAAACTATGCAAAATGTGCTTCAAAAATATCCTTCAAAGCCTAAACTCTATGCGAAATATGCCGTAATAAATTGAATAGTTTTACCTTAGATTACGTTTTTTTTTACTCAAAACATTAAAACATGCCATATGAGTGAATAGTAGACTTAATTATGTAAACTTTTCTTTAATTTTGAGGTTGTATTTATGATGTTGAATAATGTTTCCCTTTTTCAAATCAAAAATTATCGAAGTACATTTTTTGTTATTATTAAAAATGTAATTGGAAATGATACTACATTTTGTGCATCACATTATTATTGATATATAACAATAGAATAATATAGAAACAAATAACCAAAAACGATAATTTCTCAGATTGTTCAACTAAGAGATAGCTGAAGTTTCATTAATATCTAACAAATTATAAGAACAAGAAAAATAGGTCTCTATATAGCAATATATGATAAATAATGAAATTTCATTATTTATTCATCATTCTAGATAAAACTGATAGTAGCTATATTTAGAATAAAAATAATTTAACAATTAGGAGTTCCAAGATACGATTGATTGTTTTTTGACATTTTCTGTTTTTAGAGACATTCGGTGATCGCTCAGTAACATTTTAAGTTTCGAAAGGCTTCTTTCTAGTTCAACTGATGTCAACGTGACGCACTTGAAATACATTACATTTTGTTCTATATTCCTTTCAATTTGCACCTCTCTCGCTGTAGCGATAATACTTTGTATTTTTTGTTTGTTGAAATTCAGAATTATTTGCTACAACACGGTCACATTTCCTATTATCTTGCTTGCCAATATCACCCTGTGCGATGCCAATTTGCCTTAATCCCAAACGAAATATATCGAGCGCGTTCTCCATCTCAAATTACGTTCTTCAAGATTATTTTATTGTATCTGCCAATGATTAAAAGTTTGTTGCGATATACATTAAATTCTGTACAATTCCAATTGAGCTTGCGTCTTCGGGATTGAATGAATCGATTACGCAAAACAAATCAAATTTAATTTAAATCTAGATACAAATTATCAATGGTATCAATATTACAATAATTTAGAATTCACGTATGTATGGATTTAATTTGAGCACATAATTTAATATGCATACCTTTAGAGTATTGAAATGTTATGCATAATAAAAGCTTCTGTGACCCAAGTTCCCCACCTAGTAACAACAGTCTGCGGTGGAAATGGCACATCCGGAGATTCATTCAAATTTTTCTCAGCGCGAGGCATATTTCAAAAATATCTTTTTACAGTTAGAAATTAAAGTTTCAATATCGGGGGACTGTAATTTCACTTCCTCGGCAATTCTGTGCAACCCATGTGCCAAATTCATCAACTAAATTTCGTATCCTGACGTTATCAGACCGCTTAATTTTAGAAATTATTACGAGTTGTCAAGACTTGTAAATAGAGTTTTGTATGCTGTAGCATAAAACAACAAGTAATTAGAATTTCATATGCTTAGTATGCAAAATAGATTAATGCCTATAAAGCATATATCATATATGATTTTATAGTAGCTATATGCTTTTACATCATTCTATGCTGTTATTTTGCTAGAGCATAGAAATCCGGGCTCTAATAATTACTAATAAAATCCATTTATGATAAAATTGTAAAAGTTTAGCCAGATGGTGATACAGCAATTATTTAAGTGCATCATCTGTCATTAAATTAAGTAGATAGTTAAAAATTAGTAACTATGTTGTGTGTGTATAATGTATATTTATATTGTAGTCATATTATTTAAATACTACGCTTGTTCTACTAAATAAGAATGAAACGTACTGGGACAACTATACAACGACTTTGCCAGATTCTTCCTACAACGCTACCTACCAACCGAGTGAGAAAAAGTATAACATATGAATTGATAATTTCTTGCATATATACGTACTGGGTGGATCGTTTTTCCAACTATTTTTAGTTGGGTTATCTAATAAGGCGATTTTCTTGCTCTTGCCTATAAAAATACGGTGTGCAAAATTGTAGGCCCCTGGTCAACATCTTCATCGCACCTAAACATTCGAAAAATAGCCAAAATAGGTCATTTTTCAAGAAATCACCTCAATACCCAATCAGAAAATTGGGTATTGAGCCATTATGGTCGGGCTGCCGTACCCAATATGGTTGCCAATATAGGTGCCAAAAGTCCGCTTTGCCAACCATAATTACGGTTGGTAAGCCACCCATACGCCGCCTATATATGAGTGACGAGCCAACCATACCCCGCCTATACATACATAGACGGGGTATGGTTGGCTCACCAACCATAATTATAGTTGGCTAACCAACCATAATTATGATCGGCAAAGCGGACTTTTGGCACCTATATTGCCAACCATATTGGGTACGGCAGCCCGACCATAATGGCTTTTCTGCCAACCTTAATTTTTTTTGGTTGGGTATTGGATTAAATGAAAATATATAAAGTATTATTTAATAAGAGGATATTAAAAGCTGTGAAATAATATTTACAAAGATATATTTAACACATGAAATATAGCTGCTAATTATAGGGAATAGATGTATTATGAAATACCACAAAAATAGACATCCATGGGTTAGACTTAAGACCTACACAGTCAGTCTGCTTACCCATGGATAAGAGACTTACACAGTCAGTCTGCTTACCCATGGATAAGAGACTTACACAGTCAGTCTGCTTACCCATGGATAAGAGACCTACACAGTCAGTCTGCTTTCCAATGGATAAGAGACCTACACAGTCAGTCTGCTTACCCATGGATAAGAGACTTACACAGTCAGTCTGCTTACCCATGGATAAGAGACTTACACAGTCAGTCTGCTTACCCATGGATAAGAGACCTACACAGTCAGTCTGCTTACCCATGGATAAGAGACCTACACAGTCAGTCTGCTTACCCATGGATAAGAGACTTACACAGTCAGTCTGCTTACCCATGGATAAGAGACTTACACAGTCAGTCTGCTTACCCATGGATAAGAGACTTACACAGTCAGTCTGCTTACCCATGGATAAGAGACCTACACAGTCAGTCTGCTTTCCAATGGATAAGAGACCTACACAGTCAGTCTGCTTACCCATGGATAAGAGACTTACACAGTCAGTTTGCTTACCCATGGATAAGAGACTTACACAGTCAGTTTGCTTACCCATGGATAAGAGACTTACACAGTCAGTCTGCTTTCCAATGGATAAGAGACCTACACAGTCAGTCTGCTTACCCATCGACATAGCAAGGCAGAAGGAAGAGGAAAGATACAGAGGAAAGCTAGAGAAAAAAAGAGACGCTAAATTAAAAAAACTACAATATAACAAAAAGAAGGCCTACCCAGAAGATAGCATCGTGATAACAAGTTGGGTGACCGGCAAAAATGTTTACAAAAACCCCTAGTCTGATAATCGGACCCCGCCCTCAACCACATAAAAAAGGTACAATATTCTACATGAGATTTGAAAAGCCTACCAACAACCTAGTATCATAACTGAATTTCAACCTGCTACTTACATATGAATTATACATATTATGTAAAGTCACTTCAGAAAAAATGGTAGGTAGGGCTGTAAAGAATCCTACCATGTAGCTAACTAGGGGAGAAGTTAGCTACATGGACAAAACAGAGTTCTAACAATACCATCAGGGTATCCACAATGACACAGAGTGAATTGCACTGACATCACCAGAGTGAATTGCAGTCACAACATCAGAGTGAATTGCAGTCACAACATCAGAGTGAATTGCAGTCACAGCACCAGAGTGAATTGCAGTGGCAGCACCAGAGTGAATTGCAGTGGCAGCACCAGAGTGAATTGCAGTGGCAGCACCAGAGTGAATTACAGTGGCAGCACCAGAGTGAATTGCAGTGACATCACCAGAGTGAATTGCAGTGACATCACCAGAGTGAATTGCAGTGACATCACCAGAGTGAATTGCAGTCACAGCACCAGAGTGAATTGCAGATTCAGGAACAAGAGAAGAAGCTGAAATAAGATTGTCAGATGAAAATCAATATTTCAATACAGGAATGTTCAATTAATTTTGCTAATTACAAAAAATGTCATAGTTTGTAGTAATCATTTTGGAAATGTTGTGTTACATAGCTGGCAAGAAAATTTATTAAGTGTATTTATTTATTCATCCATTTATTTATTAGGTGTAAAATGAAAATTTTATAGATTAGCTATTCGGCCTATATAGGCAAATTTTCATTTCGTTTGTAGTTCTCAATAAAAATTAGTTCATTCGACAACTTACATTGTAGTGTACACATTCAACTTCCTGCCACCTTCCCAATCATAAACTCCTGATCGGCGCGGATTTATTTTTCTTCTTTAGAAGATGCATATGTGTGTAGATTTGACAGTACCTGGAAAGTGCAATACATAATTTGAAAAACGTCAATTCTTATTACTGATATCTGTGTAAAATGTTTGAACAATCGCATACTTTAGAAGTTTAGATGGACAAATAAGTTGGTAACATTCATTCATACTAACCTAACACAAATTTGAAGATCTTATGATCTCTGAAGATTAATTTACTACAGGAAATTCTCCATTTTCCAAACCCAGTCAGAAAGAATTGGAAGGCCAGTCTTTCAGGCATTGTTTTTTCCATCAGTTATCTCTCAATGATCTGCAGTGACCCAGACTTTAAAAGGAATAAGATTGAGAATAGAGATCTGAAAAAGATAAATGGTATGATTATCTCATGCCTAGATAATATTTATGTTAGTAGCTACTTCATGGAATCCAATTTGTTTTTAATTAATAAGTACCAGAGAGCTGTTTTTAGACAAACTGTCTAACTCTTCCACAGGGTTGGCAGGTATGAAGATTTTGGATGAACCATCCATTTTTCAAATTTGACAACATTGGTTTTTAACTGAACAATTTCCTCATTGTACCACCATTCACAACTTGAATCACTGTAAAGAAAATATTTTGAATTAAATTACATAAAATTGTCATAACTATTTCCATACCAATAGCATGAGATTCAAAATTTATTTGTATCTAGCTATTCAATAAATAAATAGTTATTTTAATTTATCTTTGAAAGAATTGCAATGTATTATTAATTAATAAACCATAGAAATGTATTAACATTTACAAGAAAATTTAGAAAAAGAGTTACTGTTAACACTTGAAAGTTTCTGGAGTCTGGCTATTTTGTAAAGAATTTGTAATAATTTGATTCTCTTGCATAAATTTATCTTTTTTTTTAAAGAATTTGAAAAACAAATGGCCAAATGAAATATTATGGATCAAGAACTCTCCATTTTAATAGTTATCTCCAAATAAGAAAAAATTTCTTTCCCATAAATCCAATTATTTTAATTTCTCTCCAAAATAACATAGCAGCATAGGAGAAAATAATATGCAATTAAGGGCCCAAAATGATTGTGGAACTCTTCAGGAAAATAATGAGCAAGCCATGCTTTATTGTTACCTGGAAAAATTGCTGTTTAACAGCAGTTACAACTGCAGAGCCAGGCTGACAGAGTGTTTCTTATGTCAACAATTTGAAATATCACTTTTCTTGGTGAACTTACCATAGCTTCATAGGCAGCGGAGCCAAACTAGTTAGGTAACAACAATACCAAGGATGAAATTCAAAATTAAAAACTAAAAGTTGCACACATAGGAATTGCTAGGTACTGGAGTATACCTATGTCATTACTCACCAAAATTAAAATATATTGGCGAGTTTGTAACTTTATGGCCACTTTGCATAATGTGTCTTCTGACTCGCAGAGATTTTAAGTCGAGAGAGTTAGAACTTAAGTAGGTACTCTCATGCTCTCCATAGCAGATTCAGAATCTCCCTCAGCTAAATTAAATTAATTAATGGTAACTGATAATTAGGTAGGTTAAGGTACTATGCCATGTTTCAGAGGCTGGAAAATTGTAAGCCAACTTTGGAGCCAAAATTTCACAAAAATTCTGAGCAAAGCCAATTTGGTTCATATTTTAAGATTTCAAGCCTCAAGCCAAAATTAACATGGAAACATAGGAATTAAATCAAAATTTTAAGCCAATTAGACATACTTATATGAGTTTTCACCTTTAAAATCTAATCCAATTAATTGAATAATTTGCTTTAACTAACATAGGAGATGGTTTGAGATGGTTTTGGAGATGGTTTGAGAGTTTATGAACCACACTAGGTACCTACCTACCTATTTTACTAAGAGCTTAAGAGGAAATGAAGAGAAGTTAAACTAATAAGGTAGTTAGGATGAAGTGCCTAACTAGTTACCTAAATTCTGGCACACTAGGTAACTCAATGACAGTACCTAACTGCGGCCTCTAAGGTAAACATCATAGCTTCAAATTAATATTAGGTATAATTTATATTACCAACCTAGGTACCTACTAATTTATTGCATTTGCCAAATTGCCAGTAGGCTGTATAGCCTACCTATAGGCTACAGCTATTGCACATCTTTTGGTATAAATGGTATCATTAGTATGCAACATTTCAATGAAAATTTGATTCAGAAGGTTTTAGAAACTTTCTTGAGAGAGTCGCAATCTGAAATTAAAGGGGATCCTAGTATATCTAGGTTTTTTATTTGCCCTAGTTAAAATAAGTAGGTACTAGGTACTACCTTCCAAGTTAGCTGTTAGCCTGTTACTAACCGACCAATATTCTTCTGTAAATTCAATGAAATTGATAGATATCTAGTACCTACCTTTAAAAGATGCACCTGGATGCTTAAAGCAACTTAAGAAAACTTACCGTTAACAACAGTTTCTTCTTCCATAAGGTAGGTAGCTAGCCTAACTGAGCTTCGTTTTCAATATTTGCTCAAACAGTTCAATAATTAGATGATTGATCGAAGATTACCTAGTTAAAAAGCTATGTATTTGCACCATTCCTAGTCAGGAATCAGGATTCCTCAAACCTGGAAAACTTTGGCTTGCGGGAATTTGCAACGTCACTGCAATCAGGCTGCCAACACCCAACAGGGCTACCAACATCATATTTTTATTTTGAAAAAGGAAACTATATAACAGAAAAATAATTAACCAAGTAGCTACGTAATAAGAGCAATTATCAGTAATGTAAATCTGACAGTTTTATTTTTCATATGATCAATATTGGCATATGATCATCAACTGTACCTAATTTTCTTATTTTCAGAATAAAATAATTGGTAGGAGGCTACCAAAATTATTAAATGTCTTGAAGAATAATACCACCACCCAGCTAATTAATTAGCTGATATGTGGAGGGTTCTCAAACTTCATATAATTTCAATTATCATAGTTATAGGTATTTAAAGTGGTAAGAAAAAGTGAGATGGTTCATCAGTTCCTATCGGGCACAGATATGAGTGGCTGACTTGGTTATTCGTATGCATCATGCATGCATGCATGGGTGTGTAAATGCGGCTAGATAACAATTTAATCGTATATTGAAAAATTATGTAAGATTTGTTTTTCGTTCGTAGTTCCATCTACGAGGCATTAACTTCAATATTGAGACAAATTATTGCCGCAATAATAAATTTAAATTTTAAAATAGGATTAATCTATATTAAAATTTATTTGAAATATCCGTTTTAAGCAAATTAATCGACACATTAATTAACACATCCCAATAAACAAAATACAATGAAATACACAATTTTTTAATCAATATATTATATATGTTATCAATGAAAATTATGAAATTATCGATTTGGAAAATTTAGAAATAGCCATATCATCGAAACATGAAATTAATTTACCAAAAATTTACAATGTGAAATTATTGCTTCAATTTCGCGTTACTAGTTTATGCTTCCTGAATTATTATGGTATAAATATTGCATAGGGTTCTTAATACATAATGCTTATATATTTAAGTGCCTATATAGTTAAATCAATAAACATGCTTGCTTGATTGGTATATAGGTACTCTGCAGCCAAGCTATAGGGAGATATGCTCAAAATATCCATGTGTAACAGTTATAGAAAGTTGTATGTACTACAAAAAAAGTTTGGAATTGCGCTCAGAAGAGAATTACTATATTTCAAATTATAACAAACCTACTACTTCGACCTTACCTTGATATAGGTAGGTATAGTATATGGTATGCATATTCAAATAATGTAAAATATATATTTTCAACTATAAGCGGGAAGCGCAACTGTACCTATTATGGTTGATTATGGTTGCGATGCCGCTTATATTTTCTTGGGCGAGGATGCCGCTCATAATCTCCTATAATATTTATGATTTATTTTATAGGCGGGCAGTCCGATTATATTATGGTCGATTTATGGTTGCAGATCCCGCCTATATTTTATGAGCGAGGATGCCGCTCATAATCACCTATATTCTTTGAATTGGCGGGGATGCCGCTCATAATCTCCTATAATATAACCTCGCCAACCATAGCCACTCATAATACAACCTTATTTTTCTGACTGGGTAGTATTTCCAGTTCGTAATAGCGTAAAATGTTTACTGAAATACCATACTAAGTTAGTGTCAAAATTGCAACACAATAGTATTTCATCTTCATCACCCTCAAACACACCCCAAAAACAGGAAAAACGCGAAAAGTGACGATTTTTCTTATATGTATTAATTTTTATATTTTTCTAATATTGCAGCTGGTAAATTACTCCTGGATATTTAAAACCCATCTAAGGCAAACTACAGCTCTTAATTAGTTTCATATTCATAAAAATAGCTAGAAGACATCACGGGGAGGTGTACGACGAATTCCAGCCCATCCTTTGCGAGTCATATCTCGCACAGGTAGGGTGGTTAGTGAGGATGGCGTGGAACTCGTCGTACAACCACCTCCCCGTGGTGTGTTTTAGCTAGTTTTATGAATATAAAACTAATTAGTAGCTGTACTTTGCACTTAGATGGATTTTAAATAAACAAGAGTACCCTATAAACAACGTATATCGATTTGATTTCTTTTCGATTACCTGGGATATCGAATCGATGGATTGTTCCATCGAATCGACAGACCGTTGTTTGTAGGGTCTGTCTGTTTGAGGTGTGTTTGAGAGCGATGATGATGAAATGCTATTATGTTGCAATTTTGACACTAACTTAAACTTACTAGGATATTTTAGAACACATTTTACGATATTACAAACTGAAAAATACTATTGAGGTGATTTTTTTTTTTAAATGACCTATTTTGACTATTTTTCAAATGTTTAGGTGAAATGAGGGTAATGAAGATGTTGACTCAGGGGCCTACAATTTTGCACACCTTATTTTTATAGGCAAGATCAAAAAAATCGCACTATTAGAAAACCCAACTTGAAAAACGTTCCACCCTAATATATACTGTCAGCATATACACAATGCGTGCAACTTCATACCATAATTAAAATCAATCAGTTCGAAATTCACATAATCTTCATGGTTTTACTATTTAGCATGTCATAACTATTTAGTCTTTATCTACAGATAGAGTACCACCAATCAACGAAAATGGTAATTATCACCCTTGGGGCATTTGTTTCACCATCATCGGTTTGGTTTTGCTTGACTTTCACTCTGACGCTTGCCAGAGTCCATCCAGAGCCTATCTACTGGACGTCACTTTACCAGGTTCATTCTTAAACTCTAGCTACCAATAAAAATCACCTATATATGATATGAAGAGATTCTTAACATCTAAATTGATTAATCACTGAAGAATGGTAAACTCATTACAACAAGATCAACTGTAAATCAATAGATCATGCATTATCAGTAACTCATTGGTGAGAGGAGTAATTTCCTCCAATATCACATCTGAAAGTTGTCACACACAATTGAAGAAAATGAGTAAAGTAAAATGGAACTACTCATCATTCATAACAAAATATGAAATGAAAAAAATATCAAATGATAATTTATGAAATTATTAATCAGAGAATATAAAAACAAACAATTATTGCTGTGAAACTTAGTATAGATACAGATTCATCTACTTCACCAAGATAGCTAGTAAATTTAAGGGGAGCGTCACCATTTCAAAACTTTTTTTTTTTATTATGTATGTAAAACTTCGAAGAACTTGAGATAAGAAAGAAATCGAGATTTTAGTTGGGGGGTGAAAGAATTGTATCACTTCCGTCATTTTTTTTATATTCATGATATGGAGATGCGGTAAGGCTTGGACAACAAAATAGAGGAGTCCATTTAGTTCCAAAATGCGTACAGCAAAACCTCGTACTAGACCAGCCTCCTAGTAGACAAAGCTCCTATTCGACCAAGAAATTTTTGAAACTGTAGGTACTTGAAAAAACCTCGAACTAGACAAAACACCATTTTTGTTACCTGACAGTTATTCTAGTGTAAATATTACAAGGATTAATAATTACAATACTGTTTTAAAGATAAAGCTCTAATTTGAATAATGTATTATATTTATTTATGCTGATTTTAGGATAAAACATAAGGCAGAATCGGTTTCATATTTAATGGTAAAGTCTGTGCTATAAAAAATTGATGTGAAAAGTTATAGGTTATAGAAAACTAGATACAGTGAAGATTATTATAATTTTATAAAATGTTAATTTAATTGAAAAAAATGTTATATTCATCTTAATTGAAGCAAAAAAATTCATACTGTTTCTAAATTTGTTTTCCTTCAAAATTGGTATGTCAGTCACCATTAATTTGGCATTAAAGTTATCATAAACAAATAGAGTTATCGAAATATTAAAGTCGCCGCTTTACTTTTAAAAAAAACTATTTTGGTCTAGTAGGAAACTAATAAAGTGAGTTTCTTACTTACTAGACCAAACTAACTTGGAACTTAACTCTGGTCTACTACGAGGTTTTGATGTACTCTGAAATTTTAAGAGAATCCAAAAAAATATTTTGTGTTTTGGCTATCTTGAAGGGTACTACTTTTTGGGAGTCAATCTGTTTCTTCTCCGCCAATTTTCGACGAATAATGATTATATGGGTAGCGTATATGGCTGAGTAAAAGTACGAAATTTTCAAGAAAGAGTCTGCATTTTTAAACGAAAGGCCTTGTACGTTTGTTGCCTGAGTCTTTCCGCATCCAATGATACCCATATTATCACTTCGGGTTAAAATTTGAAGGAGAAGATACATTTCTTGCACCTCCTCCATAAAAAAATTATTTTATATCTGGTTTTCTATGAGGAAAATGTTATTTTTATCATGGAAAAAATATATTCGATGTTTTATATGTGTATCAAAGAAAAAGTAATCCCCTAAAGCTCCGAACATTTCATTAATTATGTTACCATTTCCATCACCGTTGCACATAACCGTAAATTCGAAGTTCGTGTTCTGTATATAAACAAAATCTTTAATTTGCGAATATGCACATAACTTGGATCATATACTACATAACTTATCAATAATCATACCTAATCTGTTAACTTGACTACAGAAGATCACGCTGTGGGTCTATCCACATTCACGATGATGGCAGGGTTGGGAGGTGGAACTGGCTACGCAATTGGAGCTATCGATTGGGATAACACGGTGGTTGGTCAGTCTAATAAATTTCACAACAAAAATTTCAAGTAGTCGAAGAATAGATATTTATTTTATTTATCAGCTGCAACAAGCAATTGAAAGGTCAATGTCTTTTAATTCATTCAAAAAATTTCGCTAAATACCAGGTTGACAAATTATTTTGTTCGCGACTGAAAATTTTCTTATTTTTACTTTCAAAGGTGAAATTTTCGGAGGACATTTACGTGCAGTGTTCACTTTGGTTCTATTCATCTATATCATCTGTGTGATATTTACAGTCACATCTTTCAGGGAAATACCAGTTGGAATGATAAATTACATTCAGAAGGTAATGTCCAAATACTTTTTAATTCTTTGAGCCATTGCTACAGTTACAATACTGGAACCTAACATTGGGATTGGATTTATGTTTTTTTTAGATCTATACTGTAAAGTTCAGCCACAGGCCCAATTATTTATTTATCGATTGATTTTCTCTGTCTCAGAAACAAAGAGAAACAAAATTATACGTGGAGAGTGGAGACTCTTACAGCGAAGAAGAATCAGCTCCAATGGTAACATAAGAATGTCCATATATATATAGCAGATGATTGAGTAAAAAATATTGATCATCTATACAGATTGATCATCTGTATTGCAGATGATTGAGGAAAAAATTCACAGGCATTTCTTAGGTGTTCGATTCAAGCTATTTTTTGCTATTGGTGTAACATCAATTATTGCAATTGTTACATTTTACTTGAAATGCACTGTTTAAATAATATTCTTTATCTCCAACAGGACATAATAACAGTTCTTTCATTTCATCAGATCTCAAACCACTCTAATGAACATTTTTGTAAAGCTGCTGATTTAGCACAAGCTGCGGTGCCAGAGGTTACTTTGAAACACTACCTGTTGTCCATAGTTTACATGCCTAAGGTAATGAACTTTAGGGAAGTTACTTGCTCATAATAAATGATACCTTGATAATCCAGACGCTGATTTAGATATCGCTATAGTTTACTTCAGTAAAGGTACCTATTGTTATTGAGTCCCCTTTCTTAACGGAATTCACTACTCCGTTAATATAGATAGTAACTCAAATCGTCACTTTAAGTATGAATGTACCTCTTACAATACAGTTGTGGTTATTTTTTTTAATTTGTTAGCTGCCTGATATCATGTTTATCACAGATATCAATAGATCAAATTAAACCAATTATAGTGCAAAAGGAAAATTCGCAGAACAGAATTTTTGTCTAAAGCAATTTAAGCCAAAAATATAACAATATTTTAACAAAATCAGGTATACTAATTTTATAGAAAAAAAGTGACGTATACATTTTTTCACTATTGAACCTGGCCGGTGGGAGCATATTAACCCTAGTAATTTAGCCCTTAAAAGTTTCCTCAGTAGCCTACCCGCTTATCAGTTATCACCTTCTTTTTTTTCTAATCGTATGTAATTACGTATGTTGAAAAGTAAAAGACATGAAAAGACAGTTTCCAAATCGGTTAAAAAATCATATATTTTTTTTCATGAGGACTGGTCCGCCTGCGTCAGCGGCTAGGTTACTAGGGTTGAACAATAACAAATTCTAATTATTTTTCTATTAAAAATATATTCACATATTGTGTTTGACTAATGTAAGCGTACACATGTGCTCTAACATATGAAATATTCTATTCGATCGTTCATCACTTGAGAGGGGAAATACATAATTGTGGCCTTAGGGTATAAATTTGGGTTACCAATTCATGATTTTTATGTGTGCGTAAATGTAAATTTATTATTTGATTAATTACCATATTTGATAATCCCCTTTTTTCAGAGTTTACGTATAGTTCTGCTCACAAACTTCTTCAGCTGGATTTCTCTGCTGTGTTACACCCTTTACTTCACAGATTTCGTGGGAGAAGCTGTCTTCAAGGGCAATCCTTTGGTAAGTGGTGAGAGGACAGTCCTATTACTATGCAAAAATTATCTGCTTCGATTGACTACAGATTTGTAATGAATTTTATGTGTTTTGAAGGCTCCTAAAGGTTCACACTCTCACGTCTCTTACGAAAAAGGAGTACGTTTCGGCTGCTGGGGAATGTGTCTATACTCTACATCGTGTGCCGTTTATTCTCTCTATGTAGAGACATTAGTTCTGAAATTCGGGTGAGATTTAGATGAGGACGGTGAACCAAGTGTCATTGTGATGTAGTTTTCTAAGTTATTACCATACATTAAAAAAATACACGTACAGTAGTTAGACACTAAATCAATAAGAATTTTAATCTTTCTTCACAGTGCCAAAGCAGTGTACGTGTGTGGGCAGTTGGTGTACAGCATCGGAATGGTGTTGATGGCTCTTTTCCCAAGCAAATTGTGGGTTACCCTGTTCAGTGCCACAGCGGGTGTGATGTACGCAACTCTTTTCACATTACCGTACATCCTACTAGCAAACTACCACGAGAAGAAAACTGTGAGTCAGGATTTATGAGATGTGACCAGTAACTTATTGCGAGTTTTTGAACATAATTGTAATTAAGATATCGGTATCCGACAGGTATCTCCTTGTGGAAATCTAATCACTTTGTTCTTGAAATTGGTATACTGTCTACTTTCCTCAACAGGTTGGTTTCGGTTGCTCAATCTCGTCGAACCAGAATTCAGAAGAGTCCAATAAGCAGATTAGAGGACTGGGAACAGACGTGGCTATCGTCTCCTCCATGCTCTTTCTGGCACAAATTGTCCAGAGCCTCTTCTTGGGTTCATTAGTACAGTGGGTTGGATCCACGGTTGCAGTGGTTGGAGCCGCCTCATTCTTGGCATTTTGTGGCGCCGTGACGGCTACACAGGTTGTCTACTTAGATTTGTAGATTTTTAAACATAGATCTTGTTTCAATATTCAAGCCTGGAATTTATGATAGGAAGAATATATTACATATGTTAATGTAAATTATATATTAATTTAATACTGATATTTTTCTTCAATATTTTAGATAAAAAGGGACAAAAATGCTCGCCTCACACGAGATACCAACAATAGCTTTGTTCGAAATAGAAATAATACAGATAATTAGTACAATATAGCTTCAAAATATTGAGATATATTGTTGATTTACTAAATGATTAGGGTGCAACTCGACGCCACCTTGACGTTCTCAATCTGGGTTCTATGTCAATTCGCCGAAAACACATTCGCCGAAAATATGATAATTTTTAGCAGACTAAGGTTTACTACAAAAATTAAAGTTTATTGAACATCCTGTTTGAATAAGTATTTAAAATTGATCGATTTTTTTATTAACTTTAAATTCAACGATAATTAATTGTCAGGTTTTAATGCCAAATAAATGCTTGTTCTTAGTCCCATTATAAAAGTTTCTTAATAAATTGAGTAGAATTTATTAAATAATAATAAATATTTAAGCCATTTATTCTAACATGAACTTTTCTATTTTTTTAAAAGGAGTTGCTAAACAAAATTTATTTTGACTTCCTTTTTGTACTCAAATTAATTTCTCCAGATTGTTAATATTTTATAAAAGGAATAGTTATATGAATATTCTTAAAACCTAGAAATAGATCTGTTTTAACTGTACCTTCAATAGTTGTTGATATATACGAATTTAAAGTCGGGTAGACTTTTTTGCGGGTCACCCTCTATACTGAAATCTTCACGAGCGACTCAAAGTAGCAGACTGATTCTACAATGTATATAGAATGATTAAAATAAAGTGAGACCAACACAAAAGAAAATTCTTTTTTTTGTAACTGATAATTGTACACAGAAAATAGGATTAACGTAAAGTTAATAAACTGACACAAATAATGCATAAATATCTTAATATGAGTTAATTAAGTTAACATAAATTCCATGAAGTTTAACCAATAAATATGTAGAATATTAAAAAGTAGTTTATACACTTATATGTAAGTTGTTTATGTGTAATTTCATCTGAACAAATGAGAAAATTTTGTTTACTTTTTTAAATAACCATATTTTTCGGCGAAAGTGTCATTCAGGCGAATGTGTCGTGCGGCGAAAGTGTTTCCGGTGAATGTGTTTTCGGCGAATGGACCGGTCACCCTCAATTAGTACGTAACTTTGGTCAAGTATTTTTGTATTAACTTTGGTTTTTGTATTAACAGCCGATGTTGTCTTATTCTCCTGTATGGACTTGTATTTCCAAAATCATGCAAAAGTAGCTTTTTTAATAAATAATGAATTAGAAATTAAATGATAAATTTCTTATAATAGTAAATATACATACTTTTTCTTTGAGAGTAATTTATACTGCTACATGCAGTAGAGTTTCTCAATTGTGGTCAACTGAGCAGTCCGAAAATTTTGCCTTCCATAAATAATATACAAAACGAAATAAATAAGGAAAAACTTTGAGAAGTTGAATATACATTTATTATGAAAAAATATTTTATGCAATACAGGCGGGCTCGCTTTTATAAAATCTTTAATACTGTAGAGGTATATCTCGAAGATATTGCAGTACGTGAAATGAGAAAACAGAGACTATTTTAAACTTTAATAAACATCAAATAAACATATTGAAACTCGGAAGTTATACCTATACTGGGTGAGAGTTAATTATATGGCTGAAATGTAATACTTTTAATTCATTCACTGCTTTGAACTTCTATCACAGAGCTTAAATTTAATTTTCTATGGAAAAAAAGAACAAAATATTTCATAGCACTGAAATTTCTATCTGTGACACTCGAAATGAAACTTCTGCCACTCCTGAGTCTTAACGTGTAGCTACTATAATAATTATTATAAGTAGTTCAGTAAAATTATAAGATAATTTTTTTATGCATTTCAATATCCTTGTAAATTCGGAAATTAATTGCAATTTAATTGAATTATAATCTTATTTTCGAATGCAACTGACCAATGTTTTTATGGCCGTTCAGAATTAATTAACTACCACGCTACCAAATGAATGGAAAATTTAATCATTCAGCATACTTAGACCAATTACATGAAAAAAAAGGAATGTAAAGAAATTAATAATGAAGATGATTAATTGAGCCAGCGTAAAACAACCTTCTCGCACCAGTGTTACAAGCTAAGCACTCGCTTTTGGTGTGCGCGGGTATTATCTTTCTTTCTCCCTTGCAATCTTTCTTGCTACTCTCTTTTGGTGTGCTCGCAGTCTTATTACGCTACCTGTCAATATTTGGTTGGTATAAACTTACCTGTCAGGATGGTAATCCTGTTAAATAGTTTTTAATGCAAGTACAAAAATCCAGGCAATGATGATGAGAGATCCCACCAGAAAGTAGGTCTTGATGGCACAATAAATATAATTATTAACTTCTTCAAATGTGTACTAAAAAAAGAAATTAATTAGTAAGCTGCAAAGAAAAGACATTGAAGAAATATAGTGTTTATCAAATATATAACAAGATATACATATTATTTTCCAAAACTAACCGATTTATCATTTGGTAAATCAAAGAAAAACGCGTGGATGAAGTGATAAACTAATATGAAAAGTTCCTAATTTAGAATATAAATTGTTAATGTGGAGGAAATCAGCCCTTTCAACTCTCAGAAAAAGAGAAAACAATTAATATTATATACTGGTTGGTTAATATTTTTGGAAATGAAAGTCAATTTCTGAATGAATGACGTTATAAATAATCTAGTTGAGGTTTAGCATCTGTTTCGGATTCGAAGGCGATAGCAATAACAAAAAGCGTAAAAAAAACTAAATACAATGTACATCGAAGTAGTACTCTCTAAGAGAGATGTATAAACTAAGGATGTATAAAATTAAAGACCTTGATAGAAATGAAGCTTTATTGAAAAATAAAAGATTCCGTTATGCCACGAGCCTTCAAAACATAATTCAAACAAATGGTTTGAACTCTTTTTCTCAATAGAATTAGTAACATTTTACCAATATAACAATAGTATTCCTTTTAAAATAAAAGATTTGTGAAATTATAAATTAGAAACAAACATAATTTTCAGAATATTAAATATTTACTGATGAAATGGAGTGAAGCAGGAATCACAGAGCGGTACTTTGCAAGAAGTACATGTAAGATATGATCTTCTTTTCTTTGTTGTCCGTTGCACTCATTCTGCATCTTCTGAACTTCTTAAAACTTCTTGAATATGTCTTCTGAACTTTGTAAAATTCTTTTTCTGCTCCTGTAAAGTAATGAGAAGTTTTATAACTTGCTATTAAAAGCATCTTGAATGTATTATCAAAGTTATATTGTTTATTTTTATTGGGTTATGATGATATTTGTAGCTGAACAGTGCAATATAATACAACTATGTATTCATTTGTCAATAATACTGGTGGGATGTATTTGTCCCTGTATATATGGTTATTATTATACAAGGCTCTTTCTGATTAAATACAAGTGGGACAAATGAAAATCATATCACAAGTGGGACATTCTGAAAAAAAGTAAAAAAACTGGTGGGACACTATATCCCAAAGTCCAATAAGATTCAAAATATACTTATAATATATACCAAATCAGTTTCAAATGTATATTGACAATGTGAAAAACATGAATTAGTAGCTATTTCACTATATGGATATCTTTAAAAGTATAATTAAATTAAGATTACTTACATTTTGGGAGTAAATTTAGCACACAACCTCCTCTCACAGCTATTTGGCACCAACTGAACAGGTTTCTGACTATCCATTATATTCTGACGCAATTGCCTATATCTATTGCATCATCCTTTACTGGCTAAACTTCTGTAGTGGCAATATTCTGGGACTTATTGTCCCAATTGTATATAAATTTTTTAAAGGGTTAAGGGGGTCAACCCACTTTTGAAAAACCTTTTTTATTTTTGAACCAATCGTTCTGAAATTTGTAAGGTAGGGGAGAACCGGGAGCGTTCGGACAACTCGTTTAAACATGTTCATAATTGTTGGAACTACCTCTTATTGCAACTGAATGTGTGCAAGGTGTTACCCGTCAGCTATTTGAAAGATCCAGTGCGGAGATGCAGTGTGTCACCCCGAGGTGTAATTTACTGTTTTCTTCAATATTGATGTAATTTTTCGTGATTCAATTGGATCGTGTGTGGACTATATGAATACGAAACTGATTCTAAATCTCAAAGGTATGAATTATATCAATATTTAATGTTATGTTTGATGTGTTAGAAAAATAATACAAATGAAATTAGAAAAATAGTGTTGTTTTAAATTTTGAAGTTGTCATTTGGGATGGTTCGGTTGGTTTGATCGGTGTCCGAACCTTTCTTCTGTATCCGATTCAGTCCACCATTACAATTTATTGAAGTAATTCTTATTAAAAAGGACATTCTGAACTATTTTAATTGGCATAGCATTCGTTTATAAGATTAGTTGCAACTTTTAATATTAGTGTCTTTATTTGACAGTTTGGCGATTGTACATGCCTTTTCATTATAAAAGGAAAATTGATAGACTCCGTAATAAAGAAGGTATTCATAAAACATTTGATGAATTCCAAAAAGAAAAGCTGCTGAAATTGGATGTGTAACAAGATCAACACTTACGGACTATATTTTAAACATTTGATGAAATATTTAAGATGTATTTTACTAATTTTGGTGAATTCCAAGAAAAAGGAAATAGTTATACCTAAAATATAAGAATATAGTTATACCATTTGTTTTTTTATATTTAGCTATTAAATATAGTGATAATTTCACAGTGATTAATCATGGGCTATCTATATTTTGTTGGAGAAAATGTTCAATCATTACAATAATATTATTATGATAAAATTTCAAATACGATGAATAATTACTGTGAATAGCAAGTCATTATGGTTTATTTCAATTAAATTAGTAGATCAGAATTAAATCCTATCGTTTAATTACCCAAATTTTCAATGTTTTAACTATTTTTATGGTGTCCGAATCATACTCCCAGCGTGTCCGAAGTCTCCCTCTAGGAAGAAGCATTCGGACACTTGAACCTCTCTTACATTTTGTCTTATAACTTTCGAATAAAGGTTTGAACTGTAAAACAGTCTTAGTAAAATTGAAGCAAAATGATTGCTTAGAAATATTTATATAATTAAATTCGAATTAGTTTACGAATTATTCATATTTCCCCGAAAGTGTCCGAATGCTCATGGTTCTCCCCTATATAAAAGTTCGCAACAAAAAAACACATTTTATTAGTGAAACTTCTTTCGATTTTGGCTTTAGTTTTCGTGAAAAAAATGTAGGTTTTCAATTAAAAAAAATTACATATTTCAAAAAAAGAGAAGTGTTATAAGTGTGTATGCTAGAATGAAAACGAATTTCTTCATCGTTCTCTTTTTATCGCTGTTCAAAATCGAAAAATTTGGATTTTTTTTTTCCGAAAATTTCAGTTAGTCATCAAAAAATGATTATAAAAGAAAAAACAGATGGAAATTTGAAAAAACCCTCGATAGATTATTTGTTCGAAATGTTCCAATGATTCTAAAAGTGTATTTGTTTTTATTCTAGCATATACTCTAATACACTTCTCGTCTTTTGAAATTTGTAAAAAAAATATTATTTAAAATTGAAAAACTACTTTTTTTCGAAAACTAAAGCCAAACTCGATAAAGTTACACGAATAAAATGTGGGTTTTTTTTGAGAAGTTATATGTACTATAAAAAGTTCAGAACTATCGGTTCAAAAATATAATAGTTAAAAATCATGAATTTTCACACAAAAATTTGGGACATGAAAGCCTAAAAACTCTTTTTAATCAATAAAAATAAATTGGATAATTTGCACCAAAATCGATGTGCACCCTTAATGAGTAAGCTTTGAGAGAAAGTTTGATGAATATTTTAAGTGACAATTTTTGATGAAGTATAAGTTTGAGGAGTATAAGCTTTTGATGAATTTAAGTTTTATAGTAGATGAAGGATATCCATGTTTTTGAATGAAATCAGTGAATTATTATTTTATTAAAGATTGAAGCGCAGTTATATGACTAATGAAATATGTAATTAAAGATCAAAGTGCACCTATATGATATAATGATGATAAATACGAAGTTATAATTATCTACGGTAAGAATGGTAGATAAATGGAGTTACCATATAAGGAGTAAGAGGCTAGTTAGTGAGTGAGTGAAGAGGCACAAACTAGTGATGAAAATGGTAATTCAGGTAGGAATAAGTTGAAGTACGAAAATCTAAGAGAGTATACGGCTGAAACAAATAGCAGTTGATAAGAAATCTTTGATAACTCTACTGTCAAGCTTGTATCCTTGTTGCGTTTGAAATGAAATTTTCGAAATGAAGTAATCGTTTAGAAAATGAATTGAGATTAATAATGACGATGAAAAGTTCGTGATGAACTTAAATGATGATAAAAAAAGTTCTTGGTGAACTTTGTAGTAATTAGCGAGGTTAATATTTAACTCAATGAGAGAAATGACTCTCAAGATAAAAAAGAATGCGAAGAAAAAATTTATTTGATTAATAATGTTTGATTATTGATGAGAAATGAGTTCTCGATTTGTTGAATAATCAAAACAGCTTTGCAAAATATGCAAACTTGACAATAGAATGATAATAAATAATGCTAATATCTTTCAATACTAATATCTTATTAAGTAATTCTAACATCTTAATAAACATTCATTAATATTTGCAAAATATTGGCATTCAGTTAAGAACAATAAATCATTAAAATTAATTGCAAAGAGTTACAGTCTAGAATTGCTTAGTCGACAATAATGTTTAGCTTCCACTGACACTGAGTACATGAGAACGAAAGGAAGTGTGAGAACAAATGTGGTGAATGAGCAAATGAGTACATATTACAATCCGTACAAATTGTTAGTACGAAAGAGCGTTTCGATGAAACTCTCTTTCCCTATCTATCTTATCTATCCTCTATGTGTGAACTCGTTTTGTACGTACGTGTTCACTAATTCAGTTTATCACTTTCACTGAAATTAATGTGCAATATTCATTCCCACTTTTCAAAGGTAGATTGCGTTATTTTATAACGGTGATTGATCATTGATCAATGATCATTGAGTTTGTATCACTGAATGTTTTGAAAGTAATCACAATTATCACTTCACTTCTTCATTTCTCATCTCACTCCCTCCCTCTTTTTTTTTTTGTTTTGACATCAGATTTATCACTTATTTTGCGTCAAAAAACTTAACACAGTTGGGCGCCAATGTAAGGCTGCCTATGTTAACGTAAGTATTTATTTATATTAGGTGAAATAATATAACAGGGTTTATTTAAAGGTATAGGGAGTAAACTCCTTTATTATGTATCTTACGTTACAGGTTACGGCAACTTACAAATAAAATAAAGTAATAGAGAATAGATATAGTAGAGATCCTTATCATTGGACTTGATAAGAATCCCAATGGGAGAATGTGTT
The DNA here is from genome assembly GCA_947561585.1 of Caprella mutica. NCBI lineage: Eukaryota > Metazoa > Arthropoda > Malacostraca > Amphipoda > Caprellidae > Caprella > Caprella mutica. The sequence goes on from CANNZV010001039.1 coordinate 64,854, forward strand.
TAATACAAGCCAATATACTACTAACTCAATGCGAGTGTGGCCATCACACTCTAAGTGAGTGCTGCCACTACACTCCACACTAAACACTCCTTGAGTGTTTCACTACACTCGGCTACTATACTTCTAGCTCAACTACTACTTAACACTCTCTCAAGGCATTGAGCACTGGCTATGTATAAGCTAACTATTACAGGGTAATCACCTAAATAACACATGGACTCTTCTACAAAGCCTTAAGCTCTGAGATGAAAGTTCAAAGCATTGAATGAATTAAAAGTATTATAGAGTTCAGCCATATAATTAACTCGCACTCAGTATAGGTAAAAGTTTCGAGTTATCGGATGTTTCTGCATGTTTATTTGATCTTTATTAAAGTTACAATGAAAATAAAACATGACAAAAATGGTCTCCGTTTTCTCATTTTACGTACTGGAATATCTTCGAGATCTACATTATTATAGATTTTATAAAAGCTAACCTGCCTGTATTGCATAATATATATTTTTTATTATAAATAAATATTTAACTTCACAAAGTTATTCGTTTTGTATATTATTTATGGAAAGCAAAGTTTACGGACAGCTAAGTTGACTACAATTGAGCAATAAATCATACAATAAATCATCAATATATCTCAATATTTTGAAGCTAATGTACTAATTATCATAATTATTTCTATTTTAAACAAATTTCTTGTTGGTATGTATGATGGTATCTCGTGTGAGGAAAGCATTTTTATCAAAAATATTAAAGAAAAATATCAGTAATAAATTTATCTAAAATTTACATTAACATATGTGATATATTCTTCCTATCATAAATTCCAAGATTGAATATTTGAAGAAGTTCTATGTTTGGATGTATGAATCCGTACCAATAAAGAATCTACAAATCTAAGTAGACAACCTGTGTAGCCATCACGGCGCCACAAAATGCCAAGAAGGAGGCGGCTCCCACGACTGCAACCGTGGATCCAACCCACTGTACTAATGAACCCAAGAAGAGGCTCTGGACAATTTGTGCCAGAAAGAGCATGGAGGAGACGATAGCCACGTCTGTTCCCAGTCCTCTAATCTGCTTATTGGACTCTTCTGAATTCTGGTTCGACGAGATTGAGTAACCGAAACCAACCTGTTGAGGAAAGTAGACAGCATACAAAGTTCTAAAACGAGGTGATTAGATTTCCACAAGGAGATACCTGTCGGATACCGATATATTCACTACAATTATGTTCAAAAACTCGCAATAAGTTACTGGTCACATCTCATAAATCCTGACTCACAGTTTTCTTCTCGTGGTAGTTTGCTAGTAGGATGTACGGTAATGTGAAAAGAGTTGCGTACATCACACCGGCTGTGGCACTGAACAGGGTAACCCACAATTTGCTTGGGAAAAGAGCCATCAACACCATTCCGATGCTGTACACCAACTGCCCATACACGTACACTGCTTTGGCCCTGTCAAGAAAGATTAAAATTCTTATTGATTTAGTGTCTAACTACTGTACATGTATTTTCTAATGTATTGTGACGACTTGGTAAAACACGGAACGATGACACTTGGTTCACCGTCCTCATCTAAATCTCACCCGAATTTCTGAACTAGTGTCTCTACATAGAGAGAATAAACGGCACACGATATAGAGTATAGACACATTCCCCAGCAGCCAAAACGGACTCCTTTTTCGTAAGAGATGTGAGAGTGTGAACCTTTAGGAGCCTTCAAAGCAAATAAAATTTATTACAAATCTGTAGTCAATCAAAGCAGATAATTTTTGTATAGTAATAGGAATGTCCTCTCACCACTTACCATAGGATCGCCCTTGAAGACAGCTTCTCCCACGAAATCTGTGAAGTAGAGAGTGTAGCACATCAGAGAAATCAAGCTGAAGAAGTTTGTTAGCAGAACTATACGTAAACTCTGCAAAAAGGAGATTATCAATTATGGTAGCAAACCAATTCAATCTACATTTATGCACACATAAAAATCACGAATTGGTAACCCAAATTTATACATTAAAGCCACATATATGTTATGTATTTCCCCTCTCAAGTGATGAGCGATCGAATGAAATATTTCATATGTTTTATGTGTGGATATTTTTTTAATAGTGAAATGATTAGGAATTGTTATTGTTTTACCCTAGTAACCTAGCCGCTGAAGCAGGCGGACCAATCCTCATGAAAAAAAAATATTTTCTTAAACCGATTTGGATGCTGTCTTTTCATGACTTTTACTTTTCAACATAAGTAGAATTACATACGATTAGACAGAAAAGAAGGTGAAAACCGGTAAGCATTTATTCAAATATACAGGGTGTCAAAAAAACAGAACCAACTCTAAGTTAGTATATTTCAAAAACTATTGAAGGTAGATGTTTCTTTCTGGTATCATTTTTGTTGTTGTATCCTTCTCCATCCCAGTTAAATTTTTCATATATTTTATTCATTTTTGTGAATGTTATGAGGATTTTATTGATGGGTGGTGAAAATGGCTTTGCGCAAATAGTTAGAAGACCTAAGAAGTATTTGTTTCTTATATTTGTTTGTTAATTTTATTTTTAATAAAAATTATTCTTTGGCGTTTACCAATTGATATTGGAATATCAAATGAAAGTTTTTATGAAGATATAATATCGAAAAGTCAATTTTTTTTAGTGAAGACTGGCGCGAACGCGCCAGTGGCTAGATTAATGAGCAAGCTTTTACGAGCTAGATTACTAGGGTTAAAAAAAATATATACGTCACTGTTTTTTTCTATAAAATGAGTATACCTGATTTTGTTAAAATATTGTTATATTTTTGGCTAAAATGGCTTTAGACAAAAATCCGTTCTGCGAATTTTCTTTAGGCGAATTTTCATTTTGCACTATAATTGGTTTAATTTGATCTATTGATCTCTGTGAAAAACATGATATGAGGCAGCCAACAAATTAAAAAAAATAACCACAACTGTATTGTAAGAGGTACATTCATACTTAAAAGTGACGATTTGAGTTACTATCTATATTAACGGAGTAGTGAATTCCGTTAAGAAAGGGGACTCAATAACAATAGGTACCTTAACTGAAGTAAAAAATCAGAGTCTCGATTATCAAGGTATCATTTATTATGAGCAAGTAACTTCCCTAAAGTTCATTACCTTAGGCATGTAAACTATGGACAACAGGTAGTGTTTCAAAGTAACCTCTGACACCGCAGCTTGTTCTAAATCAGCAGCTTTACAAAAATGTTCATTAGAGTGGTTTGAGATCTGAAGAAATGAAAGAACTGTTATTATGTTCTGTTGGAAATAAAGAATAATCCTTAAACAGTGCATATCAAGTAAACAAGTTAAATGTAAGAATTGCACTAAATGATGTTGCGCCAATAGCTTGAACTGAACAACTAAGAAATGCCTGTGAGCTTTTTCCTCAATAATCTGCAATACAGATGATTAATATATATGTATAGATGATCAAGCTGTATAGATGATCAATCTATTTTTACTCAATCATCTGCTATATGTATATAGACATTCTTATGTTACCATTGGAGCTGATTCTTCTTCGCTGTAAGAGTCTCCACTCTCCACGTACAATTTTGTTTCTCTTTGTTTCTGAGACAGAGAAAATCAATCGATAAATAAATAGTTGGGCCTGTGGCTGAACTATACAGTATAGTTCTAAAAACACACAAAAAACATAAATCCAATCCCAATGTTAGGTTCCAGTATTGTAACTGTAGCAATGGCTCAAAGAATTAAAAAGTATTTGGACATTACCTTCTGAATGTAATTTATCATTCCAACTGGTATTTCCTTGAAAGATGTGACTGTAAATATCACACAGATGATATAGATGAAAAGAACCAAAGTGAACACTGCACGTAAATGTCCTCCGAAAATTTCACCTTGGAAAGTAAAAATAAGAAAATTTTCAGTCGCGAACAAAATAATAATAATAACCTGGTATTGACTGATAGCGAAAATTTTTGAATGAATTATAAGACATCGACCTTTCAATTGCTTGTTGTAGCTGATAAATAAAATGAAATCTATTCTTCGACTACTTGAAAAAAATTTGTGAAATTGATTAGACTGACCAACCACCGTGTTATCCCAATCGATAGCTCCAATTGCGTAGCCAGCTCCACCTCCCAAACCTGCCATCATCGTGAATGTGGATAGACCCACAGCGTGATCTTCTGTAGTCAAGTTAGCAGGTCAGTGATGATAAATGACCCAACTTACGTGCATGTTCGCAAATTGAATATTTTGTTCATATACAGAACACGAAATTCGAATTTACGGTTTTGTGCAACGGTGATGGAAATGGTAACGTAATTAATGAAATGTTCGGAGCTTCAGGGGATCGTCCCACTTATCCAATTTAATTTTTGATACACATATAAAACAATGAAAATATTTTTTCCCACGTTAAAATTAACATTTTCTTCATAGAAAACCAGATATAAATAAAAAAATTATGGAGGAGGTGCAAGAAATGTATCTCCTCAGTCAAATATTAACCTGAAGTGATAATATGGGTATCATTGGATGCGGAAAGACTCAGGCAACAAAAGTACAAGGCCTTTCGTTTAAAAATTCAGACTCTTTCTTGAAAATTTCGTACTTTTGCTTATCCATATACTCTACCCATATCATCATTCTAAATCTAAAATTGGCGAAGGAAAAACAGATTGGCTCCCAAAAAGTAGTACTGGTAGTACCTTTCAAGATAGCCAAAGAACAAAATATTTTTTTAGATTTTCTTTTAAAATTTCGGTGTACGCATTTTGGAACCAAATGGACTCCTCTACTTTGTTGCTTAAGCCTTTCCGCATTTCTATATCATAAATATAACTTTAAAATTGACGAAAGAGATACAATTCTTTCCGCCCCTCAACTTCTTCCTTATCTCGGCTTCTTCGAAGTTTTACATACATAATAAAAAAAGTTTTGTAATGGGGACGCTCCCCTTAAAAATTTATTAGCTATCTTGGTGAAGTAGATGAATCTGTAGCTATACTAAGTTTCACAGCAATAATTGTTTGTCTGTATACTCTCTGATTAATAATTTCATAAATTATTATTCGATGTTTTTATCCTATTATAAAAGATGAGTTGATCCATTTCACAATACTCATTTTCTTCAATTATGTATGAAAAATTTCAGATGTGATATTGGAGAAAATTTCTCCTCTCACCAATGAGTTACTGATAATGATCTATTGATGTACAGTTGATCTTGTTTGGATGAGTTTACCATTCTTCAGTGATTTAACAATTTAGATGTTAAGAATCTCTTCATATCATATATAGGTGATTTTTATTGGTAGCTAGAGTTTAAGAATGAACCTGGTAAAGTGACGTCCAGTAGATAGGCTCTGGATGGACTCTGGCAAGCGTCAGAGTGAAAGTCAAGCAAAACCAAACCGATGATGGTGAAACAAATGCCCCAAGGGTGATAATTACCATTTTCGTTGATCAGTGGTACTCTATCTGTAGGTAAAGGTTAATATTTTTGACAGTCATGAAGATAATGTGAATTTCGAACTGATTAATAATAATTAGGGTATGAAGTTACACATACTGAGTACATCACTGACAGTATATATGCAAGAAATTATCAATTCATACGTTATACTTTTTCTCACTAGGTTGGTAGGTAGCGTTGTAGGAAGAAGCTGGTAAAGTCGTTGTATCGTTGTCCCAGTACGAATCATTCTTAGTAAGTAGATTAAGCTTAATATTTAATAATATGACTACAATATAAATATACATTAGGGGAGAACCGGGTGAGTTCGTACATTTTTCCTTTCAAGGCTTATAGAATCTTAACTATTCTAACTCACAATTGAATCTATAGGTTTTGTATATTGTATTGAAAATATTACGGAAGCTTTGAATTCTGTATCCTTACAATTGACTAAAACCCTTTTGAGATAACAAAAAATCACAAAATGCTTCATCACCGATGTCTTCCGAACTAGATTATAGAGCTCCAATTTCCATCGTAAGCCTACGCTTTGTCACTGGTGAAAATGAGTATTTCTTTGTTGAAATTTGTTTCTCTTTCAGTAACTCTTTTTATAGGGTATCAGTTGTTATCATTGACTTTCTTGGTTATCTACCTCTGCTGTTGCTCTCTCTAAGAGAAGACTTTACAAATGGCCGATTGTTTTCAAAAGATGTTCCTAAAAATGAAACATTTGATCTAGAGGGGCCTGGTTGTGGCTCGTGGATGGTGAAATAGGAGAAGCCTCGATCCCGGTTAAAGTAAGAGGAAGCTCGATGGATGGTAAAGTGGGAGCAGGCTCGGTGGCGGGTGAAGTAGGAGCAGACTCAGTAGATGGTGAAGTAGGTGAAAGATCGGTGGATGGTGAAGTAGGAGCAGGCTCTGTGGATGGTGAAGCTAGAGCAGGCTCGTTAGATGGTGAAGCAGGAGAAGGATCGGTGGATAGTGAAGAAGGAGCAGGCTCGGTGGATGAGAAGCAGGAGTAGGCTCGGTGGATGGTGCATTTTCTACTTGGTTGCGCAGATAATGATTTGAACTATTATCAGCATATTCTGGAAAAGCCCGTCCTTCACTATTTCGCTGGTAAAAGCTTTCTTTTCTAATTTATGATTATCAAATTCTGAACCATTTCTGGATCTCTTTGTGGCATTTAACAGTGTCATCAGAGGAACTTTATTCAATTTAGCAGCTTTACGTACTGCTGTTTCATTTTCCCATACGTTATATGCCTGTTCCACATCACAGGAAGAATACTGTTTCATTCTTTTACGTGTATATACTCGAGGCATATATGAAAAATAAATATAGAGGTGAATTCATACATAATGAGGTGAAACCGTACAGAGGAGGATGTGCCCGTACATATTTGTTCGATGACACCCCACACCACTATTTTATTTTCAAAATGAAATACATCAGATATTAATGAGTTTTAACTGAATATTAACGTTTACATACGTAGAGACTATCCTAGTGAATACTAGTATTCCATATAGAGTTTCTAGATAGTAAATTATAATTGCTATGGCTTAGCTCAAGTAGTGAGAAAATTATATTTTAGTGCTAAAAATATATGATCTTTCACCGAAGGAACATACTACACCGTCCCACGCTGAAACTTGTTTCAAACTGATTGTTGTTATAATGTATAGGATCACTCAAATTTCAACGGGTTAGAACATAACAGGTGTTGAGTTATGGCCATGTACGGATTCACCCGCTGTACAAACTTACCCGGTTCTCCCCTATAAACACACAGCTTAGTTACTAATCTTTAACTATCTACATAACTCAATGACAGATGATGCATTTAAATAATTGCTATATCACCATCTGGCTAAACTTCTACAATTTTATCATAAATGGATTTTATTAGTAATTATATTTCAATTTTTGTACGGATAGATTATTTAAATTCTGAAATAAATTAGTTTAAATCAATGGATGGATAGATTTATCTTAGTTATTAGTTGAACTTACCAAGTACGTAGGAGAAATTCCGTAAGTATCTCCTAGTAGAATACCAAACAGTTTTCCACTCGGGAACAGTAACATACCTTGAATAAAGGAAAAGAAAATAATAAGCTGTTTCCCAAAACGTATTCGTTACTTAATGAAGCTAAAAATGATTAGTTTTTTAGCGCAGTGTCATTTAAATATGAATTCATAAATAAAATGAAAGAAACATGGAGCTTCTACTTCAGATAATCACCTAAAAGAACACCAAAGGAGAGGACTAGAATGAAAGGTCTCCTACGGCCCATTCTCAGCGTACATTTGTCACTCAGGGAACCTGAGAAAATATAATAACTTAAACATTAAAATGTTAAATTAACCTGTATTTAATTTAGAAAATAGGCATAACATTTATGTAACTATTCAGGCCATAAAGTTAATTTAATGACAGTTTTTTATTGCTCACCAAGAACGGGTGTCAAGAAAAACCCTAGAACAGGACTGATGCACCAGATGAGGGTCATCAACCGGTGCTCCACCCCGATTTTAAGGAGAGTTGGGGTTACGAATGATGTCTCAAGCGCGTAACAGAACTCAATGCCCATCACAGATGCTGACATTCGAATCATCTCCATCCAAGTTTTGTGCCTAAGATTTGGTAAAAAAAAATGGTGGCGGGAAATTTCGGTCTCTGAATAATCGGTCTTGAAATTTCGGTATCGCAAATTTCGGTCTCAGAATTATAAATGACCTCTCAACATAAATGACAGTTATGGTAGTTTGCTGTATGCGCTAGTTTGTTGTACTTCACACTTCATGTTTTAAAATAAAGCAAGAGAATAAGACAAAAGAGTTCTGGTAATTGCATCACTAGATAGCAGGAGTGAGAGAAACATTGAATTTAGGTAACTACCCTTCTATACAGGGTGTCCCAGAAAAAAACCCAACTTTAAATTAGTATATTTCAACAACTACTAAAGATACAGTTTTTTTTTCGAGCTTCATTTTGTTGATCGTTTAATCTTTTGCCAGTAACTGTTAAATTCTCATAACGATTTATTCATTTTTGTGAATATTATAACGATTTTATTGATGGGTGATGAAAATGGCTTTGCCCGAATTGACAGAAAACGGACAATGAAGTAAGTTCAAACATAAAAATATCTCTATTAGACAACAATCCCTCAAATAAAATAGATAAATTTCCAGGTTTTAAGAGCGTACAAATTACTTTTCCATTTATAAAATATAGATTGAGAAATGTGATCAAGTACTAAAAGGAAGGAACAAGTATAAATTTTAAGAAGAGTCGTTCAGGCCACCCCTACAAAATGAAAGTTAGAGTGATGATTTTAATTTACACAGTGATAAAGTCGGTCAAAATAAAAATCAAGATAAATATTCTGATAAGCATATTTCCGAATGGTATGATCAATTACTTCTCCGTTTGTATAAAATACAGCTTCTTCTCTCATGATAATACCTTCCACAAAACGAACATGTCTTTGCAAGAACCAGTTGGCAAAATTTCTACCTCGTGAAAATTTTATTTCAAGAAGTTGTTGTTTGACTTTGATTTTTGGGGGGGGATTTAAAGGTCATGCTTAGTAATTCGATTAATTGAAGAGTTTGAGATATTTAGACTATTAGTCCATTTCTCCTAACAAAATTGATTTTATTTTAATATCGTACTGTCCCTCTTGTGACCTGATAGGCCCTTGTTAAAACTTAGATTTGTGTAAAACTTATAGATTAGATTCTTACTTTTTGAACTTACTCTCAATTTTCTGGATCAGCAATATTTTATAAAAGGAGGAATTATTTAAATGCTTTTAAAAAATGACAACAAATCTGTTTTATTGTGAGATGGTTGTTTAATGAAGAAAGTTTTTATGCTTGAAGTTACCGCATTGTCCGTTTTCTGACCATTCGCGCAAAACCATTTTCACCACCACTTAATAAAATCGTTATAATATTCACAAAAGTGGATAGAGCTTTATAAAAATTAAACGGAGTATGAAAAAGGGTTCAAACAACCAAATAATACTTGAAGAACAACTGTACCTTCAATTGTTACTGAAATATACTATTTTAAAGTTGGGTACACTTTTTCTGGGACACCCTGTGTATGTAATGTACAAACTGTACATTTATATATATTATACAGGCACTTTATAGAGCACATACCTTCATCGCCGCTTATAAATGATCTTGACCATCCAATAATATACGAGTTATCAATGACATTGACCTTGATCTTTGTCCCATTTGCTCCCAATATCAAATAAACTGATTAATGAATATTGACCAATCGTCCCACACAATTCCAGGCAATTTGGTTTAATACTTTTTTAGTTATTGAGTTATGAATGCCCTTGACCTTTGACCAGATTTCTCTCAAAATTTTACCAAATGATTTCTGGACGTTGACCAATCGTCCCATCAAATTTCAGGTAATTTGGTTGAATAATATTTGAGTTATAAATAATGACCTTAACCTTTGACTGGATTACTCTCAAAATTTTATCAGATGGTTCCTAGATATTAACCTACCAAATTTCAGGTAATTTGGTTGAATAATTTTTGAGTTAGGCAAATAACAATATGACAAATAAATAAATGCCGCCAAAATCAAGCAGGTGTATAGCAGCTGTTTTTAAATCATAACTCAAATATAGTTTCTTGTGTATCAAATATGAGATGAATTACAAACCTGTAAATATGAGCAAATTCATCCTTTTCATTTTCAGTTTCACCCAAAAATTCAACTTCAGTATCTTTCATCGGATTTTTGGCCAGTCTATTATAGTTCTTAACTGGTTCCTTTTTCGAGATTTTCATATTCTCCATCCATTCGTCAGTCTCTGTGTCCACCATATCTTCCAACATGTTATTCAAGATGGTCCAATAAGTGATATCCAAGCAGTCAGTTCACAAATTGACAGAAAAGGACAGAATTAAGAAATTCAACCAAATATGATCACAATTTATACATACGAATTAACGTAGTTACCTCTCAATACCTTATAAGTAATAATCTAATTTGGTAAAGAATTTTTAAACTTGATGTTCATGTATTTCTGTATTCTATTGAAATAAAACTAATATTTTGATCTAACTGAAGAAATTCTAATTCGATTGAATGAATTAAGTATTTTGACATCAAATTTAAGTGACTAGGACACTGTATCTCACAACAAGGTTCGCCAAATATGTATCCACTGCCATTAAATATGAGTATTATCAATAAATATTACCTACAGTACAGTGTGTACTCGGACGGTTTGTTGCCGCATCTTTCAATGGTAATTGTAATTAAATAGTAGAGATTGAAACATTTTTATTGAACATAAAAGAAAGAAATTTTTGTCCCTACATTTTAACAGTCTTTGAGTTATTACAAAGAAATAATAAAACGAGAAAACAGAGTTAATTCAGGTATTTCTTTATCGATCAAAGCCCTTATGAAGTTAATATAAACTTTTTGAATGAATATGTACCGATACGTATTGGTAACTGATATACGTACCAATAACAATTACTTTACAATTTTGATCCGTTTAGGTATAGTGTGACTAGTTAGTTAGCCTACAGTGTAACTAGTTAGGTATAGTGTGACTGGTACATGCTACATGTCACTCTCCACGCATCTGGGTTAATTTTCCATTGCGGCACACGCTCGTGTGCCCTGGCCATGCGGCTGCGTTCATTTGACGTTGCGGCGATGGAACGCTCGTGCGCGGGGGCCCTCGAATCTGCATTATTCATCATTTCACGATAAAATGCATAATAAATTGGTACCACAGATACGTAGATTAATATTAATGAATTATAAATAGTACTTATTAGATTTTTTCGATGACAGTCGATACATTTTTTGCAGACACACTGTATATTGTATAACGTATCTATGGTAGGTACCAATCTCTATAATATAATACGCTAGATCTGTCTGTGTGTATGTGTGTATATATGTGTGTTACTTGGAGCAATATTACTCACAAACGGTTTGACGTAGAGACTTGAAAATTTACAACTTTTTAGAAAGTCGTGTCGAATTCAACGTGTTAAAAGGATTTTTCGAAATTCAAACGTGTTTTCGAATTATTAACACGTGATTTATAATGGGATATATAGGAATTAATTCGACATATTTTCCAGGATATTTTCAGAGACTATTCAACAGAATGGGCTGAAACTTTCTGGAAACATCTGGCCTATGGTCCTACAGAACACTATTGATTGGTTTTACAAAATTCGAATGGGTTTTTGAATTATTTGAATTTTAAGTTTTAATTGAATACATAGGGATTTAATTTAAATCGGGAAATACATGGTAGCATACGAAATAAATAAAAAATAAAATTTGCATCAATCGGATCGAAAAAATATCTACAATATGTAAAAATGGTCTACAAAAATGACTGTGTAAACAGTTTTTTGAAATTCGAAGAACTTTTCGAGATATGACGAAAATTAGAAAAATCAAAATAAAATTTTACGCTGGTTATTATTTTTCCTCTCGAAAACAAATGACATATTTTGCACGATTGAAAATATAAACATTAATTTTAATATTGCTATTGACGGGTGAGAATATGAATAAATATTAGAAATAAATTATATTTAGAATATTTATAATCAATTGGTAACGAATTTTAGTTATTTTACATAATTATAATAATTTATTAAATAAATTGAATATCAGCTGCTACCTAGGTATAAATGTGAATTATATTTCTTCTATTTGAAGCATCGAACTGATTGATGTAGCTAATTGTTTTAATTTTTCATAATTTGATTATTTGAATAATATTTGTAATATGTAGTTCTTTATACTGCTATCTTATATAATAATGTATGATCTATATGACAGTATTCTACACAAATTGATGACGTCACGGGGCGGAAAATTACTCATTACTGGTACCTAATTCTTATGAAATGTAATGGAAAACGGGATATGTAATGTGTATGAACAAACACAATAAGTAATGTACCTAAATATTAGAATAGAAAAATATATAGTAATATATGCACGTCACCGTGCAATTTGCACGGGTAACCACTAGTATTATGCTTATTATCGTAGAATGAAGAACAATTGGAATCACATATTCATCATTCTACGATTTCTTTATCCTACGTTTTCATCTTTCTACGTATTCATTCTTCTGTAAGCTACCACGGAAAGTTCCACAAGAAAATTAAGTTCCACCGCTGGAAAGTTCCATCACGGAATTTTCCACCGTTGCAAAATTTCACCGCATAGTGCGGAATTTTATTCACAGAAGGTATGACATTAAATAAACTGATTTAAAAAAAATGTGTATTTGGTGATAAAGGTAAATCTAACATGAAGCGATTATTGCGATCACTGCTCAGTGACCATCGCCTAGATACTATCAATGAGCACTAGTTTAATGCTATTCCTATGGGGCTGTTTTGCAACGAGCGATTAACGCAAAACATTAGATTAATGCATTCCTAATTGCTTGGTGATCATTGCTGAGCGATGATGAACATACCGGAGTGGAATATACCGGGATGGAATGTAATGGGGTGGAAGATACCGGGGTGGGATATACGGTAGCCGGTAAATTGCTCGAAAACAATTGCTCGTAAATACAATTGCTCGAAAAAAATTGCTCGAAAAACAATTGCTCGAATGAACAATTGCTCGAAAGACAATTCATCGAAAAACAATTCATCGAAAAACAATTGACCGAATAAACAATTGCTCGAATGAACAATTGCTCGAATGATCAATCATTCAGATAATACAAAATAAATAATATACAGTTATTATTAATTACTAATTAGAAACAAGGACGGTTAGGTGCAGCCTATCAAAGAGAGTTTCACTTCATGATTTTCTGATTTTCGACAATTTATCTAATTAACAATTGCTCAAATAATCAAATTTCGAATAATCAATTGCTCGATGTAAAAGAAGAGGAAAGTCAACCCGATAATGGCTACCAGAAAGAGAAACATTAAAAAGTGGCATGATATCAAAAGGTCATGCTCAATGTGTCGGGAAAACCGCTCCCTCCTGTTATCGGCAGTTACCATAGCCAGGGTTATTAAAACCTAACAACCCTAACCTAGTCCCAAGAACATCTCGTCTGAGCCCACTGAAGCTATTGACTGACAAAAAAACAAAAAATTGTAGTGCCAAAAATTGCTGTAGTATTCCTGTTCAATAAAAATAAGAAAACCAGGAAGATTAAAATTTAAGACCAGTATTATAAATCATTAATTATAAACCAGGACGGTTAGGTGCAGCTAATTGAAGTGATCCAACTTCATTATTAATTGACTTTTATTAATTTGGACACTGTGAGCAATTTAATCATTCGAGCAATTGGTCGGTTATTCGAGCAATTGGTCGGTTATTCGAGCAATTGTTCAATTGTCTTTCTACCAATTGTCTTCCGAGTAATTGTTTTCGAACAATTTACCTAGGACCGGAATATACTGGGGTGGAATATACCTAGAACCATTTTTCATAGACACCCTTGTATCACCTTCGATTACTGACTGAACTTAAATCATTGCTTATTAACACAAATATTATATTAAAAATATTTACAAATCAATTATTTTTTATTTGCAACCTCATTTTAATTGAAATGTAATCACACTTGTGCAAATAAATTGGGCATGTGTACCATTAAACCATCATTAGATATTTCTAAGAGTACATTTTAAACCTGAATTGATGATTTTTAATTACTATCAGTAATCTGAGAGGTGGATGCATGTCCCGTATTTCTATATCTTGATGAAATCAAATTAGTTGCTCTGACCAAAATAAAGTAATTGCTCTGTACAAACGTCAGAGTCAAAAGCATCCAAAAAGGTTATATGTCTTCCCTCTAAAATTTAAAAAATATAGTTAACAGTGCATAAAGTTTTTGAGATATTGTCCCTAACGTTCAGTACTGCAAGCATAATGTTTTTACGAATATTATTTTTAAGAATAACTCTTCTCTGACTGATGGAAAGGAGGAGCAAACGGAGGGTGGAGAACTAAACTGTTAGTGTGTGTATATTATTATGAGTTGCGTGTCCGGACGTTTTGTTGCGGGGTCAATTCTTTGTGGACAATTCGTCGCGGACAATTCGTCATGGACAATTCGTCACGGACAATTCGTCACGGACAATTCGTAGCGTACAATTTTTTCTATATTCGTATATATATATTTTTAACACAAATATTTATACCATTTTTAATTCTTCAAATAACATCCAGAAATTTTGAGTTGGTTTGATCTGAGGTTTCCAGTTTTATAAAAATTACTCGTATTTTTGATACCAAGTCTTGATATTATTTTATTATTTAATTGTTTTTTATTTATTTTAAATTTTGTACATAGTGTATCATTTATTAATTTGAAGATTTAGAAGAAATGGAAAATATGGCAAATAAATGGCAAAATAAAATATGAAACAAATCAATACTATGAAATATTGCGAAATGGAAAATATGGCGACTAATTGTCTGCAACGAATTGTCCTAGCACCATGAGTTGAATTAAATTACATTTCAAATAGTAAAAACTTTGAAACTCTCAACATTGATGGCGGTAATGTAGTTTGTTGTATCCACTGGTTTGTTGTAATGCACACTTCATGATTGTTAAATAACCTGAATCAATGAGTTAGTAACCTTAAACTCATTACAGTTTAAGATGTCATTTTGACGTTAGAGTCGCTAGTTGAAGTAGGTATGGACACTGCATCACCTTCTGTGTACCATTGGTGTCATTTTGACGCGAGAGTCGCTAGTTGAAGTAGTTATGGACACTGTATCACCATCTGTGTAACATTGGTGTCATTTTGGCGCCAGAGTCGCTAGTAGAAGTAGGTATGGACACTGTATAATCTTCTGTATAACCATTGGTGTCATTTTGACGCGAGAGTCGCTAGTAGAAGTAGGTATGGACACTGTATAATCTTCTGCATAACAATTGGTGTCATTTTGACGTCAGAGTCACTAGTTATAGGAGTAATTCTATCACACTCTTCTAAATCTCCGATTGGTTATCATTGGTTTCAATTGAACATAGAAATACATCGATACAAATAAGATTCATTCTTATCTCTCTATACTAAAACAATGAGTGTACTAGAATAATAGCGACAGAATTTAAACTGTTTGGAAATCATTATTTAATAATAATTGTTATAAGAAACTGAAATGTTTTTTTATAGTTTAATAATATAATTATATCAGAGCACTTGCCAAAAGTCGTGATGCGCATTTTGGCTACTTTTAATTTCAATATATTTCATCAAAGTTCCTAATATTTTTACTTTTAAAGTAGGGTTAAGTAGTCTCGGAAGTTCCGCTATAATTATATACTTTCATACCACTTAGGCCCCTTCACACTTGCGTTTCTCAACTCAGCGTTAGAAAAAATGCTCATAGGAAAAAGTTTAGCTACAAATGATTTTAACGGAGCCTTTCACACTTGCGTTACTTTTTTAACGCGACATAACTCAGTCCCCGGCTAAAATACGAGCAGAATTTTTAACGCTAGAACTTTAGCAGGAAACGAATGTCTATTGTACCGTTCACATTATTTTTTCACTGCTGAGATTGCATACTTTTGACGAAAATATGACGAAAAATAGAAAATGAAAAATAATCGTCTACAATTTGGTTATCATTTTATACCCACGTATCAAGGGTCCCTGGCAATTGTGATAGAGTTGTAAAAGTTAGGTAAGTTATATATTATCAGACAGTTACACATATTCGATGATATATAAGAAAAGGCATATAATTAATATGATATTTCAACTCGTTAATTGTTGATGATCGAAAATGTGAAACTGTTCGATAATTTAGAACATACCCTATCATGCCAAATTACTTTTTTCCTTAGCATGACCAGAGAAAATGATAACCAGAGAAAAAGATAACCAGAGAAAATGATAATCAGAGAAAATATAACCAGAGGTAATGATAACCAGAGAAAATGATAACCAGAGAAAATGATAACCAGAGAAAATGACAACCAGAGAAAATGATAATCAGAGAAAATGATAACCAGAGAAAATTATTATCAGAGAAAATGATAACCAGAGAAAATGATAACCAGAGAAAATGATAACCAGATAAAATGATAACCATAGAAAATGATAACCATAGAAAATGATAACCAGAGAAAATGATAACCAGAGAAAATGATAACCATAGAAAATAATAACCAAAGAAAATGATAACCATAGAAAATGATAACCAGAGAAAATGATAATCAGAGAAAATGATAACCAGAGAAAATGATAACCAGAGAAAATGATAACCATAGAAAATAATAACCAAAGAAAATGATAACCAGATAAAATGATAACCAGAGAAAATGATAATCAGAGAAAATGATAACCAGAGAAAATGATAACCAGAGAAAATGATAACCAGAGAAAATGATAACCATAGAAAATAATAACCAAAGAAAATGATAACCATAGAAAATGATAACCAAAGAAAATGATAACCTAAGATAAGCTTTTTTAACGCGGCGTTGCAAAAACGCGAAAGGGTGACAAAAACCCACACGACAAAATCCCTAACGTCAAAAGCTCACACCGACAAAAGCCCACACCGACAAAAGCCCACACCGACAAAAGCCCACACCGACGAAAATAAAATTAGTATTCCTGCAATATAAATAATCCATATATGTAAAATTGGAACAAAGGAAGATAATAGTTTAACAGTTTTCTTTCTATGGAATCATTGTAAATTTGTATTATGCCCCAAATTAGGGCGCTGTTATCGCAGAACTTAATTTTAAAACACTAGACTATGGAAACTGTGAGTAAATATAAATAAATTGTAGGTTGTCGTTGCTTTCCTGGAACAAGTTAAATACAATATACAAATAAGGAACTGCGAAACATTTCGGTTATTTTACAGTTATATGCTAACGATTGCTCCATGGTTTGATGAAAAATTAGAATAAAATCTGTATTCAGGACATCAACAACCATTATACTAATTGAGTAATTACACATATATAAGGGGCATACATAGTTGTAGCCAAATAAAGTATTTACGAAGAACAATTGGCTATAGAATCTAAGACTATAGCTAGCAAGTCTACAGAGGCTGATGTATGACCTTTCGATCAGTAATCCTATATACATGACAACTGACCAAGACGTCTGCTGGTTACCTGACGTCTGACTAAATGTTACAGTAGTATATACTAAAATTTTAGTACTTAAATTAAAGTGTTTTAAAATTAAGTTCTGCGATAGCAGTGCCCTAATTTGGTGCATAATACAAATTTACAATGATTTCGTAGAAATAAAACTGTTAGATTATTATTCGTCCAACTTTACATATATGGATTATTTATATTGCAGGAATACTAACTTCGTTTTCGTCGGTGTGGGCTTTTGTTGGTGTGGACTTTTGTCTGTGTAGGCTTTTGTTGGTGTGGGTTTTTGTCG
Organism: Caprella mutica; assembly: GCA_947561585.1. Lineage (NCBI taxonomy): Eukaryota > Metazoa > Arthropoda > Malacostraca > Amphipoda > Caprellidae > Caprella > Caprella mutica. The sequence continues at coordinate 82,777 of CANNZV010001039.1, forward strand.
GTGTGGGCTTTTGTCGGTGTGGGCTCTTGTCGGTAGGGCTTTAATCGTGTGGGCTTTTGTCGTTGCCCCCGAAAACGCAAGTGTGAACACATGCCAAAAGAGCATTTTTTTCTAGCGCGGCGTTGAGAAACGCAAGTGTGAAGGGGGCCGTAATTCCCCTTACTATATAGCTAACAAAGTATTCACTACTTATATTTTTATTCACTTAGTGCTTTATACTTTATTTATTATAACTTCGTATTCAAACAATATTATTTTCAAGTTATTAATAGGAGCTTTATCACATAACTGTCAGTTACACCAACACGGAGATGACCAGTGATTTACAGTACGTGAGAAACTAATGTGTTGATTAAACTTCAACATCGTTTTAAATACTGACTCTGGCAATCTGTATTAGTATACTGCCCTCATAATTGTAGTAATTAACTCACTGGTATACTTAACTTTGTTTGCTATTGCTCTATACAGAGACATGACAGAAGTAAATAGACAACAAGACAATTTTGATTTCTATTTTAGATTCATGCTTATGTTTATTTTCCGGTTACTATATTGTTAAAGTAACTTAGATAAAGTGGATTACATTGTGTTGGCTAACTTTTAGCATGCCACGAACCAAGGGGGCCTCAGAACTATCGGAATTTCTGAGAGGACGAAACGTAGGTCAAAATGAAGGTGGTCTTAGTCAGCGAAAAATGGCTGAAAATCTTTCGATACCCTCGTCTACTCTTAATAGAGTGATCGTACATTTCACAATAGAGGGGGAAAGTGCACCAAACCTCGTCCAGGTCAATCCAAGCCTTTTGAAAGAATCTTGCAGCTTGTGAAAAGATATATTGAGAAGGATCCACTTTGCAAGGCTTCTGACGACGCAAAAGAAACTGGTGTATGTCCCAGAACAGCTGTCAGGTATCTTCACCAGCTGGCCTACGGGGCAACGACAAAATCCCACACGACAGAAGCCATTGCGTCAAAAGCCCTACGACTAAAGCTCACATCGACAAAAGCCCACACCGACAAAAGCCCACACCGACAAAAGCCCACACCGACGAAAAAAAAATTAGTATTCCTGCAATATAAATAATCCATATATGTAAAGTTGGACGAATAATAATTTAACAGTTTTCTGTCTACGGAATCCTTGTAAATTTGTATTATGCACCAAATTAGGGCGCTGCTATCGCAGAACTTAATTTTAAAACACTTTAATTTATGTACTAAAATTTTAGTATATACTACTGTAACATTTAGTCAGACGTCAGGTAACCAGCAGACGTCTTGGTCAGTTGTCATGTAGGATTACTGATCGAAAGGTCATACATCAGCCTCTGTAGACTTGCTAGCTATAGTCTTAGATTCTATAGCCAAGTTCTTCGTAAATAATTTATTTGGCTACAATTATTAAGATAATCATGTATCCTTATTAGGGATGGGACGATACCAAAATTTTCGCCGATACCGATACTTGCCGCTACCGATACTTTACAAAATCAACCGATACCGATACTTGTCGATACCGGTACTTCTCAACAAGTGCCGATACCGATACCTGCAGATACTGATACTTTAAAAAAAATGCCGATTCTTGCCGATACCGATATTTGTAGTTTTTTAAAATCTATATTTATAAAACTCATTGATAGTTTGATACTCAATGAGTTATTAAGTATCAATTATTCTTGTACTATAAAGTTCTAACTCAAAAACTAACTCAGTAATGCTCTTTCATTGTAGTATAGCATGAAGTGATTTACATATTTCACATTAATTAAAATGCATAGATATTAAATAGATAACTTTTCTGATGTGTGTTATCATCCTGTGGTACTTGTAATGAATAGGTGCAAAAATGGGCAACAGTAGCTGAATAATTCTTATCTTAAATTTATAGTCAGACTCAAAAACCTATTGGTAGATTCCGTATATACTTTAAAAAATTTATTATTAATGTCATGCATGTCATAATAAATAAATAAAAATTACACTTAAAACTCTAGTAGGTGGTCAATTATTGGATTGGTACTTATAATGAATTTTTTAATCATTTATTTCATTTATGGCTATAGAATAAATAGAGATTTAATAAAAATGAAAATTTATGAAATGAATAAAATTTAAATAATCATACAAGTATCGGCTAAGTATCGGCCGATACTTTTCAATATATTCCGATACCGATACCATTGCCGATACTCCCAAAAAATGCCGATACCGATGCCGATACTTTATCCTATCCCTAATCCTTATACATGTGTAATTAGTCAATTAGTATGATTGTTGATGTCCTGAATACAGATTTTATTCGAATTTTTCATCAAACCGTGGAGCAACAGTTAGACAAAACAGATTTAGTCGTGTGGGCTTTTGTCACCCTTTCCTGCCCTACTATGGTAGAGCTGCTAGAAGGAAACCTCTTCTTCGCCCAGCCAATATCAAGCGCAGAAATGCTTGGTCTCGTGAGATGGTACCGAGGCCTCTGACCATTTGGCCCAATGTCATTTTCTCTGATGAGTCAAGATTTGCAATATTTTCGGACAGTGGTAGAATATGGGTATGGAAGTTACCTAATCAAGCGTTTGACTTGAAAAGCCTGCAACCAACGGTGAAACATGGGGGATTTTCTGTCATGGTCTGGGGTGCAATACGGAGTGATGGTCGCTCGGCACTAGTGGAGTGTGAAGGAAACATCAATTCACCCAAATATGTTCCAATATTACAGGAAGGGCTTCCTCCAATATTCTCAATTGGTCAAATGAACAAAGATAACACCCTACTCATGGAAGATGGAGCTCCCTGTAACACCGCAAGAGCAACCCAACTTAGGTTGAGCGAGAATGGGATAAAAAAAACTTCCATGGCCAAGTCAGTCTCCAGATATGAACCCCATAGAACACCTGTGCGGTATATTAGACCGGAGCCTACGCAAAAAGAAAAGAAAACCTTCTAATAAACCTGAACTTCTAGGATTACTGCGTGAAACAAGGCAAGAATATTCTTAAGATGATAATAAGAAATTAATCTCTGGAATGCTCAGGAGGGTCCTTGAAATAAAAAATGCAAAGGGAATGTCAACTGGATATTAGTTATTAAATTTGTGATCATTAATTTTTTCTTTAGTTTTTGTAAATTACTTATTAAATGCAATAAACTGTTTTTCTTGTTGTCTATTTACTTCTGTCATGTCTCTGTATATCTCCTGGTACGTTGATAATTAACAAGTGCTTTGATAAGTAACAATATAGTGTAAAGGTTATAACCTAATGAATTATTTACGCTAACGTTACATGTCATTAATTTAAACCCTTAACATCGTAAAAAAGTTCAAAAAAATCTGAAAATATTCTGCCATCATTTGCCAACGTGGATCCTTAACTCCACCAAATTTATAAAAACACTCTATTCCACCACATTTATATAAGCCCTCTCTTCCACCACATTCATAAAACCCTCTATTCCACCACATTTATATTAACCCTCTATTCCACCACATTTATATTAGCCCTCTCTTCCACCACATTCATAAAACCCTCTATTCCACCATATTTATATTAACCCTCTATTCCACCACATTTATATTAGCCCTCTCTTCCACCACATTTATATTAACCCTCTATTCCACCACATTTATAATAACCCTCTATTCCACCACATTTATATTAGCCCTCTATTCCACCACATTTATATTAGCCCTCTATTCCACCACATTTATATTAGCCCTCTATTTCACCACATTTATATTAACCCTCTATTCCACCACATTTATATTAACCCTCTATTCCAACACATTTATATTAACCCTCTATTCCACCACATTTATATTAGCCCTCTATTCCACCACATTTATATTAACCCTCTATTCCACCACATTTATATTAACCCTCTATTCCACCACATTTATATTAGCCCTCTATTCCACCACATTTATATTAGCCCTCTATTCCACCACATTTATATTAACCCTCTATTCCACCACATTTATATTAACCCTCTATTCCACCACATTTATATTAGCCCTCTATTCCACCACATTTATATTAGCCCTCTATTCCACCACATTTATATTAGCCCTCTCTTCCACCACATTCATAAAACCCTCTATTCCACCACATTTATATTAACCCTCTATTCCACCACATTTATATTAGCCCTCTATTCCACCACGTTTATATTAACCCTCTATTCCACCACATTTATATTAGCCCTCTATTCCACCACATTTATATTAACCCTCTCTTCCACCACATTCATAAAACCCTCTATTCCACCACATTTATATTAACCCTCTATTCCACCACATTTATATTAGCCCTCTATTCCACCACATTTATATTAACCCTCTATTCCACCACATTTATATTAGCCCTCTCTTCCACCACATTCATAAAACCCTCTATTCCACCACATTTATATTAGCCCTCTATTCCACCACATTTATATTAGCTCTCTATTCCACCACATTTATATTAACCCTCTATTCCACCACATTTATATTAACCCTCTATTCCATCTCATTTATATTAGCCCTCTCTTCCACCACATTCATAAAACCCTCGATTCCACCACATTTATATTAACCCTCTATTCCACCACATTCATAAAACCCTCTATTCCACCACATTTATATTAACCCTCTATTCCACCACATTTATATTAACCCTCTATTCCACCACATTTATATTAGCCCTCTATTCCACCACATTTATATTAGCCCTCTATTCCACCACATTTATATTAACCCTCTATTCCATCTCATTTATATTAGCCCTCTATTCCACCACATTTATATTAGCCCTCTATTCCACCACATTTATATTAGCCCTCTATTCCACCACATTTATATTAACCCTCTATTCCACCACATTTATATTAACCCTCTATTCCACCACATTTATATTAGCCCTCTATTCCACCACATATATATTAGCCCTCTATTCCATCTCATTTATATTATCCCTCTATTCCACCACATATATATACCCTCTATTCCACCTCATTTATATATACCCTCTAATCTACCTCATTTATATATACCCTCTAATCTACCACATTTATATTTACCTTCTATTCCACCACATTTATAATAACCCTCTATTCCACCACATTTATATTAACCCTCTATTTCACCACATTTATATTAACCCTCTATTCTACCACATTTATATTTACCCTCTATTCCACCACATTTATATTAACCCTCTATTCCACCTTACCTCTATGAACATTTTTACCATCACATCATCATTTAAATCATTCTCATATCTAGACACTTGACTAAATACAACTGTTTACACTAACCCGTCCATAAATATCTCACTAAGTTGTTATATCAGCTGCTAGAAAAAAGAGTCTGGAAAGTAAATCCAAAGGGCTATAATTTAGCTTCCTGTCTTTGAGAGTGAAAAAGTCCACAATATTTTCAGAAGTACTATCAAGAAACATAGTACAGAAACACCTTCGGCATCATCTCAATGGTAAATGGGCTATAACTGTATCATTTTTTTTTTCAAAATAACCCATGTTTTAGCATGAGACCATTTGATGTTGATGAACAGGTGTAAGGATGATATTTTTTAGGGGGAGTAGGATAATGATGACTCGTACAACATCTAAGCTAAGAGGGTATATTCATGAACTTTACTAATGGAACATTACTATAAATAACATAAAAAAATTAATAATTGTATATATTTATATGAGGATAAATTGATTTTCATTGCCTTACTATTTTTTGTGGAAAGTGGAATATTTAATGATTAGACCAAATTTTCCATATAAATCTATGGTAAGTAGAGAAATTGATTAAAACTTGAATAATGCTTACACGAAAAAAGAGTTCTAGGTAGTACAGGTACATATATTCCTCCCTTGTAGATTCCACCCAAGTATATTCCAGCCCAGGTATATTCCACCCCGGTAAATTCCACCCCTGTGACAATACTTATAAGGCGACAATAAAAAAGTCAAAAAAATAATTTTCAGAGGGCCATTTGTTAAATACTTTGTACCCATAAAAAAATGACTCAGACGATATCTTGAGACATTTGGACAATATTTAGTTGTACTCGAATCAATTTTTGAAATATTATCCAAATAGACAAAAAAATATTCGTAATATCGTAGTTTATTTCAAAGTTTACATGTTGACCAATTTAATATTAATTCCATTTCAATATGAAACTGCAGTATATGCTTTTACAGCAATGATTGATAGAGGTGTGGAGGGGGTCGACCCTATTAAAATTTTCCGGTCAAAAAAGAAAACCTAAGATCAAAAACCATATCACACCAAATTTACTCGAAGTCAAAATTCAAAATATATTAAAAATAACAAGAAGTACTATATGACATCATTTTACAATCAATATTGCTGTTGCTTTGGCGATAGTAAATAAAATCAGCTTGTGATTGAAATTAAAATACCTCAACTGATGAGAAGCGTTCACACAACATTTCCTTTTGATGTTCTATCACATGTGTAGTGAAAAGTAAACAGCTTGTGATTGGCAAACAAAAGGTTCAATTTGCTACAGTGAAAATGTGAGTTACCTAGTATTATATTAAGTATTAATAAATGATTAATATTAATAACTAACCAAACCTAACCCGAAAAGCGGGGTGGAACTTATCGGGGTGGAATATACCGGTCAATAAAACAGATAGGTAATATTTTGTCAAATCATGATAGTTAATTCATTAATTAAACATAATCAGTAGTACGAACATGTTCCACTAAAGAATCTATAAATCCAAATAAACAGCCTGTGTGGCCATCATGGCACCACAAAATGCCAAGAAGGAGGCGGCTCCCATAACTGCAACCGTGGATCCAACCCACTGTACTAATGAACCCAAGAAGAGACTCTGGACAATTTGTGCCAGAAAGAGCATGGAGGAGACGATAGCCACGTCTGTTCCAAGTCCCCTAATCTGCTTATTGGACTCTTCTGAAGTCTGGTTCGACGAGATTGAGTGACCGAAACCAACCTGTTGAGGAAAGTATACAATCAATTTCAATAATATGGCATTTATCAACGAGGAGGTAACTGTTGAATATAGGTTTCCTCTCTACATTTGAAGTTAGGAAACAATTATTAAAGTAAGTCTCTTGATATAACTAGATAGCATATTAAATAACTATTTGTATACTATTTTCCTTCTTCAATTGTTAAGATTTACATTGATCAATGATCTTACTACTTAATAGGTTGAAGATTAATAGGTTGAATAGTCATTCTAGCGATAATCTTTACTTACAATTTTCTTCTCGTGGTAGTTTGCTAATAGGATGTACGGTAATGTGAAAAGAGTTGCGTACATCACACCGGCTGTGGCACTGAACAGGGTTACCCACAATTTTTGTGGGAAGATGACCATCAACATCAAACCCACGCTATTTACCAACTGCCCACACACGTACACTGTTTTACCCCTGCCAAGAGATAACAGTATAATTTTAAACAGTAAAATATATTATCATCACCGCCTCTGCAGTATGAAATTGGATTATGTACCTTTAGAATCAAGTTCTATAAATTCGATATGATTTGGAATTTGAGAAAGAATTGAATATGAAACAACAAATTATTTATTCAACAAAACACAAGAGAAATTATCTATTTATGTATTAAGTATTCTAGGCCCAAGAGACTTAGTAAGACTTCCAGGGCAACTTAAATACGATACTGTATATACATATTAAATGCATATTTATTCGTAAATACTGCGAGATTTGACACAATAACAAATGGTAAAACCTAGGGACAAATCAAATTGTTGGTAGAGTAACAGATACTGATGTGTCTCCGGCATCAGTGTCAAAATCATTGAACTAAACATATACAAGACACAATACAGAATTAACTTGGGTAGTACAACACTCAGAGATCCACTTGATAACAATATGTCTACAAGATATATTCATTCTTACTAAGCATCAATCATATGGAATGTAAGTGCTTTCTTGTATGCAGACAATTTGACGACTTTTGAATCTTGTTGTGCATTTCATACTTTAGGACCAATGAAAGAAACACATATCTGAGATTGGATTTTTAGCAACGTGGAATTATTAAATTAGAGCAGCTTCCTTTAGAGCACAAGTTAACATCACTGTTGATTTTGAGAAATATATTGAAATTAATATGAAAGAATATTGTCTCATACAAAATACGGTGTTCAATAAGTTATGGAAACATTGAAATGATTAATTTCTTGGAATGAGATGAGCTGTGTGAAATATACGTATGTTATTGACGGCTCTTATTTGAGAGCTGTGTGAAATATACGTATGTTTCTGATGGCTCTAAGTGTAGATTTCTAAAATTTAAATAGCTTTATCCAGGTACCAAGCAGAAAAACTGCACCATAAATTTGGTTCTGGGAAATTTCCACTGAGGAAAGTTCCATTGCGGAGGATTCCATTGGGAAAATTCCACTGAGGAAAGTTCCACTGAGGAATATTGCACTGAGGAAAGTTCCACTGAGGAATATTTCACTGAATATAAATAAATATATAAATTGTACCTTTTATTTTCTTTATCAATACTTTAAAAATTTTCATATTCATAAGCTTTATGTGATTTTCATTACTCTGTTTCTTTTTAGTGGTTTAATAAAATGTAGGTGAAACATGGATTACTTAATATATGTGTATTAAGTAAGCCATGGGTGAATCTGTTACAGTTAAAATTATATAAATTTTCTTGGTGTACCTTTTCTTTATGTAACACCTAATGAAAATGCATTGTTAATTAAACTACTTCTACTTGAGATTAAAATAATTCTACTTAAGAAAACTATTAAATAAATTCTGTTTAGCCTCTTGTTACGCATATCTCATTATTTAGAGATCGTTTACATTGAATGCAAATTTGAGTTTTATGTAGAGTCAAATGAAAAATATGTGTCATACAAGACGACAGTTTGTAACAAAAAGACAATGAGCACAAAGAGTGTAATCAAATATTTAAACTTACAAAGTTTAAAACCCCAACCAAACTAAATAATGTATCGTTACAACAAACGCTGATCGTTGTTACAACGAACGCTGATCGTTACAACGAACGTTTTTCCGGTACATGTACTAGGCGTTCTAAGAGCTTCACCTGTACATTGAACAGAGATAAATAATTATTTGAATGAAATAAAAATTTCCTAGCTATCAACTTACTGGAACAGTATCACCTGCTTAGCTAAAATAATATAACAAAATATATTTGGGAGTGCCATTTGGACAAAACAGTATTGTTTTAGAAAAAAGAAATTCAGCGAAATGCTAAGGAAAGCTCCTGATTAAATTTTAAATATTGAAATTTGTTTAGTGGAATTTTCCTCAGTGGAATTTTCCTCAGTGGAATATTCTTCGGTGGAACTTTCCGCAGCGGAATTTTCCCAGTGGAACTATCCGCAGTGGAATCTTCTGCGTACCATAATTTTATATAGTAGGATAGGTATGGAGTGATTAAGCCTATTAAGTAACCCAACAGTCTTTGATATCTTGCAAGTTATTGGACTATAAAATGATCCCCATTTTTGAATTTTCGTCAATATCTACCCTAAATAATTCCACCTTATCCACTTTAGATGTAACTCCACTACCAATAACAATCAACAGGGATTCAACTCACTTTACCTATTGTTAGACAGAATTAATTTTATTTATATAATTTTGATCCTATATACCAGAAGCCAGTTATGAATTTTACATAATTCAGCATTAACTATTGTATAAGAGTTTACCAATTCAGGACCTAGGGCTGAAGCTATAAGAGAGGGTTATATAATCTTCAAAAAGCGTTTATTTAAATTTATTTGACCCATTGTTAAGGTTATTAATGAATATCAGAAACATTGATGTATCCATAACACATCCCTGTGGCGGTCCATGAGTACTACCGTTAAGATCAGAAGATGTTTCCCCCAAGGCATTGTATATTTCTTATATATTGCTTGCGCCAGGAGAGATAAGATTTAAACCCTTCATAATGTGGAATGATTGAAACAGTAGAATTCATTACAAAGTATATAAATATCGATCATGCACACTGTACACATTTACCTGCATCGAGAATTCGATACAAAAAAAATATAAGAAATTTAATATAATAAGCGACATAGACTTTTGAGTCTTATCCTCAGATTGGGAAGAATATTTAAATAAGTATTCATACACTCATATGAGCTCAGCTAGAGAACAACCCTTCAAATAGCTCATTGGATTACCTACACCAATCGGAATAGAGCAATCAATCTCTGACTCTAAATACATGTGCGATAATGTTCATATATACATTTTTAAATGTTTAATAGTTATTTGATAAAATATGGCTGTTGTGAACATTTTTATGTTGCATGTCATTGTCTACCTTGTTTTCATCTTACTCTCACCCAAATTTCTGAACTAGTGTCTGGATGAAGGTGGAATAAAGTACACTCGTGCTAGAGTAGAGACACATTCCCAAACAGCCGAAACGAACACCTTCTTCATAAGAGATACGAGACTGTGAACCTTTTGAAGCCTTTGTTAGAAAAGGAAATTAATTAATATGACTTTTAGTAATTAATTAATTAAAAAGTCGTTGTGCAAGCGAAATTTAAATCAATTTTGAAGTAAGGTCCATCATGAAATTAAATTACAGTTACTTTAAATGATAATTGGGCTATTCAGTCAAACCAGAGAATATCTACTATTACTTTAAAACCATAAAACACAAACCATAGGATCTCCATTGAAGACAGCTTCTCCCACGAAATCTGTGAAGTAGAGAGTGTAGCACAGAAAGGAATTCCAGCTGAAGAAGTTTGTAAGTAGAATTATGCGTAAACTCTGAAATTGAATTGAGTTATATTAACCCTAATAAGTTTGACTATCAGATGTACGGTAATGTTTAACTATGTGTTTGAAAAACATATGTCTTATTTATAAACCTATTGTTCTACATTTGTGAGTTATTAGAATAACTCAATAAGTTATTAGAATATATACTAAACTATTGTGTACCAAATTTTAAGTAAAAATATAGAACATATAAGGAGAAATAAATACATAGTTGTATAAGACATTGGCAACTGAGAGAGCAGAGCTGTGATTAGGTGGAGTGTCACCCACTCACGGCTCGCACATTTGTGTGTACTCCATGAAAACGCGGACTTACGTATATGTGCTTAGATGCTAACCAAACTTTATTTCTACGTTGCCACACGTCACCACAGTACAATTAATTTCCTAATTCACGTGATTTATGACGTTACTTAAATATTATCTAACTTTTAAAAACAAAGATATAGTTTGTATTTATGTAGGAACGAAGTCAATAAAGGCCAGTAAATTTAATGGAATGACATGAAAGATATAAAGTAATTGATTTAAAAAGGATGTGCTTAGAAAACACACGTCAAACTCATTAGGATTAAAGAGATGATTTGAGCTACTGTTAATAAACCAAGTAGTGGATTATTCCATTAAATAATAGGATATTACACAATATACAAGGTACCGGTACCGAACTAAAATACAGCGATAGCTTCAGCAGCAGATAAATCATCAAGATATAATTTGTTATCAACAAATAACTTTCCTAAAGTTTATTACCTTAGGCATGTAAACTATGGACAGCAGGTAGTGTTTCAACGTAATCTCTGGCGCCTCAGCTTGGGTTAAATCAGCAGCTTTAGAAACTTTTGTCAGATAGGCTGGGTTCTCCAGAAATTATAAAGTTATTTAATGCAGAAAGGAATTTTCAATGGGAAATATGCGTATTTACAAGATTTTAATATAAAATATATCAAAACAGAGATCAATTATACTCCATTCAAAAAAAAATTTCAAAGGTACTAAGATTAGTTTGATGATCCCAAAATGATTTGATAGAGAAACACCGACCAGAGTGAGCTTAAACCATAAATTTTGTAAGTGTTGCTAAATCTGATAGTTCAATAATAAAATTGAATATTGTCCACTTATATTGTATCAGCTTTTAATTATCTTATTAATTTTCATCCATTTAGTGATTTCTCTAACCATTAGAGCAACTTCATCTTCTCTGCTTGTGTCTCCGCTCTCCAGATACGAAGTTTTTTCTTTCTCTATCTGTCATGGGAAATAATGATATACATATATTCCACTATTGATATTATTTCTCAAATCACAGTTTTCAAAAATCCTGTTATGTTCAAGTTTTACCAATTTGTCATAGTGTTCCCAGACCAATTTTAAAATACATACAAGCATTACAATTAGTAAATTTTCTTTTTGGCAATGTGAAATTAGTAAACTGTCAAAAATCGTTACGGATATACCTTTCTTTGACTGCACATATTTTCAAGTTAGCAGGTATGTGAATATATTATTTACGCATATTGTATACCTTATCCAAACAACTATTTGTTAGATATTTATGCCAGAACATAATTTGTGCACTACAGATTTACTTCATCTAAGTGTACATACATATATGTAGTAATTTATTTTTATTTTACTAATTTCACTTTTCCGAGAAGAAACTTAACTAATTGTACTACTTGTTTATATTTAAATTAGAAAGACTGTGATTTGGGAAATTAGTATCATGCATTGACTGTGCTTCCTGATTGCATATGACAGAAATAGGTAATTTGGTTCAACCAAAGACACTATCGAAACATTTTTGAACTGTTGTTATATTAGTTCAAAATTATATAAACTTTATGAGATATTACCATCTGAAAAGAATTTCTCGATCTGGCTGGAATTTCCTTGAAGGATGTGATTGTGACGGTCACACAGATGATGTAGATGAAGAAAACAAACGTAAACACTGTCTGTAAATGTCCTCCCAAGCTTTGACCTTAGAAAATTTATACGGGCATCTTTTATTTATGAACAGATTAATTTGGGTCAAATGATCCACAAAAAATCAAAATAATTAATGAACCGAAATTGAACGCAGCTTTTGAAAGATATTATTTGAGACTGATGGAATTTAAAAAAAAATTATCTAATATCGGGCAAATTTCATTGGTAAGAATAGCTTTTTCATCTATCTTATAACTTGACTAACTAAGAATAGCAATTGTAATAGTAATTTCATACACTTACCAACCACTGTGTTATCCCAATCGATTGCTCCAATGACATAGCCAGTTACACCACCTAAACCTGCCATCATCGTGAAAGTAGACTGTCCCTTTGTGTGATCATCTGTGGTGAAGTTTGCTATGTTATTCTCAAATGTTATCATTATTCATAGAGTTATGTTCCATATTTCTAAATATGAACAAACAATCGTGCGTATATATATTATTGGCAACAAAGTGAAAGTTTTGAAAGATTTTAGGCACTGTAGTTGAGGTCTCAGATTGTGAAGTTTATATGTCATTTTTTTTTTTTTTTTATCATATCTTTCGTGTTGTGCTTGTCTAAAGTTGGTGTCCATGATACCTGCAGGTATCATGGACACCAACTGAAAGGACTATTATTTTATCATTTTTTCTTATATTCTCGTGGAAAAAGTAGGAGGAGCTTAGCAAAAAGTCTGGTGGAAAGACTTAAAAAAACCCTACGTGTATATGGCCTTTTACATAAGTAAGTTGATTCATATCAGTGTTATTTTCTAGTGTTAGTTGTTGGCTAGTGCTGCTAGTTGGTTATCGCATGTAGTGAAATTACGGTAACTAATTCTTGTTTGTGTAAGTTTAGTGCCTATACTCAGGTAACATTGGATGCAAACGCCACCAGCTATAGCAACCTACTCTCAGTGTCGCAATTTCGAGCCTGGCAACAAGGATTTAATCCTGGGATGTTAAGGCAATATCCTGGGGAAGAAAGATTTATTCCTGGGATATTACCTTAATATCCCTATCCATTAAAAATTTCTTAATGCCAGGGGAGGTCCAATGTCCAGCGAATGTTCCCGCTACATGCATCGCCAAATATTTGATTTCCTCCTGAGATTTTCGTGATATTTTTGTGATATTCATAGTGAATATCATTCTCAGTTTCTCACCCAACATTTACGTGATATTCCGTCAACATGCTTTACTAATATCAGGTTCACTGGGCCTATATGGGAAATAGTTGATGAAGAAATATTGAATAAATAAATGAAATTCATAAAATTTATGGATTTTTTTTTTTCGACCAACATCTGATCAAACTGTTTATCACGACCATTACCCGATCAAGCCATTAATTACGACCAAAAGATATCGGTCTAACTTTTATTACAACAAAGATCCAATCAAGCTGATATAATTTGTCAAACCGTTTATTATTACCAAAATTCAATCAGGACATTTATCATGACCCATATCAGATCTAGCCGTTTATTACGACCAGTACCAGATCTATCCATTTATTACGACCAATACCAGATCTAGCCGTTTATTACGACCAATACCAGATCTAGCCATTTATCACGACCAATACCAGATCTAGCCGTTTATTACGACCAATACCAGATCTAGCCGTTTATTACGACCAATACCAGATCTAGCCGTTTATTACGACCAACACCAGATCTAGCCGTTTATTACGACCAATGCCAGATTTAGCCGTTTATTACGACCAATAACAAAATTCAATCCGGACGTTTATCATTACCAATACCAGATACAGCCGTTCATTTCGACCTAGACTAATCTAGTCATTTATTATAAATTCATATATCGACATAGGCCTAGATCTGGCTTAATTTTTTAGACTATATTATATAAAAAGGTAGTTTAAAACTCACTTATACAGATCACTACATATGTAGATCAATATAGGTATATCTAATATAATATATAGTGGCAGTGACTAATATTCGTACACATGAAAAAAATACAATTTTATATTAGTATATTTTGACTTAGGCCTAACTTAAACAAAATGAATTAGTAAACAGAATTTTTTTGTACATTATATAATATACATTCTATTATTGACTATTAATATATTTGAATGTTTTTAATTCATCTTTTGGTTACATACAAATAATATTTTCATCAGCAAAAATGAAGAAAATTCATTAATTTCAGTTAGAATAAAAATTATTCATGTTTATTCTTATTATTATTATTCAATAATATGTATCTTAATAAATATTATGTACAAAAAAAACTCTTTTAGTTAACATACATAAAAATGCATTTCTTCATGTGTTCGACTATTTGTTTCTCCCCCACTGTAAACATTTATTTAAAAAATAAATCCTATAAATTTCTCAGCAAGTAAACATATTTTGTAACTTTGCTATTTCCAATATAGTGATAAAATAATCACATACAGCTGTGTAAAGATTAATTTTATAGCCATGGAAAAATGTGGAAATTATAGTGCGTGTTCACTCATATGTACGATTATAACCACAGAATGTATATTCTGTATATTCTTCAAGCAATGTGCTTGTACCTTTTGGGGAAGATATTTACTTTAATGAATATGTTCAATATTGTTTGAAATAGGAAGCTTTCTTCTTACATCAGATATAATATTTCTCTTATGTTCACATTATTTTTAGAATTGCCTTTTAAATGCGAATTAATATTATGCTTCTTGGTCTCATTACTATTTAGCTATTTTTTTCTTTGTATCTATCTATTTCTCTGTTCATATCTGTTTCTTCGTGCCTGCCTAATCCTTCGAATATTTTATACATCTTATAGTTCGCACCTTTCGTCTACCATTTAATATGCAAAATTTGATTTTACAGTTTCATACAATTACTGCATTGCAATTTTGTATAATTGTGTAGAATATATGACATAATTTAAGTGATTAACTTCAGCTTTATGTCTCTTGTTAACCATGTGGGACATCCTTAAAATGCAAGTTTCTACTCAGTCTGTCTTCTGTATTATAATAATATCCCAATACTCTTCAATTTTGCCAATGAGTTTTACAGAAAATGATATGTTGTCGTCAGATACGTCGTATGCTAGAATTATTCAATTGTTTTTTAGTCATAGTTTAAGTACAAACCTGGTAAAGTGACGTCCAGTAGATAGGCTCTGGCGGGACTCTGGCAAGCATTGGTGGTGAAGTCAAGCAAAACGACGCCTATGATGGTGAAACAGAGGCCCCAAGGGTGATAATCACCATTTTCGCTGATTGGTGGCTCGCCATCTGCAAATAAAATAAAATAATTATATGTTAACGATATTAATTAGGTCGAATATATGTCGTATGGTAAATTTCTATATTATAATCGAATAGTAAGTTAGTAACTAAACCATATACCATAATGATAAATGACTAGAATACGAAATTGCGTGCTCTACGTTACTGGCAGTATATTTTCTATTTATAATTATATTTTTTCTCACTCGGTTGGTAGGTAGCGTTGTAGGAAGATGCTGGTAAAGTTGCTGTGGAATTGTCCCAGTACGATTCGTTCTTCTGTGGAAACAAGTGAAAATAGGTTAAAAAGCAATGTTTTGAATAACTAACACTGTGTAAAACTGCTTTAAATGAATAACGTTAATTTTATTTACACTTTAATTAGAATAAATTTACATGCATGAATATCCTCACTCCCCAGGTATAGGCAATAATACATAAATCGTTGAAAACATCATAGGAGTATTTCATGATTTGAAAGGAATCATAATTCAAAAGGACACCATAAACTCGCATGGCGAAAAAAGTGCCAGTATTTTCTAAATTCTATGAAGAATATTGTTACTCAGAGAAAAATTATGAAAGAAATTAGTTTAAATCAATGTGAATCCAAAATAATTCATTGAACTCACCAAGTACGTAGAAGAAATTGCGTAAGTGTCTCCTAGTAGAATACCAAACAGTTTACCATTTGGGAACAATATCAGACCTTAAGGAGAAAAGAATTGATGGTGATAATGCTGAAAATGGATAATTATAGAAATCAAATATATTGAGTTATCATTTGATGGAAAATTATTCTTAAAAGACGAGTCTTTGATAAGTGAATTAACAAAGGTTTTCCACTTCAGATACTCACTTAAAAGCAGACCTATGGAGAGAACTAAGATGAATGGTCTCCTACGACCCATTCTTAGGGTACTTTTGTCACTCAGGGAGCCTGAGAGAGTATATAGAATTTATATTTAGACATCAAATTATTGCTATTCACGAGTGTGTTATAGTTTGTTCTTGTATAATTATCTTCAAGTTACAATTCGGGTTCTTATTAAATTGAATAACATTTCTTGATTCTTACCCAGAACGGGTGTCATGAACAACCCCAGAAGAGGCCCGATAAACCAGATGGAGGTTAGTAATCGGTGGTTCACTCCGAGTTTTAGGAGAGTTGGGGATACGAGTGATGTCTTAACGGCATTGCCTAACTGTATCCCCATCATAGATGCTGATATTCTAACCATCTCCAGTCTGGTCTTCTGCCTAAAATCAAATTTAGTCAACTATGGTATAAGATCTCAAAATGGTATAAGTTTTAATTAGATCTTTCACTCTATATGACTAAGAAAACTCTCAATAAGTAGAAAGATATTACCATTTTTCCCCTCCAACTTTTTCCCCATGTGTTAATATTCACCATCATACATTTTTTTTTTTGAGTTGCAATTTACACCTTTATAAATTTTTTTTTTAATTAATTTATTCTAATCTCAGTTACAAAGTTAGTTTTTGACGTTAAAAACATTAAAAATACCAATATTTTAAAAAAGGAATAGGTAATTTATCCTCGTTAACACAGTAATTCGATATGGATGTCTTCTTTAATAATCTTATTCAATTATCATATTTGATCATTTCGCTACCTGTATATTTATAGATAACTTTGTAACAGAATCTCTTTCAAGATGACTACCTACTTATATATTTAAATTGAATTTATATCCATTTGATATCTTCAATTTAACTTTCCATATGATTTATGTACTTATTAACTTCATTTCTATATGCTGAGATTTATATAATTATATGAAAAATATAGGTAGAAGCTTCATCTCTCCATTACTCTATACTATTTTTTTATGAGTATGCATAATTCATTATAATATCATTCGTGAATACATTTCAGTTATTTCTAACACGAAATATTAATAAGGTTCATTGTTTATCAAATATGGGATTTACAAACCTGTAAATATGAGTAAACTCATCCTTTTCCTTTTCTTCCCCAAATTCAATTTCAACATCTTTTTCATCCAGTCTAATACAATCTTCTTCCTGGACTGGTTCCTTTTTCGAGTTTTTCATATTCTGCCATCGATTCTTCGTCCATTTGTCGGTCTCTGTGTCCTCCATATCTTCCCATGTGTCCTTCATGAATAAATAGCGTAAAAATGAAATTCAACTAAATAGAAACACAATTTATTTTATGAATTCACGTGGGTACTTCTGATTGAATTAAATAAGTATGCGAATTCAATGAACACATTCACTATGAGGTAAATAATTCTAATACTCGCTGTTTATATTATATATACTGATGAAAGAAAACTAGTTTTGCGACCAAAATGTTGAAATTTCAATTCTAATTTGAATGATTGAGTTGAGTATTTTGACAACAGTGTTAAGAATATAAATTAGGTCGGATGCAACATCACACCGCATCACCTCCTGAGTACTAACTGCCTTTAATTCCTTGTTAACACTATATTTATAAAAAAATATTTCACAAATTATCGGTCTATATTAAAATAGCAATTTTGTTTTAATTCACCTGAAGACGCACCTGTACAAATTAGAAGAACATACCTAAAATTAAGTGTAACTATGTATGATTAAGTGAACTTTCCTCTCAAATCAGAAGCCAATTTAACTTATTTACTTTATAAAACATTTATTTACATTGAAAATTTAATTCAAGATATTAATGATATTAATGACAAAACTGGATATGTAGTTTTTTCATATAGGAATGTGTAGATGTTGGTGATATTATATTAGGAGAGTCCAGGTTGAATAGGCTCCAAAGTTTTTAAATTTTTAGGGATAATCATCGATAGCCACTTGACTTTCTGTAAGCATATCGATCACATTTCTGCTAAGATTTCAGTGGCAGTTGGAATGTTGCATAAGTTGAATAGTGTGCTTCACTCTCTGCCCTGTTGTCAACATATTATGCTTTGGTACATCCCCATTTGTTATACGGAATTGAAGTTTATTTCAATACTGCAATTATTCATAGCAATAGAATTGTTTCACTGCAAAAGAAAGCAATCAGAGCTGTCAATTGTTTAAAATTTTATGAACATGCTAACAATCATTTCCATAGGAATAATATATTGAAGCTTAACGACCTCCATAAGTTAATGACATGTATATTTATGTTTAAAACATTGTACTGTGATTTTAATATTGAATTTTAACTGTAATAAGATATCACTCTGACTCTCATCAATATTCCACTTGAAATAGCAGTAATTTAATTTTTCCATTGTTTTCAAAATCAAAATCACAACATTCAATAGAATATGTCGGCCTGAAATTTTGGAACGATCTGCATCCTGATTTTAAACAACCATCATCTGTATATAAATTCAAGAATAAATTCAAGAAATTCCTTTTACAAAGCTATATGTAATCTTTTTTCACTCTAATTGTATTTATTAGGTCTTATTGGATTTTTTTTTAATTTTAGTTAGGTTGCCCTAGAAGCTTCGGCTTATTTGGGCTCTTATTTAGAATTTTAATTTTGTACATTGTGTTTTATGACACTTTTTTTCTGAATAAAGAATAAAATAAAGAAATAAAATAAATGATATTGGAATTTTTCGATAAAATATTTATATTTCAAATTGAATATCAATACATTTTTTCAAAACTTCTATTTCAACTTTAATTATTTTTATTTTAGTTTAGCTTCATTGTTCTTGGTCTCAAATTACTGATAATATTAGTTAGAAATATTAAATCATAGCACTTTCTTAGATTTCTTAGGAAATCGGTTAATTCATTAATTAATAAAAATAAATCTAATTTGAAATTTGATTTTCTTGTTCGAATAAAATATAAGCACATTACACAAGAATAACCTGCCACAAACTATATCAAAATTGATTGAAAATTGAAAAAGTACAGTTAAAGTATATTAGAAAAAATATGAGAGAATTTGTAATAAGAAATCGCATTTATAACTTGAGTCCCTCAGGAAAAAAATAAACTAATTTTGATGCCTTTTGCGGTATGCTATGCAAGAGTAATGTGCATTTATTTTAATCGCAATAGAATTACACATTTGTAATTAAAAATACAAAGAAAAAGTAATTTTTCTTTGGTAATTTAAAAAAAAAATCATAAAAATGTTTAGGTTAAATCATTCACACTAAAATTTTCTACAATTTGTGACCGAGAACAATGAAATATAATTAAAATTTTAGAAGTTGTGATGAAATTGAAAAAAATGAATTTTATAAAATTTTCTATAAAAATTTTAAAAATTCATTTCATCCAAAACATGTAACGAACAATGGCTTCACAGAATTCAATTTTAAATATCTTATCAAAATTCAGCAACATTGGTATGTAAATAAAGAAATCGGTTAGAAACACTATAATATAGATTAGTTCTCCCGCAAAGAAAAACCAGTTTTCTTCAGAAAAACAGATGAAAACTGCTGAAATTTATTTTTATGGTAGACTATAACATAAAGAGCTCATTCATGCAAAAGTCTAATATTGTGAAATAATTCAATTAACTACTGCGATCATAATTATATATGTGAATTAAAGTATTACTTGAATATTTAATTACCAAATTCATTCATTGGGAGTATAGCAAATTTAAAAAATTACCCAGTCCCAAAGTTCAAAATTAGGCGGTAAAAGTTTCATATACCATTCATAGTGATGATTAGTTAATTACTCAATTGAAGATTTCAGCAGCACTTCATAATTATTTAAAATAAACTACTCTGGCACTACTATAGTAACATTATAAGCTCACATATGTATGTATCTACTAGAATCTTCAATTGAATTCAGCACACCTACCTGAATTTTCTATTCCGCCACATTTACCTGAACCTTAGAAGTTGCACCACATTCGTATGAACTTTCATTTCAGACATTTTCTAAGAGGTAAGCCTAATATTCTTCCTCCTGTGCAGGAATAGTTATTGAATATTCTGCTTCTTCTGCATTCTATCTCATTTTCATAAAAATCAATGTCATATATCCATAAAGATTTGTTTGGTTCTGGAATATATAAGCCCGTTTATACTAACCAAAGAATAATGAAGTTAATACGTTGGTCATTTCCTAGGCAGCATGGAATAAATTCAAAACGGGACAGGCTACTTTGTAATTTTATTTCTTTGTTTACCAAAATTTTGTAAATGATGATTTCTGCTCCTTTGCTAATAGCTTTCGAATGAATTCAGAAAGCCAGTGATTAATGAAAGTTTCAAGATTGTCAATGACGTGTCAAATATTTATGTTTATTCTATTATTAGCAGAAAGCATCATTTCGAATTTTGAAAAATAAGGAACTAGCAATTGGTAAATTTTCTGCCAATTTCCAATGAAACATTTTAATCAAACAAATGTTCGTAGTAAAGTTCAGTCTTTATTATTCAATTTGAGACTCTTCTATTTTATCATTACAATTTCAGTCCATGCATAGTCTTTACAGCTATTTATAGTTTTCATAACAGGAAGTAATTGTTAATTATACATGCACATCTCTGTAAAATTCGAAGAAACCTCGTTAGTGATTGGTCTGAAAACTTACAATTTCGCTACACTAACTATTTACCATAATAGTTCAGAAGTTGAAATGACTTCAAAGTAGTTACTTCATTAATTAACAGAAAGTACTATTATCAGTTATACCCCAGACCAAAAAAAATAAGATATTTTTCTGCAGTATAAACGGCTAACTTTTAAGCGACAGTTAGAAATAATATGTAGAGATAGAGGTTCTTATTTAATGGATGATTGAAAGGATAGGCTCACTGCAGAATTTTACAAGTTATTCAAATCACATTTAACATGAAATATTTAATTTAATTTAACTTAGGAAAAATGATTCATTTTACGAATAATTTTCCCAATTGTATTCAAACATTAAATAAACTAAATAATATGTATCGATATCTTTACACAGTCTTGAAGCTTGTCATTCTTGTTTCTAACGGAACCACCAGATATTTGACACGTCATTGAAGCTTGTCATCTTTGTTTCTAACGGAACCACCGGATATTTGACACGTCATTGAAGTTTGTCATTCTTGTTTCTAACGGAACCACCAGATATTTGACAAGTCATTGAAGCTTGTCATCTTTGTTTCTAACGGAACCACCGGATATTTGACACGTCATTGAAGTTTGTCATTCTTGTTTCTAACGGAACCACCAGATATTTGACAAGTCATTGAAGCTTGTCATCTTTGTTTCTAACGGAACCACCAGATATTTGACAAGTCATAGAAGTTTGTCACTCTTGTTTCTAACGGAACCACCGGATATTTGACACGAAGCTTGTCATCCTTGCCTTTAATTGTCCAAGAGACTTCAAGATTTTAGATTCAGTCAGTTCTTGTCTCAGATTTTCTATGCATAAGAGATGTTTTATAATTTAGTTAAAAAAAATAATCGAAAATTTGATTTTATCAAAGTTGTTCATTTTGAAATGTAAATAGAATATTCAAACAATAATTTAGTTACAATGCATAATGCTAAAGATTCCTGTTTAATGTGATAAGCTACAAAAGCTGTATTTAAGATATATATCATTATTTAAAATCTTTCTTTAGATCCCCACTCACTCACTCTTACAGTTTATCAATATATACTACTAATATCCTATTGTTGAATTTGTTCACGATCTGTGACTTCTTCATTTATTCATTCCATAGGAGTGCTACATAAAAAAGTTGAACAGTTATTGACTTTCTCTTGCCGAAGATCGTCACTAATTCTATGTATAACACTAATTTCAATGTGATTCTTTCATACTTTAACACGTGGCAGTGAAAAAATACATCGATTACTTTATTTACAGAGATTTTTGAATACTCATCAAAACATTCCACGCAACTTTCTAATATAATAAACTTTGAATAAATATCAAAATGGTAACTATTGAAGAATTTTTAATTGAGAAATGAAATGGTGTTCTTGAAGTTTATTTATTTACATTTATCGTTTTTTAGCGGATAATCAAAATGAACCAAATGATGAAAATGAACTTGGAGACCACGGTATTTATCCTGAAAATTATTAACCTGATAGTAAAATGATTTGAATCTCATACACACACGTCTGTTTCACACTATCAAAAAAGTTTCTCACAACAGGATTGTTAAATCTATTACCTAGCTCTGATAGGAGAATTTCACTTAGTTCGTTACTATTAAATATTTGAATCGAAACTTTGTTACTTAGTTTATTACGTAATTCTATGCAAAAGTTTAATTTTGTATCTCGGATCTTCATTCTTCCATTCTACTACGATGAGCCAACCATTGGGACCTTGGTGATTATAACTACAAGAAGACGTACGCAAGCCACACTAATTATTAAGTGTTTGAGCACTTTAACTCTGAAAATAGTTTCCTAAGACTCTTCAATTCGATTTTGCGTTTGGAATAAATTCAAATTTCATATCATTCCAACAATCAATTTCAGTCAGCATTGAACAAATTAGAAATATGTTATAGACACCAAACTATCATCAGAAAAAATCATTACTTGTCTACAAATACTTATTATTCGTCATCAAAATATTTAGTATTCGTCTACGAAAACATACTCTTCGAAGACAAAATCTTATACTATTCGTCAAAAAAGTATGTTATCTGTCAGTAAAATTTCAATTCTTCTGCCAAAAAAAAAGCAGATTTTCTGGATGCATAGAACCCAAATCTTTGAATGATTGTAAGCATATATCCTTAATAGGTAGTGTTTATTCTTATTTATTGATAGAGAAGTAGAAAATACTCCTTCATTACTCTTCACTCTAAACCTACATAGCTATCAAAACTTTTCAAATAAATTGTATTATAGCATTATATATCACTATTCATTACTTTATCAACTATATAATAAATATTTTATATTTCATTATAGCTAATAATCACAATACTCTCCTATCATCTACTAAATTAAGAAATAGCTATCTAAAACATAATAATTAGGATTATTTATTCATTTTTCTTCTATAAATGTTAACTATTTAATAGAATCACCACATAACGTTCAAGAAGTATTTGATACAACTACTTAAACTTTTAAGACTACTCTATTTGTGCATTCCGTATTAATTACATAAAATCTATCAGCAGATTGTATATCGAGGTAAAGAATTGAACAAATTTGTCTATGCTATATTCACGTAAACATTTATTGCCTATAAGGACCAGAGGTCTTCTAATTTCTCATCCCTCGAGAATATTTCTTGAAATGTTTCTCCTGTGATTGTCTCTTCAGTTAGGAAGCATCAGATGAACTTTCTCGAAGATCATCTGGCAGCAGAAGATTTGGAAGTGTAGATGTGAGCGCAGGGTGTAAATTAGGAGGGATGATTGGAAGAGCTGGGGAGGAGGTTCTTCTCGAGTAGTGACCTGAGTAATAAGCAGTAGAACTTGGTAGGAAGGCGCTTCCTGTCCCACGAATTGAACTGGAAGTGATTGTGGAATGGCCAAGAGGTGAGGTAGAAAAGGCTCCTATGGAACAGCTTGCAAGGCTTGATATTCCTAGAGGAGCAGGTAAAGTTGGCATTGCTATTGATGATAAATGTGAAGCTGTCGTCAAGCCCGAAGGTTGCCTATCTTTAGCGATTGATGCTTGTGCTGCTGCAGCAACTACAGCAGAAATTGCACCAGATGTATAGTACTGAGACTGAGATGGTACACCAATTCCAGATAGACTGAATAACCCACCATTCATTGATGCACTAGATGCAGGATGAACGAAATCTGACCCCAGGCCGTGAACCCCAAGGTTCGAACTAATTCCTGATAGGAGAGAGGAATGGTCTAAGGCTGTCGGAGAATTGCCAAGAATGGAAGACCCAATTGCAGATGAATAGTCGCCATGCAGTCCTGTGGAAAACAGATCAAATTATACCGATTGTCATACTTAAAAAGTTACGATAATGACTACTGACTAGTCCATTATATAACAAATACTTGGCTCTTAGATTAGATTTCAATTTATTTAGATGTTTAAATGGGATTCTGATGTTCAACTAGATCACCTGATTGTCCTAGTAACTTCGATGAAGAACCGCTCCCAGCAGCTGTGATTACTTTCAAAGCTTGAGCCATATCAGTTGGTAAATTGAGCGAAGTAGGCGGGGAGGTTCTGCCTGATGATTTTAAATGCAAGGTGGCATTTGGAACAAAGCCTAACTCTGCCATTGTGGCATCACCCCTATCAAGAACCTGAGGTAGAAGGTCAACATGAATATATGCCACACCTCTTACACAATAAATATGAAATCCGTAGATTGAGATCAAGGCAGAAATATTCAATCCAATTATCGAAAACACATAACTCAATTTCAAACATGGAAATTCACTTTAGAAACAATTGTATAATATTGAAGAATTAGTAAGAGCTTATTCACCTCATATGGGTAGGTTCGAATCACTTCAAAATTGTCATCACCATCTCTATAAGACCTCAGGTATGACCTTAGCTTGTCCAAAGTGTCAGATGCCTTCAATTTTATCAAGTAAGTTTGAGAACCTGAGAAAGTCATATTTATTTATATAGGCATCACTGCTCTTCACACCAACAAATATTATAATCAAGCACAGACATACCGTTTGCTGCGCGAATTCTTAGTGTCGTGATAATGATAGGCTGGCGTGCAATCGATGACTTTCTTCTGCCGCCAGCTGCAGCGCTAGGTGCGATCTTGGTCGCAATTGAAGTTGGTTGTCTTACTGTAATAGCAGGAAGAATCTTTACTGAAGCGGTAGGTTGTTTTGCAACGACTACTCCAGCCGACTGTTGTTTGACAGCGATAGATGGAACTTGTTGGGAAGTATCTACTTGTTTTGGAAAGACCGAATCAAATGTATCGGAAGACTCTGCTGTGATAGAAGTGGGAATTCGTTCATTTAGCTCGTATTCGTCTTCTTCCTTGAAGGAAGCCAAGTCTTCTTTAACAGGTTCTTCACTTTCAGATTTAGCTTCTTCCTCGTCTTCTTCTTCTTCATCTTCCTCTTCTTGATTCTCTTCGGCTTCATCAAGTATTGGAGTATGCACTAATGTGAGTGAATTCTTTCTACATGTCCCCTGAAATTGATAACAAGTGATTAATTGGATACAGTTTAAATTATATTGGCGCAAAGTGCAATTATCATATTTTTTCTACAAACCATGAGCATGCCAGACATTTCTTCCCTCAAATTCACGATCTTTCCGTTTTTAACAACACATTCTGGAACTCTGGCAAGAAAATCTTGAACAGAGCTCCTTCTACTTCTCAGCGTGTCTACATCAACATCTGCAGTGACACCACCTCCAACAACCATTCCAATGCTTCCTCTTCTTCCTTGACTATTTGCCGAAGGTAATTCCAACTCTTCGTGCATCATCATAACTCTGTTCATCCTATTCCATTCTCTTGGACTCTTCCTCCTGTGAAGGGCCCTGCGAGCCACTTCGCTTATTCTCCTAGCATCACTGCCCCGTCTTGCCTCACTGCCTCTCCTTTCTCCTGGACGACGTACTTCACTACTTCTTCGAGCATCGCTACCTCTCCTCATTTCGTGAACTCGCTTGATATCTCCACCTATAAAACACATTAATTAATAAAATGGTTTAATAGGGTCTGAATAGACTAACACTTGCACTGACTGGCTAAATATATCAACTTACTCTTGATGCTACTTCTTCTTCGGGCGCTTGGCAAAACGGGTATTTCGTCGTGTCTTCCTGCTTCACTTCCTCTCCTGCATCCGTGAACACGTGCAGGTGGAGATACGGAAGGCTCAGGTGGGGGAGAAGGTCCAGTTATACCCACCGTTGGTAAAGAAGTGGTGGATATAACAGTGGGTAGAATTGGAGAAGGGGGAATTGGAGATGTTATTCTCACTGGAGGTTTAACTTCAATTCGAGTCACTTCACTTTCACTTTTGTCGCTACTTTTCTGTAGAGAATCTCTTCTGCTGCTCAAATACTGAAAAAGTAAAGATTAAAAATTAAATAATATTCATTGTTTTGGAGAATACAGAGAATTTGGGGAATTTAACTCGCTTACTTCATTGGATTCAGTTCGTGTCTCAATTTCAGGTTGCAGTTTGTTTGAAATGACTTCAGACACTATATCAGCTTCAGAGACGTTTCCTATAGAAGTGGCTGGTGTAACTTGTGCTACATTTGTGCTTATCTTTGGTCTTGGAGGTACTGGAGGCCTATTCACGTGCTTCCGACGGGCTGAAGTTGGAAGGTAAATAACCTGTCTCTTGTCCTTTAACTGCAATAACAAAAACGAGATGTCAGAAAAATACTAATATTGAATTGGTTTGAATTATCTATATCTGTTCAAATTTTGAGGGGTTTTATAAACTTGATGATATTGATGATAACCGTTCGATGACTTACCCTACATGTTACGTGGTAATGTGCAAGTGCTTTGGGAACGATTGACTAGTTACTGCAACTTCATATCAATTCACAAGATTGAGACGTAAAATGACTGACCTTAATAACAGCAGCTCTAGCTGGAGGAGTTATCAGTTCATCAGGAATGATTCCATCCATCAAATATTGAAGAAGATTGCGACATGAAGGCTGGTCGAAATTTCGAAAGGGGGCGTTAGCGTGTCCAACCACTATGCCATTCTTGTACACAGCGATGTCCACGTTGTTCACAGGCTAAGAGACAGAAAGTTTCAGGTCTTATCATTCTTATACTGCAATTATATGTCAGATAGTAAATGTTTATTGAAATTCCAGAATATGCTATATGGTCAGGAATTCAACATTATTAAAAATAGCTATCCAGACTACATACATTTCATTAGATTATTCCTTAAAATCATGTCTATTCTACTGATATGTGAGGTGGCACTTGTTTACTTTAAAACTTATTTTGAATAGAAATTAGGTCCTTGCAAAAGAATCTTGCAGAGTGATAATTTCACAAATTACAGTTTCCTAATTTGATATTTTCAACTCTGACTAATTAGCCGTCCTTAACCAAGATCAATTTTAAAAAATATACGAAAAAATTGCAATTAATTTCTTTTTGGAAATTTAAATTAGTAATCTTTTTTTAAATCATCACATATACACTTCTCTTTTAGAGAACAACCTGTGGGTGCACAAACTCACATTTGAAGAGTAACCTGTTGCAGTTGTGACGATACCAGAATCTGCAGAAGTGAGTGACGATATTCCAAGGGACGAAACATTGCTTGGATTTCTTAATGACTCTGCATTCAAACTCTCTACTGCTACCACCAGCTGGTCGAAATCCAGAACGAAAGGTTCTGCTTCGGATGAGACACTTCGACTTGTTGAATCGACGCCTTTTCTAACGCCTCGCAATGGGAACGATATGTCGCTTGCAGATCTGAAAAAATATTAAACAAACTCTCTCATTTGATATCTTCATATTTTTTCAACTATAATACCTAATGGGAAATATATTCATAGGTATACTTGAAATTTCAAGTACATATTTTAAATACTTTATTCATTCAGGCTAATTAAATTAATAAATGATATTGGAATACATATGTATGATTTTATTATATAAATAATAATTTGAATTTCAAAAAGATAGTGAAAAGAGGAAAAAATTTAAGTTGTATCGAGAAAAATTATGTTCGATTGAAATTTGATGATAAGACAGGTTATTATAACCGATTGGCTATAAAATAATCGCTCACGTACCGGACACTGACCATAAAACCAATACCTACTGGATGCAAGAAACTAAAATTATCATTAACTTTTACATTTCGAAGTTGTAGATAAAAAGTGTACCTGCTTGTGTTTTTTATTTTGACTCTTGGAGGAGGTCGTCCTGGTCTAGGTGATCTTCTGGGGGATACGGAAGGAGTAGTTCCTGACGATAAACTCGATTCGGAAGAGGATGAACAGGACCGAGAGGAGGTGAGAGAGGAAGAATCTCCCCCAACTGGCTGCAGAACGTAGCCCCCTTCCTCTTCACACCAAGTGAGACCGTACTCTGTCAGAAAGCCCTGCAAGAGAATTTCTATAATTTCTATTTCTGTCGAGACTCTGGAGATCACTTCATCCTTTCTATAAGGAAATTTTATTAGAATGAACTAGTTTCCAGCAGTATTGTCAGTATTCGCAAATTTAGTTGGAAAAAATAGAAAACTCTACCGAGATATACCAACTTTATTACTATACCATTACATTACTAAAACAAGTTAAAAATTGTCAGTGTATGTATGACCATATTTCTGAAAGATTAGGATATGTTTTTTAACTATTTCTATTCCTTTTGTGCCTTGAGAGCTATACAAGGATGTCCTGGCGGAAAACTGCCAAAGCGGAAAACTACCAGGCGGAAAACTGCCAGGCGGAAAATTTCCTGGCGAAAAACTGCCAGTCACTTACTGAATTTAATGACTTTTGTCAGTATTAACATTTTAATTTCGAAAAAAAAACGACGTTCGCTATTAGTAAAAAGGAGTTAAGGGAACATTCATTTTTACCTAAACAGGACTTTGCTTTACCTCTAGACGTAGGAGATGGTGTTCCAGCTTAGCACATCTGTTCTCCAGGTGGTAAATTCTTTGCTCCTTGTAAGGGTCCAGCAAACCCCTCATATTGCCTCCTCCTTCAGCTTCTTCTCGCATACACAGTCTGGATGGAACAAGTATAAACATAAATCTTTTTTAAAAAGCAAATTTTAAATCATATATAACAAAAGAAGTTATAATATGGCAATATACTCACAAATTCTGATGCACCCAAGTGTTTCGAGTTTACCCTATAGGCTTTGTCTCCAAAGCGAGACACCTAAGTGAATCAAATTATAGTTTGGATGCACTTGGGTGTTTCGAGAGCTCGAAAGTGCATCAGTCCAATGCACTTTAGTGTCTCAAATTATTCTGATGAGACTAATTTATAGTCCATCGAACCAATGCTCTTTCGACCACTCGAAACACATAAGTGCGTCCAAACTATAGTTTGATGCACTGAAAGGTCTCGCTCTGGACCCAACCCTATAAGTAAACTCGAAACACCTGAGTGCATCAGTTGGAGATGTTTATTTTTCTCAGTGTATATGATATAGTAGGGTAACATGTTAATTTCCAATAACCCAACTACATATTTATTTTTCATTCTTAAATAAATATGAAGTCCAATTAAAGAGATATTTTTATATTGCTAACAACATACAGATTATAAGAAATATATATTTAACTCTTCTTGGCACTGTAGTATATTTTTTTCGGAAAGGAATTTTGCCAATTTAAGATATTCTTAAATTGTAAGGTATGATTTGATTTATCGGATGGTTGCAATATTTCGATCATATAATGAAAAAATATATAATAATAATTATTTATCTTTTATTTTAATTAGTCTCCTCTAATCCCTGGATATAAAATAGAAACAAATTAAAACAGCGAGTTAACAACTTAACATTTAAATTAAATTGTTTTCTAGATGATCGAAAACGTTTAACTGTTCGATAACTTGGAACGTACCCTTCGTAAATTGTTTCTAAATATGAAAAAGTACCTACCTAACTTTTTCCTCTAGAACTGCAATATGGAAGTCCCTTTGCCGTATCGCCTGTCTGGCCTGTGCTAACTTGGTCTCCATGTCCATGAGTTTGTTGGTGAGAACTGCCAGCACCTCCCTGTCCCCTATGTGCCTGCCATCTGCTCCTCCTGCTCCTCCTCCTGCAATGCTGCTAATCACTCCAGAGACTCCAGATTTATCTGAGGAATAAATGAATGGAGTTTGAAAGCGATTCTAACATTTTCTTGGGGTTAAAGTGTGATTAGAACGTTTTTTTTTTTTCGAGGTTAAAAACAATAATTTGAATATTATTTTTCGGTATAAGAGCAATTTTAACGTTTTTGGAAACGTCAAAATCGATTGTCTGACATGTCCGACGCAAAACGATAGACTTCAAATTAACGTTAGATTACTATTGGATCATTTATCGAGGTAAATAAGTGATCTTTTCATAATCGATTAAAGGCTGCTTCACTCATCACCGGGATCCGTCCGGCACGTCACCGGTCCGTGATTTTTTATCACTGAAGAGAGCCGGTACTGTGTGAATGTCTCCGTTGAAATTAAAGTAACGATATATTTTTACACTGACACCGAATCACTGAGAGGAGGGTGACGGTGACGTGCCGGATGGTACCCGGTGATGTGTGAAGCAGCCTTTAATCGTGCGCGGACACTTGGCCGAATGACACTTAGCCGAATGATACTTAGCCGAATGATACTTAACCGAATGATACTTAACCGATTGATACTTAACCGATTGGCACTTGGCCGAAAGACATTTGACCGAACGGACATTTTGCCGAAAAACAATTGGCCGGAAGACTTTTATTCAATATAAATCCATATTATGAACTGCAGCCTCCGTTTAGTTTAATTAAGATTTTAACTGGAATTAAAAGTTATTTTATAAAAAGGAATTAAATTTTAATACGTACATAATGTGTATCCATATCACGAACTGCAGCCTCCGGTTAATTCAATAAATGTTTTTTTATTCCCATTGAATTTAAAGATATTTTATATAAAGGAAAATTAATTTTAATACGTACATAATGTGTATCCATATTACGAACTACAAGCACATATTGCTCAATAATTTGAATTCTTTCCTAATCCTTGATTTCATCGCAAATATAAGGAGTGGAAAAAAGCTTCTCTTCATACTTTTGAACTTGTTCTCATTGGTTATTATATTATTGAATGTTATTAGTTTTATTATATTAGATAATATTAGTAAGATTGTTCGGCCAAACATCCGTTCGGCCAAATTTGTTTCGGCCAAATGTCCGTTCGACCAAAAGTCCTTCGACACGAATTTTCGGCCAAGTGTCCGTAAACCGATTTATATCACCGACCGGAACCGTACGATCGGTGATGCTAATTTTTCGATTGGACTGTATCACAAATGGCCCACCACTTAATTTACTTCTTAGATAATTCATCCCAAAACAATGAGAAATTCGTATAAAGGTTTACAGTATTACTTATTTATTAAAAAAAATTAAAAATAATAATATGTCATGTTTCATTAATTTTAAAATAATGCAAGAATTGAATACAACAATAATATATTTATCACTTGTATTACCCGTAAATAAATACTTGCATTAAATAATCCAAATATATGTTGCTATCTATTTAGTTTATTATAAATATTTTCAATTGTACGGATCTATTGATTTTATATTCTACCAAAGTTATTTCCTATTTTATTTCACATTAAGTTGAATTTAAACTATAATTAACATATAACCTATACATTCTTTTATAAAGTATTTATAACCTGTATGCCGAGTCAAAGACTTTTCCTCTTTTTTTGAAAAGCGTAACGCACGTACGGAACACAAACGTAATTAATTGTATATATTACATATATAAGACTTATGTCTTCTATTTGTTATATTAGTGGATAATTTGTTCCTTCGTTGAGAATTGAACCCCCGACATCCAACACTGTACATTTTAGTAATTTGAAGTACCTCAAATACTGGCATCAATGTCCGTAGATTAATAAGTTGGTGACCGTTCACACGCAGAAATGTAGTTTATGTATTTGTTTACTTTGCTGGAGGTGAGAAGTTCTATTCCCACTAAACTAATTCAGTTCTCTATCTTTGCAATAAGTTATTTAGTGATGTGCAGGTCTTACCTCACTGAGGTGTAACTAAATACTGTCAATTAGTTACAGTGTACATAAGAAATGTATGTATATTATCAACTAGTAAACCCCTCCCAATCTTCTATGGCCCAATCATAACTTTATTTCTTTTTATGATTCACTGAAATGTGACTCACTAAAATGTGACTCACTGAAATGTGACTCACTAAAATGTGATTCACTAAAATGTGATTCACTAAAATGTGATTCACTAAAATGTGATTCACTAAAATGTGATGTACTAAAATGTGACTCACTGAAATGTGACTCACTGAAATGTGACTCACTGAAATGTGACTCACTGAAATGTGACTCACTGAAACACTAAAATATGAATCACTAAAAATATAAATTGCTAAAATACTAAACAGATGAAACTAGGCACTAAAACTGATGCAGAGTTGTACATCACATGCATAACATTTAATATTCTATTTTATGATGTATGGTACATTACACTGAGTCACTGTGGGTACTGGTCGGAATATCTAAACAGTGAAGTCGAATGTCGGTAATAGGAACAGTGTCGACATTCCATCGCTTACAAAAAGATTTCAGTGATTTCAGATAGGGTAAGTTCCGAATTGTCGGTCAGTCTCACATTTTCAGTTATTTAAGAAATACGATATTTAAGAACTGTTCTTTAATTTATATTTAATCGGTATCCATGATACCTGCAGGTATCATGGATACCAATTAAAATAAATGAATAATAATTATTATAACTATTTCTTATATGACCGAAGATGTAGTACTGACCGACAATTCGGAACTTACCCAAATATTAACATATCTTTTTCTAATTTATCTAAAGCGTGAAAAGATATGAAAAACTTGATGAATAAATCTAAATAATCGACAACAAAGTTAATGATCGAACTGTACCACTTTTTATCTATTAAACATTAATTATATTCTTTATATTCATGCGTAACTAAATTCTACATTTAAGTCATGCAATACGAATCACATTAAACCTCAGTTTTCTGGTCATGAAGGAAAGAATATCAAACTATTGACTCATTGAATTCAATTAGCTCCTACTTTGGAGATCATTATTAAAATTACTTTAGAATAACAGCTTTAATTAGATACGTTTGCAATATTTTTTTTTGCATGAATGAAAATAATCGATAGGTTTATTTGGTAATTCAAAGTCTTTAATATTTTTTCCATGCAACATTAACATGCTGTATCTGTGCTACAATTATGCCGCCATATTATACTATGTACATTGGTACTGTATCTAAGGTACATTGGTACTGTATCTAAGGTACATTGGTACTGTATCTAAGGTACATTGGTACTGTATCTATGGTACATTGGTACAGTATATATGATACATTGGTACTGTATCTCTGATACTCTTACTAATGAGAGTAATGACATACAAAATTACTTGAAGTAACAACTTCATTTCTTTCTAATTTTTATTAAATTTCACTCCAGAATGTGTATATTGGGTCGATTTTATGATTTAATTTGATGGAGAATACGTCTAGACTGAATTGAAGTCTAGATTTCAATTTCTGTTTAAAATTATTTTAATTTTAATAAACGAATAGCTTCTAATTACTTTAACTGGATTATCTTACAATTTCTAAATCTAGGCACAGACGAAATATCGAAAGCTTTAAATGAAAGACTATAAAAAATTCTTACCATGAGTGGAAGAGTGGCGGGAGGATCGCTTCTTGTGGTGTCTTTTGTGGTGGGAAGATCTTGGTGAGTGGTGAAGAGTAGGGTGGTGGTAGGTACCCCCCGGTAGAGATGGGGCCGGTACCCCTGGCTGGGGGAGATCAGCTGGGAGGGATCCAGTATTCATAGCGTGACGGGGCAGTATGTTGCAACTCATTAGAGGGTCTGATCCTGCCCGAGATAACACTGGGAAACCGTCTGACTTCTGGAAGCCGTCTGTCCGAAGTCTCTGTCGAAACACATCATATTCACCTGTCAGGTCTAGAGGATGGCTTTGGGACTAATGAAATGTCATAAAAGTGAGTGAATTAGCTTGAAGAGGAAAGAGAATCACACTAAATGATATATCTGGATAGGTCTACGCAAGAAAGCGTGAAATGATATAATTCATATATTCTACCAGTACTGTGAATCTAATAATTGTTGATGAGTCATGCTAAGTGCCATGGTTCAATATAGGTACATCAAAACTACACATTTACTAAAGCTAATGATTCATATGCAATGTGAAAAGAATAAGTCAAATGTAATGGGGCATATCTTAAACCTGTGTGTTTAGATATTTACATTTATTTATTGAATTTATTTATTTATTTAACTCGTTATTGGACGTATGGTTATTGTGTACACAAAATTTCGATTTCTAGACTGTTAAACATTGTGTTTAAATAATTCTAATCTACTGATTTAATTCCGTGGCATTTTCGAAATTAGCTTCTTGTATCTGTATATGCAACCATTTAAACAAGATCATTCACTAAATAAAGTCCCGCCTACTCTCAGGAAAAGATTACTAGCCTTCTGATTGGACTAGATATGTGTCACGTGATGCGTGATGAGCACTGTCACTGTGTGATTGGACTAGTCACTTGAAATTAGGTTGTTAGTGCATTTTGATTGGCCCAAAGATGTGTTTGATTTTGATTGGACTGGAGATAGTGCTACGTCACGCGTATGAGTATCTAATTGGTTAATACGTTTGGCCACACAATATCTCCTCAAAGAGTTCACTCTGTGTAGTGAGAGTATTTCTCTCTGATGCTCTGCCGAGACTAATTATAGGTAGGGTCGATAAGTCATTCTACCACCGATAAATCATCGCTAATGAGAGGAAGAACAAAATAACTACCTAGGGTAAGTTTCGAATTATCGGACAGCTCCACATCTTCGGTCATATAAGAAAAAACGTATAATAATAAATATTTATTTTTAAAAAACGATATAATAATAAATATTTATTTTTTATTCTAATTAATCCAATTAAAATAAAAAATAAATATTTATTATTATATCGATTTTTCTTATATGACCGAAGATGTGGAACTGTCCGATAATTCGGAACTTACCCTAATCACTTCTTCTATAAATAGCAAATATGTATTCAAATACATTGTTATTGCAAGTGTTACCCTGAGTAAATTCATGTATTAATAATTATTCCTAAATATTTATTCATGACAATATTTTTTCTTAAATATTTTCAATTTCACAGAAATATATTTTTTATTCAAGTGAAATCATTTTATTTTCCGTAAGGTTGGATTATGAAAAAAGTAGCAACTAGCCTTTTTATCAATAACTTCACTATTTCTAAATACTTCATTCAAAACATTTCCCTAATATTTAATTTCACGAACACTTTATATTGGTTACTTGATAGTTATTCCAATGCTTATCTACTAAAGAGCCGTACACACGTAGGGTTTTTAAGTCTTTCCACCAGACTTTTTGCTAAGCTCCTCCTACTTTTTTCCACGAGAATATAAGAAAAAACGATAAAATAATAGTCCTTTCAGTTGGTATCC
The DNA here is from genome assembly GCA_947561585.1 of Caprella mutica. Lineage (NCBI taxonomy): Eukaryota > Metazoa > Arthropoda > Malacostraca > Amphipoda > Caprellidae > Caprella > Caprella mutica. The sequence continues at coordinate 119,039 of CANNZV010001039.1, forward strand.
ATGATACCTGTAGGTATCATGGATACCAACTGAAATGAATAATAAATAATAATTACATCGTTTTTTCTTATATTCTCGTGGAAAATTAGTAGGAGCTTTGCAAAAAGTCTGATGGCAAGACTTAAAAAACCCTACGTGTGTACGGCCCTTTAAGTTCAAAAAATCAACTGCTGCTGATATGAGTAGTGAGTTTGATGAGGTTACTAACAATAGCAAACCTTTGATAGTAAAATGCACTCAAAAATTTCCAAGTCTCATTTATTAAGTAACTATGGTTACTTAATAAATAGACTATAGTCTACTCACTATGTTCACAGTGGTCCAATACTAACTAACTATGGTTCATAGTGGTCCAATACTAACTAACTATGGTTCCTAGTGGTCCAATACTAACTAAGTATGGTTCATAGTGGTCCAATACTAACTAACTATTGTTCCTAGTGGTCCAATACTAACTAACTATTGTTCCTAGTGGTCCAATACTAACTAACTATGGTTCATAGTGGTCCAATACTAACTAACTATGGTTCATAGTTGTCCAATACTAACTAACTATTGTTCCTAGTGGTCCAATACTAACTAACTATGGTTCCTAGTGGTCCAATACTAACTAACTATGGTTCCTAGTGGTCCAATACTAACTAACTATGGTTCCTAGTGGTCCAATACCAACTAACTATTGTTCCTAGTGGTCCAATACTAACTAACTATTGTTCCTAGTGGTCCAATACCAACTAACTATTGTTCCTAGTGGTCCAATACTAACTAACTATTGTTCCTAGTGGTCCAATACTCATTAATAATGGTTCCCAGTGGTCCAATATTCACTAACTATGGTTCCTAGTGGTCCAATACTTATTAATTATGGTTCCAAGTGGTCCAATACTTACTAACTATTGTTCCTAGTGGTCCAATATAATCTAACTATTGTTTCTAATGGTCCAATACTCGCTAACTATGGTTCCCAGTGGTCCAACACTAACTAACTATGGTTCCTAGTGGTCCAATACTAACTAACTATTGTTCCTAGTGATCCAATATTTACTAACTATGGTCCCTAGTGGTCCAATACTCACTAAGTTTGGTTCACAGTGGTTCAAGTCTCATTAAGTATGGTTCACAGTGTTCCAATACTCACTAAGTATGGTTCACAGTGGTCCAATACTCACTAAGTATGGTTCACAGTGGTCCAATACTCACTAAGTATGGTTCACAATGGTCCAAGTGGACTCACCTGAATAGTCGGAGAGTGCATCGGCGAAGAACATCCTGAGTGTGACCGATGGCTTGGTGCAGAGTGAAATGGCCTGGAAATTGCCTTGGATACTTGCGTCAGTTGTCTGATTTGGTCGTCTGAGAAATCGGGGTGACGGAAGGGCAGAGCTCGTCTGGAATAAGTAAGTCATAGGTCAGACCTATATGCATATACTTGGTGGACCAGGAAGTAATGAAGTTGTACAACTCAAGAAATATTCATTAGATTCATAAAATTTCAATCAAATACTACATTTAATTCTGTAGCCATCAAAGATATCATTGGGGCATCCTTTCTGGTACTCCCTGTGTATAGGATATGCTCTTTAAAGAACTTACTAAGTAGAAAACACTTATAAGATTTAAAAAATCTCTAAAATATGATATTTTGTTTTCTATTCTATATACACTAAAGCATCCACTCTGTATAAAGCTGACGGATTTAACAATTAACGTATTTATACATCAATTTAAATATTTCTTGGGGCTTCTAAACCTTTCTCCCGAAAAATATATTTTAATTTTAATCTAATTTTCGTTGCTATTGCTTTATTTGTGCTATTTAAAAAATGCTCCAAGTTTTGAAAACTTCTTCTAAAGTTACAGGCATTTTAATTTATACACGTGTCCGCATGAAGTTTATTTTCCATCTTACCTATTGATAACATTTAGAATTGATTGAATTTGATGACTATAACATATTTATGCTCCATTTTAATATCAAATACAATCTCTACAGCGTAATAATACTGCAAATGTAATAAAAGCTAAACTGTTACCTAACACAACTCCATTGGCCTATAAAATGATTATGCATTAAATTAGAAAGGCAGAAATACACCAGAGAAATTCAGGACAATAACTATTATACATCCTTCGCAGCCATCGATTTCAACGAAGATAAATGTCCGTGACCTTAAAGGCCACACGAGTCTTATTAGAGGGAAGCTCATTTCAGTTGACAGAAGCCGACTACAGAGGGAAAATGGGCCACTTTTTATATAGTGGAGCAGGATAAGTTCAGTGTTATCGAACGGTTCCACATTTTCTATCATGCAATAAGATATCATGGGTATTTTCCATGATACCTGCAGATATCAGGGATACGATAGGATTTCAGTTGAGTATACAGTAGCAAACATGATTTAAGGGACAGTGAAACAAGTACATCAATGAAAACCCTAGAAACATCACAAAAATAAAGTTACGCTAGAAATATTAGGAATATATGACAAATAATTACTGAAATATTCAACTATTGCTACCCAGGGATCGATAAAGACATCGAGTTAACGTAAAAAAAATGGTTATTAATAAATTAATTATTGGCAAATTACAATAACCAAATTAGTATTATGTTAAGAGTTCTTTATTTTTGCTGACCTCATTGCCTCGATTGTTATAGGGATCAATCAATATTTGACAGAATGATGGAGTTATCTTCTGCCAATCTTCTTTCACGAAAGAAGATTGATCCTGATTTCTGGGATTGCGTTCTTGAATACCTTCACCAATTACCTTTCAAATGTTTTCTATGGGGCTGAGGCGGGGCTCTGACCAGGCCAGCTCATAACAGGAACTCCTTTACTTTCAATGTATAAATTTCATATTTTTGGCCATGTGTCAAGGAGCATCATTGTCTTGCATAAAATTCAGTATTTGAATATAAATGATTGTAAATATGGAATGCAATGGTGAATAAGAAGTTGTTTGTAAGCTGTTGCGTTGACCACAACATACAGGTTAACGATAGGGCCTTTTCCCGCTGCATACGCTGCCGCTTCCATGTTTCACGATTTTCTTCATACACTTCACGGACACACGTTTACCTGCGTTACACTTTCGAATAAATTAAACTTCGATTCGTTGCTGAAACGAACCATCAGTCGACCAAACGACATAATCATTGGCAAGCCTTGCACTCTGATTCTTCTTTCGATATCAGATGTTTCGATGCAGAAATACTGGCTTTTAATCTACCCTGTTTAATCTTCTAGAAACTGTGAATCGAGAAACACTAACACCATGTGATTCACTCTTCCTCAACAAATACCTGCAGTTGTCTCGAAACCGTCCAATTTGCAAAGTCTCAGCATGCCACGATCTTCTATAGGAGTAGCTTTTGGTGGTCTACCTGATCTACGTTTTGCCCTAATTGAATGACACTTTTCAAAAGTAATAATAACACGGTGCACATTACTTCTAGATGTAGATATTTCTATGATGCTTGATATTTCTGAGATGGACTTTAACCTTGTTTCCGTGACGCAGGTGTTATGGCATCGTGTTTATTGCTCTAATAATTTGATAACCAATAATAAACATTTTATGCATTGAAACAGTCTTTTCAAACGAAGATTGTTTAGTTTTCAATAATTTTTTTAATAACTGCTCCTTAACTTATCATCGGATTTTTTTTTTCTGCCTCTGATGGCAATAGTTGAAAATTTTGGTGATTATTTGTTTCACTTTGCTAATATTTCTAGCGAACACCCACAGGATGTGTAACTTTATTTTTGTTAAGTTCACGTGTTTCCATTGACTCGTTCCTTCTTTTGCAATGAACATAAATGTAGAACATGTTTCACTGTCCCTTTAAAGTTTACTCGCTACTGTATTTCTCTTGAAAATGTTAGTAAATTTATTATTTTAAAACAACCCTATTTAAATAGAAGGAACAGTCTCCATGATTCAACAACTGTTGAACCTGTACCTCTTACCAGTGATGTCGATGGCCACATCACTAATATAGAAACTATAACCAAATCAGGGAACAAATCACTCACAATAAATTCTTCACAAGATAAGTTTGATAATTCTTTGAATCAATGAATATTCGAAATTATGTTCAATATTTTCGATTACTATAATTATTGAAGAAGAAAGAAAATGTTACGTAACGCTTGTTTTGAAGAAAAAGGTTATGGCATTAATTACATTTTAATTAAGGATAGGGTAAGTTACGAATTATCGATCAGTACTACATCTTCGGTCATATAAGAAAAAACATTATAAAAATTATTAGATATCACTGTGTAGCAGTAATAATTTTTATATTGTTTTTTCTTATATGACCGAAGATTTAGTACTGACCGATAATTTGTAACTTACCCTAATAAATTTATTGAAAAAAAAACAGTATAAAATCATAGTACATAATTAAATTTTTGCATAGTTTTCCTTGTAATTCAATCCGTTTTAAAGATATAAGCAGATCTTTTTTATTATATTTTGTGTTGAATGAATCTGGAATTAAGATCTGACCACTTTAATTTGTGAATAAATTAAACTAATTCGCCTAGGGTATTGGGACTAAAATATAAAATAAGAATATTTTCTGTATATAAATTTTCTCGAAATGCTATAATTTATAATAGAGACAGTTTATTATATTACGTCTTACTCTTATTTTTTATCTCCTTTTCCAGGATATCTCTTGAAATTAGTTCCTTCTCTATTGATAGTGTATTCTAAGTTATTACCTTCGCAAAATTGCGGAAGGTTTTGTTTATGTTGGTTTTATTTATAATCTTCGCATAACTCAAAAAATATTCAACCAAATTGTCTGAAATTTGGTGTGAAGATTGGTCATTATCCAGGAACCATTTTATCCAATTTTGGGAGCGATCAGGTCAAGGTCAAGGTTTAAGTTTCATAACTCAAGAAACATTGGGAACTCAAGGTCATTTATAGGTAGCAGCGAAGGTATGTGCTCTACGGATGCCCGTTCTGATGTATGCTAATATACTTTGTAATGTACACACGTGGATTTAGGACATCCCCACAGAGAAAAATCACTTGGCGTTAGATCAGAGAAAAGTCAAAAACGAGAAATCGAACAATTTCTGAAAATGACTCGCTTAATGGACACAGATTCTGAACTGTGTTTGTGGTTGCCACAACCATTCTCAAATCAATACACAATAATTTAAACAGATCACGGTACTTTTTTTCTTATTCCTCATTTCTGGTTAAGAAATAAAGTAAAGCCAATAATTAAAAGCATTAAACCTTTCTTAACAGATTTTTCTTTCACCAATAATGAATTAGCGGTTCTTGAACCCTTTAATGTGGGTGATGACTTGAGTAAAATATTAATGTATGTAAGAAATAAAGAAACAGCACTACCTCAATTGAAGTGTTATCATTTCTAAACAATAGGAAGAAAATTAAACCTAAGCTTAACACTTCAATAAATTATGAGTTATTAGGGTAAATTATGAGTTATTAGGGTAAATTATGAGTTATTAGGGTGAATTATGAGTTATTAGGGTAAATTATGAGTTATTAGGGTAAATTATGAGTTATTAGGGTAAATTATGAGTTATTAGGGTAAATTATGAGTTATTAGGGTGAATTATGAGTTATTAGGGTAAATTATGAGTTATTAGGGTAAATTATGAGTTATTAGGGTAAATTATGAGTTATTAGGGTGAATTATGAGTTATTAGGGTAAATTATGAGTTATTAGGGTGAATTATGAGTTATTAGGGTAAATTATGAGTTATTAGGGTGAATTATGAGTTATTAGGGTGAATTATGAGTTATTAGGGTAAATTATGAGTTATTAGGGTGAATTATGAGTTATTAGGGTAAATTATGAGTTATTAGGGTAAATTATGAGTTATTAGGGTGAATTATGAGTTATTAGGGTAAATTATGAGTTATTAGGGTAAATTATGAGTTATTAGGGTAAATTATGAGTTATTAGGGTAAATTATGAGTTATTAGGGTAAATTATGAGTTATTAGGGTAAATTATGAGTTATTAGGGTGAATTATGAGTTATTAGGGTAAATTATGAGTTATTAGGGTAAATTATGAGTTATTAGGGTAAATTATGAGTTATTAGGGTGAATTATGAGTTATTAGGGTAAATTATGAGTTATCGGACTCATCTACATTTTCGATCATAAAAGAAAAAAATCATAAATGAAATAATGAATGAAGGACATTAGCACCAGTGAAGAACATTAGCACCAGTGAAGGACATTAGCACCAGTGAAGGACATTAGCACCAGTGAAGGACATTAGCACCAGTGAAGGACATTAGCACCAGTGAAGGACATTAGCACCAGTGAAGGACATTAGCACCAGTGAAGGACATTAGCACCAGTGAAGGACTTTAGCAGCAGTGAAGGACATTAGCACCAGTGAAGGACATTAGTACCATTGAAGGACATTAGCAGTGAAGGACATTAGTACCAGAGAAGGACAGTCCTTTGGTCTATTGCTCTTCTCTCTCACTTCCACCGTTTAGCTCCCCCCCCCCCCTCATATCAAGGTCGGAAGATTTTGAAGGGAGTAGGTATAGGGGGAGGAGGGTCTGAAGGGGGAATATAATAGGGGGGGGATCTTTTACTCACAATCAATACTCCTCTCTCACCCCCCTCCCCCTCCCTCCCTCTCTCTCTCTCTCTCATCGTAACACTGTAGTGACCAGACAGCTTCAAACAGTTCCCCCCCCCCATCTGTTTACACCCCCCATTCCCCCACCGTGTGTGGGTGTTATGCAATTCACATCAGTGCCTTACGTTACTGTACAAATTACCACCGGGGGGTGGGAGAGATGGGGGGAAATGCACCTAACACCCACTACTCTGATGTCATACTTTCTTTTGGACCATTTCCAGGAAGTGAAAATGATTAGTAAATATAATTACGTCAAATATCAGTCAAGTATGATGTCGTGGCTGTGACGATTGGAGCGTAGGGTTAGTCCCGACTTTTTCAAGATTCCCATAAATAAAGAAATAATTTTATTATTATTATTATATTTATCCATGATAACATTAAAAGTAACTCAAATACTGGTATCAATTTCCGTAGATTAATAAGTTCTGACTGAAATCCGCAGTGTTGTTGTTAATGTACAGGCAGGCCTAGCCCTACTACCAACAAATATTTCACAGAGCATAAAATTTCTGTTTGTTCAATGAAACACATTATTTAAATCTAAGTATCTATTAATTACTCACCTATATTTAGTGAGAATCGAGCTATGATGGATTTTAAAACATTTAATAAATTCACTACTTTAAACTTTCATCACTGTCACAAACACAGAAACAATGTTTAATATATATAGTACTCTTATATAGTACTCTAACTCCAAAGCAAATTTTCTTTCATTATAACTCATAGAAAATGAGATGTATAATCAAGGAGTTACAATTATATATTTCTTGTTGCTTTTCCCCGCTTTAATTACCGTTTGGCAATAAAACGGAGTCGTGATTTGGTAAAAAGAGCGGGACTTGCCTGTATTTGTTTACTTTGCTGGAGGTGAGGGGTTCCTCTCCCTCTAAACTAATACAGTTCTCTATCATTGTAATAAGTTATTTAGTGATGTGCAGGTCTTACCTCACTGAGGTGTAACTAAATACTGTCAATTAATTACAGAGAGTCAATAAAATATTATGTACAGGTAAAGCTCGAACAACGACAGAATAACTACCTGAAAAAGAAGCCGCTATACGGATCTAGTATTCGCTGTAAGGTCACACAATTAGTACAGTCGGGATTCAAACTTTATAAGTTTTCTTTTACAGCATTTCAAAGAAACGCTAATGAAGGTAAGCAATCTCAGATAGTTATTAAAGCATGGTCAAAATGACCCCAACTGAATTTTGAACTCAAATAAATCTAGGTATAAAGCATTTAATTGAAAAATCCTTTGTGGATTTTCTCATATCACTGAAAGTTATGTTTAGATTCAGTCATTTCAGAAAAATATGTATGATTATAACTTATTTAATGGTTTTATTTATTATTCATACATAATTAGGGTGAAAATAACCCAACAGTTTATTAATATCAAAATGTATTCTACTTGGCATTTAACTGCAAGGCCCCCTTCACACTTGCATTTTAGCTGTTAATTACTGAAGTTTAGCTGCAATCACTGATTTTAACGGAGCCCTTCACACTTGCGTTTTTTTTTTTTCATCAGATGGCGTTGAGAAACGCAAGTGTGAAGGGGGCCTTAACTATCTGGTTGGGACAATGTTTCAATCAGAGGAATCTTTTGCGTAATATCCAGCAACAAGAAGTCTGATCAAGTTTTCACAAGGCTCTATATGCCCTCACTGCCCTATCACAACATCAGTAACGCTCGCACACTGGTGATTTGTATATAGTTCTAAATGAATTGCTTATTTTTCTTTTCTTTTTGAGTGAATATATGTTATTCTTCTATATTTTGATTGTCGTTATAGTAGCTGCATGTCCCTTAGAACGGGTATTTTGTGTCTTTTGTTTATATCATCCGCTATAAGAGCTACCTAAAAAATTAAATGTAGATTTAAAATTTGAAATTGAATAAAATAAAAATTTTAGCGTGTTATCAATAGTATCAATATTTGTAACTAGTGTACTTGCCCGTTAAGAATAACGTGTTCTCAATAGTATCAATATTTGTAACTAGCGTACTTGCCCGTTAAGAATAACGTGTTATCAATAGTATCAATATTTGTAACTAGTGTGCTTGCCCGTTAAGAATAACGTGTTCTCAATAGTATCAATATTTGTAACTAGTGTACTTGCCCGTTAAGAATAACGTGTTCTCAATAGTATCAATATTTGTAACTAGCGTACTTGCCCGTTAAGAATAACGTGTTATCAATAGTATCAATATTTGTAACTAGTGTGCTTGCCCGTTAAGAATAACGTGTTCTCAATAGTATCAATATTTGTAACTAGTGTACTTACCCGTTAAGAATAACGTGTTCTCAATAGTATCAATATTTGTAACTAGCGTACTTGCCCGTTAAGAATAACGTGTTATCAATAGTATCAATATTTGTAACTAGTGTGCTTGCCCGTTAAGAATAACGTGTTCTCAATAGTATCAATATTTGTAACTAGCGTACTTGCCCGTTAAGAATAACGTGTTATCAATAGTATCAATATTTGTAACTAGTGTGCTTGCCCGTTAAGAATAACGTGTTCTCAATAGTATCAATATTTGTAACTAGTGTACTTGCCCGTTAAGAATAACGTGTTCTCAATAGTATCAATATTTGTAACTAGCGTACTTGCCCGTTAAGAATAACGTGTTATCAATAGTATCAATATTTGTAACTAGTGTGCTTGCCCGTTAAGAATAACGTGTTCTCAATAGTATCAATATTTGTAACTAGTGTACTTACCCGTTAAGAATAACGTGTTCTCAATAGTATCAATATTTGTAACTAGCGTACTTGCCCGTTAAGAATAACGTGTTCTCAATAGTATCAATATTTGTAACTAGTGTGCTTGCCCGTTAAGAATAACGTGTTCTCAATAGTATCAATATTTGTAACTAGTGTACTTGCCCGTTAAGAATAACGTGTTATCAATATTTGTAACTAGTGTACTTGCCCGTTAAGAATAACGTGTTTTCAATAGTATCCATATTTGTAACTAGTGTACTTGCCCGTTAAGAATAACGTGTTTTCAATAGTATCCATATTTATAACTATAGTGTACTTGCCCGTTAAGAATAACGTGTTATCAATAGTATCAATATTTGTGTAATTTAACTATCCACACTTCTGGTCCCTCAGATTTATCTAAAGTTATTAAATGAATAATGACAATAATATTACAGCATAGAATATATAAATGAAATAACAGAGGTTGTAAAGAATTTTATTTATTACTATCATTGAAATCAAATAACTATGTATTGACGTAAAAATGACAAACAAAGAACAACTATTGATTCTCTAATCAGTGACATTCAACAACAGTGAAGGTCAAAGGTCAAATAACGGTCAATCGATATCATGAAACAGTGCATCATGAAACATCAAATATTATTATGAAAAGAAACACATATACTGTCGTTGTGGTTATGTATGTCATATACATATTGGCTAAATTTTTGTTAGTTTCCTAAATATGCATAATTGTATATAATGCCTGTTTATTTATCGGGTTGTTTTCAACATTAAATCAAGCAATCATTTAATGGGGTATCGATGCTCATTAGCGCTAATGAAGTTATTCCCTTTTGGATTTGAATCCAGATGTGTTGGCTCGATTTCTCTCCTTTGATGACGTCAGAAGCCTCTTGCCGTGACGTCATACTTCATTCGAGACCGTCATGCACGTGTTATGGTAATGCCTCCGGGAAGACTTGTCCTGCTAGTGTATGAGTGGTAATGCCTAAAAAACTTAACCTGGAGGTGTGAGAATATTAATGCCACCGCAGAGACTTGACCTGCTAGTGTATGACTCGTAATGCCTTCAAAAAGACTTGACCTGCTACTGTATTACTCGTAATGCAACCGAAAGACCTGGCCTTGCTGTTGAGATTTTAAATTTAGATTAGATTTCAAAAATGAAATCTGATCGATTGATTTCGATTTCCAATTGTAAATAAATTATTATGGTTATTTAAATCAATATTTACAAACCATGGAATTGTATTCGATAATATCATGTTTGTTTTTCTATAAACATTTTCACTTATCGTCGATTAGAATCTATTTTATTTACCTGATTTATTTACACTTAGATTTGATGTTTGGTCAAGCGGCTGATATTTGCTTATCCCTTAAAATATTCCAAAAAAAGATGGGCAAACATTTTGCTGGATTAATAATTTTGAATGATTTTTCTATAATTAATTTTGATATACTTATGTTAGCACTTTGAATGATTATTGGTACAAATATATCCATTTACACAAGGGTGGATCGGACGCAGATGATAGTTATAGACCAATATACTTGTTCACTTTACTTTCAAAAACATATGAGAAAGTAGTTTGAAGTCATTTGGTTGGTTACTTAAATAGCAGAAATGTGTAGAAGTATGAGCCAGGCGGTTTGAAATTTTTTGACTAAAGTATATGAAGATTTGCATTTTGCATTATTCATGGCTTTGTGGGAAGTATTTGACTCGATTAATCGCAATGTTCTGTAGGGAAAACGTGAATTTTGAGGTAATCGTGGTACCTTTCCAACCAATTCTTGTTGAAATGAAGTACACACTGTCAAACACACTGTCAAACACACTGTCAAACACACTGTCAAACACACTGTCAAACACACTGTCAAAAACACTGTCAAAACACTGTCAAAAACACTGTCAAAAACACTGTCAAACACACTGTCAAACACACTGTCAAACACACTGTCAAACACACTGTCAAACACACTGTCAAACACACTGTCAAACACACTGTCAAACACACTGTCAAACACACTGTCAAACACACTGTTAAACACACTGTCAAACACACTGTCAAACACACTGTCAAACACACTGTCAAACACACTGTTAAACACGCTGTCAAACACACTGTCAAACACACTGTCAAACACACTGTTAAACACACTGTCAAACCAACTATCAAAGATACTGTCAAACAAACTGTCAAACACACTGTCAAACACTTAGTCAAACATACTGTCAAACATACTGTCAAACACACTGTCAAACACAATGTCAAACACACTGTCAACCACGTACACTGTCAGTCACCCTGACAAACACTCTGTCAAACACACTGTCAAACAACCTATCAAACACACAGTCAAACACTCCACCAAACACACTGTCAAACACTCTGTCAAACACACTGTCAAACACTCCACCAAACACACTGTCAAACACTCCACCAAACACACTGTCAAACACTCTGTCAAACACACTGTCAAACACTCCACCATACACACTGTCAAAAAACACTCTGTCAAGCACCCTGTCAAACACTTTGTACAATACTATTTCAAACACTCTGTCAAACACACTGTGATACATACTGTCAAACACTCTGGCAAACACTCTGTCATATACTCTGTCAAACACTCTGTCAAACACTCTGTCAAACACTCTGTCAAATACTCTGGCAAACACTCTGGCAAACACTCTGTCAAACACACTGGCAAACACTCTGTCAAACACCCTGTCAAACATTCTGTCAAACACACTATTAAACACACTGTCAAACACACTGGCAAACACTCTGTCAAACACCCTGTCAAACATTCTGTCAAACACACTATCAAACACACTGTCAAACACACTATCAAACACACTGTCAAACACTTTGTCAAACACCCTGTCAAACACAATGCCAAACACTCTAGTTTGAACTTAAAGGGACCAGTCTGTTCTCTGTTTGTGACTCTTTAAGTGCAGGTGTGGGTGTGAGAAGGGACTAAAATATACAACACATTACCAGGAAGATGATCTACTTAGTAAATGTTACCATTGAAATACTATGCACATGCATACCGTGCGCGGACACTTGGTCGAATGACACTTGACAGAAGGACACTTGACCGAAAGACAATTGGCCGAACTGACAATTGACCGAAACACTTTCATTCAATGTAAAAATTCAGTTTAATTAAATTATAATTTTTCTTTCCATGAAAAGAAATAGGATTTTAATATATTCATAATGTGTACCCATATTACAAACAGCAGCCTCCAGTTAATTCGATAAATGTTTTTTTTTTATTTCAATCAATTTTAAAGTAATTTAATAAAAAGGAAAATTAATTTTAATGCGTACAAAATGTTGATCCACATTACGAACTGAAATCATATTATTGATCAACAATTTGAATTCTTTCCTAATGGTACGTTTTGCATGCAGCAATCATCGCTCATCGCCCAACAATAGGAAAGCATTGAAATAGAATTCAGTGGAAATCACTCGTTGCAAAACAGCCCCATGGGAATAGCATTGGGTTAGAGCTCAGCGATTACGATGGGTGACAATCGCTGAGTGATGATCGCAACATGCAAAACGTACCTTAGTCATGGATTTTATCGCAAATACAAGGAATGGAAAAAAGCTTTTAACTTTTTTTCTTATATGATCGAAAATGAGGAACTGTTCAATAATTCATAAGTTAATCTTCAATTCTTTTATCAGCATTAAATAAATGTTTACTAAATTCTTATTCTTTCCAAAATCATAAATAATTCGTACTAATTATTATGTTAGAAAAGTAAATCAAATACTCTTAGCAATGTCCGTAGATTAAATGAGAAAATTAGCTGTAATAATTAAATTTAAAATGTTTTTTTCAAATTTAAAATAATAACCATCTTATTTTTTCCCATCGTATCTAAAAAATATTCATTCAGTTCAATTTTTTTTAAATGAGAACAATACCATAATTTACTAGTTTAATAATTAAAGTTTGTCTCAGTTTTGAACGTTATTTATATTATTTGACTAATATAAATTGATCTTTACAATGTACAGCTATTTTCATAATGTATGAATTGTCATTTGAATTGTAAGAATTTATTTAGATAATTTTACTATCCAAAGCAATAACTAAAATACTGGACGCTATCACTTTGCTTCTGTAACTATAAATAATTCTCTTCATTATTTATAGAACTCAATTGAAATAAACGTATTATATAAGAAAGGATGAAATAACTTAGTATTCTTTAGATGAAAATACCATTCAGATAATTTGTTGTAGTACATTTCTTCTGGTATACCGTTTTGAGAAAAACAATAAATCCTGTGGGATATTTCAGTTATCCCAATTAGTATTGATATCTGAATCCTAGTTATTATTTGATTCTGTTTTAATTCTCTATTTTCCAGTTAGGATTCATTTCTTTATTCCAGTCTTTACTTACGGTTTCCATTCATATCTGTTTTCCAGACTTGATTCTTACATCTACATTTTTTGCAGCAATTCCAGACTGTGTTATATCTCTACCTTTCCTTTTTCTACTGGAATCTATCTCTTTAAAATTACCTATACCCTTCATTCTATCTCATTGTACCCATCTTTATCTCGGGAATATTCCCAATAAATTCTTCATTCCAGTCTATTCACCTTAACTGGAATTGCGGTGACCCAATGCCGAAATAATAACATCCCAAACCAAACATCCTTCGAATCATTTACCTCACAACTTTAAACTCTTACCTAGACACTAATTACTTCATTTTGATGGTTCTGGGATTCAACCTTTTTTCTTACCTCAACAATTCGAATTTTGCTAATTTGGATGCAAACTGTGCTGCTTTTTCTTGAGCTTCAGTCGTAGCGACCATCCTACTTCCACCACTGTTGAGAGTGCACTGAGAGTCGATAGTTGTTAGACCTTTTTGGAACTTTGTCGGGGCGGTATTGGATGAACATTTTTATAAACTTGGAACAGTATTGGAAGAACATTTTTGTAAACTTGGATCAGTATTGGAAGAAAAAATTATAATGTTGGATCAGTATCGGCAGAAGATTTTGCTATAACTGAAAGAATTATGTTGTATATTTAGCTTCACACATTGCTATATATATTTTACTACAATAACCAAGTGTAGAACTCAACATTTTAATCACATTTTTAAGAAGAATACTATTTACTTTTTTCAATTTTCACCTCAATTGGCTTAATATTTACTCCTATCCTTTCATTTGAGATAAGAATAATTACAAAACTGCCATTTATTAATTATGTATTTTCCAGTTAGGATTTATTTTACATTCATTTTCGCTCATTGTTGTTTTATTAAGATTTTATACTACCTATACTTATGTGTTTTTTTTTTGTGTGTCCACGCATTTTAGACTGAACTCTCTCATAAAAAGAAAATGATTCATTCTTCAATTTACAGGTTTCAATGTTAATTTCTAGTTTGGTGCAGGTAATTTCTTATTGTATTTTGAACTCTAGAGTAGAATAACAATGTACTGTGACTATTAGTAGTCACAGTACATTGTGACTATCAGTAGTCACAGTACATTGTGACTATCAGTAGTCACAGTAAATTGTGACTATCAGTAGTCACAGTACATTGTGACTATCAGTAGTCACAGTACATTGTGACTATCAGTAGTCACAGTTCATTGTGACTATCAGTAGTCACAGTACATTGTGACTATCAGTAGTCACAGTACATTGTGACTATCAGTAGTCACAGTACATTGTGACTATCAGTAGTCACAGTACATTGTGACTATCAGTAGTCACAGTACATTGTGACTATCAGTAGTCACAGTACATTGTGACTATCAGTAGTCACAGTACATTGTGACTATCAGTAGTCACAGTACATTGTGACTATCAGTAGTCACAGTACATTGTGACTATCAGTAGTCACAGTACATTGTGACTATCAGTAGTCACAGTACATTGTGACTATCAGTAGTCACAGTACATTGTGACTATCAGTAGTCACAGTACATTGTGACTATCAGTAGTCACAGTACATTGTGACTATCAGTAGTCACAGTACATTGTGACTATTAGTAGTCACAGTACATTGTGACTATCAGTAGTCACAGTACATTGTGACTATCAGTAGTCACAGTACATTGTGACTATCAGTAGTCACAGTACATTGTGACTATCAGTAGTCACAGTACATTGTGACTATCAGTAGTCACAGTACATTGTGACTATCAGTAGTCACAGTACATTGTGACTATCAGTAGTCACAGTACATTGTGACTATCAGTAGTCACAGTACATTGTGACTATTAGTAGTCACAGTACATTGTGACTATCAGTAGTCACAGTACATTGTGACTATCAGTAGTCACAGTACATTGTGACTATTAGTAGTCAAAGTACATTGTGACTATTAGTAGTCACAGTTCACTGTGGCTATTAGTCAGACTGTAGTCTGACTAATAGCCACACAGCTGTCTGACAAATAGTCACACTACAGTCTGACTGACAGTCTCTGTACATTATGACTAATAGTCACACTGCAGTCTGACTGACAGTCTCTGTACAGTATGACTAATAGTCACACTACAGTCTGACTGACAGTCTCTGTACATTATGACTAATAGTCACACTTCAGTCTGACTGACAGTCTCTGTACAGTATAACTAATAGTCACACTTCAGTCTGACTGACAGTCTCTGTACAGTATAACTAATAGTCACACTGCAGTCTAATAAATAGTCATACAAAAGGTATTAAATGAAAAAAACTTCACAAAATTTTTAATTTCAACACAATATATAAAAAAACATACGACTACACAAATAAAATTATAAAATCGCTGGAATTAAACTACATTGAATGGAGAAGAGTTAAATCATTAGTGACCTAATTGCACTATCATAGACCTTATGAGGTCTATGTAGGTGGAAGGTGTAGTTACAAATAGGCCACTAATCATTTCCATCTTACATCCCATTTTTCTTACAAGATCTTAATAGTGAGATTCATTTCCATAAATAGTTAGATCAGTATTGTTCTACAGAAAACTACCGTTTAAAAATAAAATAATTCCATCATATTAAATGGTGAATAGAAAAATAAACATTGATAAAGTTTCAGAAAAAAAAATATGTAATTTTATTCCGATTTCGGCTTAATAAATTTTCCCATACAATTTAATCTTCAATTTTGGTAGATGTAGCCATGATACGATTTAATATCGAGCACAAAATTATTCGGCATCCAAGATACCATCTGATATATCTATATGATATCTTATGTTCTTATAACATGGATAACATATCTAGTTATAATTTAAAAACTGATGAACTGGCTCTATTTTATTTTATAATATTTTATATCAGTTATAAGCTTCATTGACATATAAAGTTATTTACTAAATATAATTTACACTGAATAGTTAAAGAAAAAAAAAGCATCTTCAAGTCACTCTGACCTCCACACTGAACCACCATCAGCAATAGTCTAAAAGAAAACTGTGGGCCTTTTAATATTCTATAAAAATTTATTTCACATAACGAAATAAAAGAATGAACTAACTGTACTTACAATTCTTCTATTTTCCATCTTTTTTAAATACTAACAAGTATACGAAAAGACATTGTCTTCCCAGTAAATTGTTTACATTAATAACAATATATTTATTAATTTAGATAAGTTGCTACGTTAACATTTAGAAACATTACAAACACTTTAGATTGATATACCAATAATGGCTGAAAGTATCAATATATCACTCGTATTATCTTCCTAACTCAAATATTATCTATTATCTAATTAATACTTCATTATCTAGACTAATTTGATTATTAAACATTTTAATTTTAACAGTCATTAATATACTATAGTTAGCCATCCACTTAATACTTTCTTTGAAAATTATTCATAGAAAACGATTTACAGGGTGAACTGCTTTATACATGAGCTGATTTAATTTTTAATTAATATCTAGGATAATTAATCCACGCATGAAACATTTTATACTCTAATAATAAATTAAAAAGTTGAAAATTTAATTTCTTAAATCACTCTATTATTATTTCATTATCGACATATAAATGCGCTTGGAGGTAGAAAAGCTACTTCGTGTTTACAGATAGAGATTTTTTACCCTATTATGACAATGAAAATTCTGGAAGAGGAAAATGAAGAGGCGTTAGTAAATGAAACCTACAAGCTTACAAGCACCTTGAGAATAATGATATAAAAATGCCGTAATTATTAGGGATGTGACAATATGCTTTAAAAATCAAAGATCACAAAATATTATACACAGATACAATTGAACAGTATTGAATCGTTCTAAGCCAGAGGTATATAGTATTCGAAACCATTTTATCTTTAATATTCTTGGAATCAGTGATTTCTAAAGCATATTGTCACAACCTTAGATATAACTAATCTTTCAATTTTAATGTTGCTAAATGGTGAATATGAATTAGAATTATTGAATGAAAGTTTCCATTTTTTAATAAATCTACGCATTTTACAAAGAATATTTCATTTACTCTTCTCGTTAGAAAATCTGTTGAACTTCTTACTGCCCATTGATTTAATTTACTCACTGAATGAGTGAATTGAAAAGCCTTACCAGGTAGGAAAGGGTTAAACCTCCAATTCAAAGACGGTATAAAATATTGAAATAAATCATCTCGAAAACTTTGGGCTATATTTTGAAAGACGTCTAGGTTAGAGGTTTTATTCAATCAATAAACTTCCAAGCTAATTTCCACTTAAAATGACCAAAGTCGTACTACGCGGCTGGTCAAAAATAATTCCATCCTATTTATTATACTGACCGAAAACATTAGGTTGGTCGTTCTAACCGATATGGTTGCTATAGATGATATCGACTATAACAGTACATGATAGTATAGTCCTCACATTTAACACCGAAGCACACTCACTACAGTCATTAATTAGTCTATTTATTGACGCTAGTAGAGAATGAAATATCTCCTTGAAATCAAAGTATAAAATAAAAACAGTTTAATATCTTACACATTATTTGTACAGTTGACTTTTCATTTGGAAATTGTTAATACATGTTTGATATAATATACTTTTACGTGTTTGATATTATATGCTTTTTTGGCAACAGTTTAAAGAAATTAAATTACACAACTGCTAAATAACTGAAAAACATACGAATTACACTATTCTAGCACTTAATTTTAAAACAATAAAAGATTAAACCTTAACTAGAATACAACGACAACGTCTACTTTTACGTCAATATGACGTTGTTATGAACCCAACTATCAGTTTTTAAATATAAACCAACGGGTGTATCTCTTACTTGATAATCCTGATTAGTGTGCTAACTAACAATAAGAAAAAGCAGTCAGTTACTGTTACTCTAAAAAGTAAGTAAAAAGATAGAATTAGTGAGCTATGTACATAACACACTTTAAACTGTTAAATTTGAACTGTAGAAGAGTAGAAACATACTTCTTCTTTCATTCTATTACACTGTATAGGCTTAACTTTTGAGTTTATTTATGACAAACTTTAGTATCATTAATATCAAATGACGGACATAAAGATGAAAATTAATTTTCAAAAATGATCCTATTTTACCGTAGTTAACATGGTAAAATATAAAGTAAAACATGTTACTTGTTAAAACATATAAACATGATGCACTGGTTAAGATCTGAATTACATGTTTGAAAATGAACTGTGTTGAAACAAAAACAATAAGAGTGAAACATGTTTCCCTCTTCAAAACATGTACATGACATGACATTCCCAACATGTTTCTCTCTTCAAAACATGTTTCACTTTTCAAAACATGTTTCCCTCTTCAAAACATGTTTCCCTCTTCAAAACATGTACATGACATTCCTAACATGTTTCTCTCTTCAAAACAAGTTTCTCTCTTCAAAACATGTTTCACTCTTCAAAACATGTACATGACATTCCCGACATGTTTCTCTCTTCAAAACATGTACATGACATTCCTAACAAGTTTCTCTCTTCAAAACATGTTTCCCTCTTCAAAACATGTACATGACATTCCTAACATGTTTCTCTCTTCAAAACATGTTTCCCACTTCAAAACATGTACATGACATTCCTAACATGCGGATGGAGATGGACAGGTCAAGGCCCAGTTTTTCTTCTCCTGAGGTACAATTGAAGCTTTGAATTTCTGAAAAAAAAATATGAAATATGGGAAATTTTGAATGACCAAAATGTTGCAAGAAGTGTGACCACCGGTGGTCACTATTTGCTCTTTAAAATTTTAGTGATAACAATGAACAGAGAATCTAAAAAATAGTTTTTCTTTCTTTCTTGATATTAGAAAAATATAAATAAAATTAATATCCTTCAAAGAAATTTAAAAACGCACTTCACCTTTCGTGATGAAATCTATTTTGCAAATACATATAAAAATATTGTGTGAATTCACGTAACATCAATTCCTATGATTATTTAGTAGAGGTTTAACGTCTGCTTCGGAACCAAAGGCCATATAACTATCGTCAAAAGGAAATTAAGTACAAGGGACTGGAAGAAGCAGTCAGAAAGAAAAGTAAGTGAATAAAGTCACTTACCACAATTGGTGACAATGCTCATTGATGTATAGAAGCTACTCCGTGAATCCATTTACTTACAAAGGAATATGACGTAAAGGAATATGACGTAAAAGAATATGACATAAAGGAATATGACGTAAAGGAATATGACGTAAAGGAAAGTGACGTAAAGGAATGTGACGTAAACGAATATGACGTAAAGGAATATGACGTAAAGGAATATGACGTAAACGAATATGACGTAAAGAAATGTGACGTAAAGGAATATGAAGTAAATGAATATGACGTAAAGGAATATGACGTGAAGGAATATGACGTAAAGGAATATTGCGTAAAGGAATATGACGTAAAGGAATGTGACGTAAACGAATATGACGTAAACGAATATGACGTAAAGGAATGTGACGTAAACGAATATGACGTAAAGGAATGTGACGTAAAGGAATATGTAGTAAGGGAATATGACATAAAAGAATATTTCGTAAGGGAATATGACGTAAGGGAATATGACGTAAGGGAATATGACGTAAGGGAATATGACGTAAGGGAATATGAAGGGCCACAAGCCAAAGTCTCTTAACCGCAAAAATCGGGTTGCTCAAGGTAAAGTCTCTTAAGCGCTTAGCACCAGTGAAAACGGTTACAATCTTGATGTGCTAAGCGCTTAACACTCACGTAAAACGGTTGAAGTTAGCGGCAAACAAGAGTCTCTTAACCGCATCTCATTGCATAGAAAACGAAGCGCAGGCATAGAAAACGAAGTATATATATAGCTAATTATTGCAATGTTATTTATGGGAGTGTATATATACAATAATTATGGATAATGAATTGTAATAACTATTCATGTAATAAAAAAGTATAGGTTTAGTCCGGAAAGAATGATTCATTCGATGAAAAGTACGTAAATTGTATCAGGAATATCAATAAACCATTAGGTATAAAAAATAATATTTTATTAATTTTAAAACTACCTATGTATTTATTGATAAACTCATTCAGTTCCTTGAAATATATTTGGAGTAGATACAGCTTATGCTGTGAATCTGAATATAGTATAAAACACTTAGCCGAACTATTTCTCAAACAATTAAATCTGTTTGAAGATACTGGAATCTACAAACAGTTTTTATAAAGGGTTTGAAACTGTATACCAATCATTACGCTTAGCTTTTGTTTCTCAACCCTTTATTACCGCCTAATTCAGCACGAATTTCAAGACCATTCTATTGTGCTTTAGATCTGTTACACTGTAGAGATTTGAAATTAGAAATACCTATACCTAGTTTAAATTGTAAATCTAGGTCCAAAAACTCATTATTAACATTGAGAATCCGCTCGAAATATGTTTGTATAACAAAACCTCTTCATCAGGTAAGTCGTCACTCGTCTCTTGATATTTTGAGTTTGAAAATGTACTTGGGCTAAGCCAATCTACCTAATTAGGTAGCAAGATTGGTAGTTTAATTTGTTTTATATCCTGAAGTACCACTTAGCTATGGCTTATAAGCTAAAATTACAAAATAGTAGGAAGGTATATAGGTAGCTATTACCTAGGTATGTCATGTTTCAGAGGCTTGAAAATTGTAGGTACCTAAGCCAATTTTAGAGCCAAAAAATTTCACAAAAATTCTGAGCTAAGCCAATTTAACTTATTTTGTAGATTTCAAGCCAAAATTAACATAGGAACATAAGAAATAATTTAAAATTGTATGCCAATTAGGTACCTAGGTATACCTACCTACTTATCTGATTAGGTATTGACTTTTTGAAATCTAAGACAATTATATAGTTGGCTTTAACTGACATACCTACCTACTCTAAAACATGGTTAGTATGTACTATGTAGGTTACCTGCCTCTTTGAGCTCTCTAGACAGACTAGACTCTAGTTAAGTTGAGAGATACTAGTTCAGTAGGACCCAGTTACCAGTCTGTTACCATGTTTCAGAGGCTGGAAAATTGTAAGCCAATTTTTGAGCCAAAATTTAATAAAAAATATGAACGAAGCCAATTTGGCTCATTTTTTGAAGATTTCAAGCCAAAATTAACATGGGAAAAATGGAATTAATTCAAAATTTAAAGCCAATTAGACATATCTGAGATTTGACCATTTCAAATTAAATCAAATATAACCTAATTAATTGGCTTTAACTGACATGCTCTTATACATGGAGTCTGTATTTCATGGTAAATTCCTCTGACATGTCGGTGGAAGTTTTCTAGCAAAATTGGTGGATTTTTAGCTATTTATTCCTATATTATCATTAATTTTCGGTGGAAAAATGTGTAAAATCACTAAAATGTTGGTGGATCAGCCAAATTACTGGAAATTTATTGTGAATTTTTTCAGCTTTTTCAAAAAGTCAGTGGAATTTTGTGGACCAAATACAGACTAGGTAGCCGGGCCAGTTAATGAACTTTTATATAAACCCCAGCCCCAGGTACTAACTACCTTGTGGCTCACTGACTAGTACCTATTAAGACTTATGTCTACCTATCCATGATAATATTTCAAAAGATAAAAATCAGATACCTATTCCTAATTGGCTTAAAATTATGAATTAATCCTATGTTCCAACTTCCAATGTTAATTTTTGGCTTGAAATTTTCAAAAAAAAGAAAAATGAGCCAAATTGGCTTACAATTTACCAGCCTCTGAAATATGGATGATTTGGATGTCCATTCTTGCTATTTTATTTGTGGGTTAATGACAATTATTTTGAGCAAATTAAGAACTTCGGGCCTTCATTGCAAATGTAGATATCAATCTGTATTTGGTGCACAAAATTCCACTGACTTTTTCTAAAAGTTGAAAAAATACACCAACAATTTCCAAAAATTAGGCTGATTTTCTACTAAAAAGTGAAGATTAATGGTTACATAGTTAGGAATACAGAGCAGCAAGAGCTAGAAATCCACCAACTCAGCTAGAATTTTATTTTCAAAGAGGGCAAAATTCCACCGACATGTCGGCGGAATTTACCATAAAATGCAGTCTGGTTCAGGCAGTAGAGACATTTCTCCTAGTTATTCTTGCCTCTGGGTAGTCCTACAATTAGTATGATCATACAATGTTTTTTAGGATAGAATTTATGACAATTTGAGCCTAGCTCAGGCTAGCTTAAGACCATAGTAAAATAGTATATCTCTTTGTTTAATAAACTCTCCATTTGACTCTCCATTTCTCTTCAAAAATCACCAAATTTCTCTCCAAAATGACCAAATTATCATTAAATCTCCCCAAAATAACATTTTAAATGTAGTGTAGCATAAGAGAAAATTAGATATTTCTCTCCATTTGCAATTGAAGGGCTCAAAATATCTAAGTCTGGCACAAACTCGCCATTTGGCACAAACTCGCCATTAAAATGGCGAGTTTGTCTCAGTTTGGACATGCTTTATTACCTGGAGGCTGGAGTCTTAAATCTTGAAGGGACAAGTAGGTAGAGATTTTATGAGAATTACTATTTTACCTGGAGCTGAAGTTAGTGGAGTAGGTAGGACCTAGTATGAGTGTATGAGTAACCAGTCTGTAAAGTGTGGTAAATCTGTCTCAAAGATTTTCAAATCTGTCTCCAAAATGACCAGACTTTTGCAAAATGTCTCCAATAAAAACACAAATACATGTAAACATTGGAATTGATTAGGAAAATTAATTATTTTCCCTCAAAATTTGTCTCCAAAGGTCTTCGGGGATATGAATGCGGTTTGCAGACTGGATGACTCAGGATGAGTAGTATCCAATTATCTGTTTCTTGTTTCATTATTAAATATTCATAGTGTAGCTAAATTATATAGGTAGTTTTCTAGGCACTATCTGTAATTTTGTAAAAACAATTTGGTATTATGAATTTAATTTATGTACCTAATACAGCTAATATCAATATCTAAGCAGAGTTAAGGCTGTTATTTATAACTCAAAAATTTCAGATATCCTAGCCCATTCTGCATAATGTAGCTTCTTTCAGTGACTTCAGGGTCTCCTGACTTTCAGATATTTTAATTTGATGTGAAGTTGAGCTCATGCTATTAAGCTCAGCTTATCAGCAGATTCCCAGTCAGTTAGCAGAAAATGGTACATTTTTAAGATTTTCTGAAATTCTGTGTGAACAATCTCTAATTTTCTACTATATTTACATGTAGTTTACCGAGAACAGAAGCCTAAATAGAGGATTTATTTTTGAACACTTTATAGTTCTCTAATGGCCTGTCTTGGCAGATTCCCAGACTGTACGAACTGGTAAACTGTTCTCCAAGAAATCTTTACCTCTTATTTTGCTATTTGTTCTCGACTTAATAATGTAAAATAGTAAAAATACATGTAGCTAAATATAATTAGTATAGGGGGATATGATTATTAATTCATATTAAGGATTGTTGTCACAGGAAATGTTGAGAATGTCCTATATTTTGCAGACTGAGATGTGGGCAGAATCTATCAACTTGTTACCATAATATCTTGGTCTTTTCTCCAGCCTTTGAAGAATAGTTAAGACTGATGGGCATTAGCTAAAATTGATTACTTACTACATAGACCAAGAGTATGATAGCATGGGAATTTTTTTAACATTTTCTGTACTTACAATGTTTAATTTTCTTATATTTACATGTATTTTACAATTTACTGAGAACAGAAAGCAAACTAGAGGATTTCTTGAACACTTTACCAGTTCTTGCAGTGTAGCCAAAGGATACTAGTTATTATTTACTTTAAGTTTTAACCTAGCTACTTACCTAGTCACTTTTTTGTTTCTTTCACAGTTAAATATAGTTTTTCCCCTTTGAAAATAATATTCCAGCAACGTCGGTGGATTTCTAGCTATTAATTCTTATGCTTACTATTAATGCTTATGTTTATCATTAATTAATGTTTAGTATTAATTAAATTGGAAATAAGCTATTGGATTTTTTTTAGCTTTTTGAAAATGCAAGTGGGTTCTTGTGGACCAATTACATACTGGGTTATGTCCAAAAGTTTGTTGTTATATTGATAATTCAACATTTAATTTCAAATATTTATTTGTGCTAAAATTTGAACTAATTCTTCTAAGCAAATATTGCTATAAATACTCTTTATTATGAAGTTTCCATTAATTTAATTTTATTAAAGTATTAAGCTTAGAGTAGCTACACCCTAAAATAAAAATACTTAAGTACAAAAAATAAAACCAACCTAATTGGGAGAATTAACACTCCAAACTATTGATTATTGACTTTTTGAAGTATGTCTGAATCTGTTATTTGTATGTATTAGGTAAATTATTATTTTAATTGTAAAATCTAGATTACAGTGATTAGTTTAATAATGATATTCTTTGTTAAGTAGAACATACCTAAGTAGTATGTTGTTGAAGTATTGGCTACTAGAAAATAATCTATGGTGCTGTTTATCAGTGTCTTGCAAAAAGTTCAAAATACAATAAAATATGGTTGGTAATAGCTACCAGGCAATAGTGCTCACACCACTGCATAACAGCTTACTTAGGCAAATAGGCAGTATTTGCTCCACAGATGGAAATATTTAAATTGGGAATGGAATGTTGAGGCCCACTTTTGAAAATTAGGACTTTACTGATGAATTGATTACCTAACTCCGAAGTTTTGCAGATTTCAAATATTAAGATTGAATTGATGCAAATTTTATAAAACGAAGTATTTATCCTCCAAAATTCATTTGTTGGTCAGCAGAATTTTTCAAAGTGGGGTCATGGCTTGTAACTTGTAGCCAAAATCTTGATGAGTAATGAGTAAAATTTGAAAATGGGTTTCATTTCTTTCGTGCCACCCAGTATATTGCAGATTTTTTTAAATAATTTTTTATTTTGGTGTATCAAATATTGATGAGATATTACATAGCATACTTTATACGTTTGGGTGAGATAAGAATGATGAGTTTAGGTATCTTAACATGCTTACAGTAAAACCTATATTGTTAGTTAAATAGCCAATTTAATTTGGATAGAACTGGAGTACCAAACTTCGATCCATATTACTAATTGAAGTATAATTATGAGCAAAATGCTTAATAAGTCTAGTATTTTCATTCTCAAAAATATATATATTTGAAATTGCTAAAGAATTTCTCTCCATTCTAACATTTAAATGAATTTGAAAATCATCAGCTAAAGAGTTCTTTTGTAGATTCATGTACATAATAACAGTCTTACCTATTGAGAGCATCAAAGCAAGTAAAGTAGCTACTTATAATTCCAATTTAATCATTTTTCACTAAATCCTATCATCGTCTAGGGTATTCTACTATTCCATCTCACTTTCCTGCAAACTTTGATCTAACATAAGAACCAATTCAGGAAGAAGCTCCATACTTATACCATCCTAAGATATCATTTCGATAATGATGTGTACCTATTTTCAATCTTGTATCTCTGATGGTTAATCATTTAACAGCATACATTTACTAAGAATTAGGGTAATTTCATCGCACTTGTGGGATAAATAATCGCAGTGATATTATTCCGACGCTAAATTTAATAAGTTATTGTCTATAAATGTGTGATTGGTTTATCTGTCTAAAGATAGTGATTTCATTCAAACTTTCAAATATTTTGCATTGGCTACTGTTATCAAAAAAAGTTGTTTTTAAATTTCAACTATGAATTAAAATATTTGGAAAATGAAATAGAAAATATGACTACTAAACAATTATTTAGCTTATATTCATAAACTTGAAACTCCTTTTTTGTTTTTTGGTTATGGCGGCAATGGGCCATAATGATACGATTTTTAGTGTAGCTACTTATTGGTAGTCAAGTTATTGGTATAAAAATATTCTGAAAAGCTACTCATTTTTGGCTTAAGAATAGGACAGTTGATAATAAAGGTCAACTTAGAGAACAAAAACTTTGAAACCATTTAAAGAAGGAATCTTATGATTATGCAACCTGTTGAAAATATTTTAAATTTTATGTATTGATAATTAAATACAGTAGCTATAATTTATCAATATGCTGTGTGTTGTGTGTCATAGACAGTTAAATTTTCTGATCAGTAATATGATTAACAAAATTTCTAAACAATTGTTCCTTTCAGATAAATCTATCAAGACTTGGGAAAGGACATCTCCTGATACTTCACCCTTGGATAACTTGTAGTGTCATCTTGATTTGCTATGTGAGTAGACTTTTCACTGTATATATATGTTGAAGGTAGCTGTAGATAATTAAAGTACCATAACTACATAATAATGTGTCTGAAGTTGGCTAATTGATATTAACAATGATTTTTCTCCTAAAAATGTTCAAAAATTGAATATTTTGAATCATTTTTTTTTAATCTCTTCGAATGAGAATTTTGTGTTTAATATTTGTCAAATGGTTGCAGCTAAGTTATCTCACAAATAAATTATGGACATTTTTTTGTAAATCGAGTCAAATCTAATTATCTAACCAATGTCATAAAATGTTATTCTATTGCCAAAGTAGTTCTATTTTGTCATTACAATTAATCTAAATATAGCAAAGAAAGCTCTTAATTATCTTGATAAAAGTGAAGATGGAAAACAATATCTAGCTACTGGGAAATGTGTAGTGAGTTTAAACTCGGTAGCTAATTTGATGCGAAAATTAATATTCAGTATAAAGTACCAATAAGTTTTCGGCTTTTGTTTAATTAAGATATAACTTGTTTCCTAAAGTATATAAACGTTCCTATAATAAGTTTATCCAATTGCATACCTTTACACGAATAATAAATGGTTATAGTATGCCTAGTTGACAATCAAAACAAATGGTGTTCATTCTTTTTCTTCAGACCTAAAATTAGTAAGTGAAGTAAAATAGGTATTGTAGAGTTTTTATTATAAAAATAACAAAATATGCTATCAAATTCCATGCGGTTTGCAGCAAGATGGTGAGAAGCATCAGCTTCATTGATTAAAGCAATAAAAAGATTTGCTTGGAGGGAAAGTGTCCGCAGGATGTTAAATTCCCAAATCACTGTTTTTGTTATTTACCAATCTGTAGTTTACCCACACCAATCCTAAAATATATACATTACAATTAGTAAAGTTTATTTTTGGAAATGTGAAATTTGTCCACTGTTAAATAATCAATACAAATACAGTTTTTTTGCTGTACAGTACAGATAATTTGTGAGTGTTATTGTTTTGAAGTTATTTGTAAATTACTAAAGCAAATGACTAGATTGGATAGTTGGATGACTAGATTGGAACCGACTACTATAGATTAAAAAATATATTTATGTTCACTACCATCATTCTACTAAACATTTAATTCAACTAACCTCTTCTGATATTGTGTGATTGAAAGTATAATGCAATGTTAACAATTATTCAAATATATTACTTTATTAAAAACAAGATAATTAAAGACTTGCATATTGAGCAACAGAGAATGAAAATGTAATTTAAAGTTTAGTCAAATAAAGATGTTAAGAAGTGCATATAAATTAATTAGCAGCTTAAAGATACAGCTTTCGTGAAATCGAAATTAAAATGAACTGCTATAATTTACAACATCATGTCAACTTAAATTACGTGATTTATATTATTCTTCATCACCTAAGTGATTTGAAGTAATTATTGCAGGCCTCTAAAATTATTGTTTTTATAGTACAATATATCTACCGCTATTATATTATAAAAATTGGAAACCTATTACATTCCATATAAATAGAAGAGTCTAATAATGAACCTAATAAGAACAAGGTTAATACTTGAGTCTACCCTCGCTCCGTTTTCTATGCAATGAGATGCGGTTAAGAGACTCTTGTTTGCCGCTAACTTCAACCGTTTTACGTGAGTGTTAAGCGCTCAGCACATCAAGATTGTAACCGTTTTCACTGGTGCTAAGCGCTTAAGAGACTTTACCTTGAGCAACCCGATTTTTGCGGTTAAGAGACTTTGGCTTGTGGCCCTTCATATGACGTAAGGGAATATGACGTAAGGGAATATGACGTAAGGGAATATGACGTAAGGGAATATGACATAAGGGAATATGACATAAGGGAATATGACGTAAGGGAATATGACGTAAGGGAATATGACATAAGGGAATATGACGTAAAGGAATATTGCGTAAACGAATGTGACGTAAACGAATATGACGTAAGGGAATATGACATAAAGCAGTATGACGTAAGGGAATATGACATAAAGGAATGTGACGTAAAGGAATGTGACGTAAGGGAATATGACGTAAGAGAATATGACGTAAAGGAATGTGACGTAAAGGAATGTGACGTAAAGGAATATGTCGTAAGGGAATATGACGTAAGGGAATATGACGTAAGGGAATATGTCGTAAGGGAATATGACGTAAGAGAATATGACATAAAGGAATGTGACGTAAAGGAATGTGACGTAAGGGAATATGACGTAAGAGAATATGACGTAAAGGAATGTGACGTAAAGGAATATGTCGTAAGGGAATATGACGTAAAAGAATATTTCGTAAGGGAATATGACGTAAGGGAATATGACGTAAGGGAATATGACGTAAGGGAATATGACGTAAGGGAATATGACGTAAGGGAATATGACGTAAGGGAATATGACGTAAGGGAATATGACGTAAGGGAATATGACGTAAGGGAATATGACGTAAGGGAATATGACGTAAGGGAATATGACGTAAAGGAATATGACGTAAGGGAACATGACGTAAGGGAACATGACGTAAGGGAATATGACAATACTATTTCCTAACAACCCTCACTCACCGCTCTCAACCCCACTTCAGGTTGTTTGGCAATGGTTATCACCATCCAGATTGGTATCATGAGGAGGGACGAGGAGGTTATCATCCACCCTAATCCTTCCGCCCAAAGGGGGTACTCGTACTTAGTCATACCCTCGAACACTAGTCTGTTAACGGACATGTACCAGAAGCCCATGCAGATCTGATGAAAAAGGGAGAGTTGTTATTCGCTATTTTTTACCTAAGTGAATTACAAATGCACAAAAAATTATTTGCGAAAAAAAATCAATTTTAAAAAAATCGCCATTTTTTCGAAAAAAAAATTAATATTAAAATTTATATCATATATAGTCAAATAGTATTCAAAAGCAACTCTATATTCACTATTGCTATCGTCTGTGTTAAAAAAATTCAAAAATTGATAGTCTGTCCACAGTGAATAATATAGGGTAAGCTCCGTATTATAGAACGGTTCCATATCATCGATCAAATAAGAAAAATTATATATAACAATAACGAGTTAATTTAAATCATATTTTTTCTATGATCGAAAATTTGGAACTGTTCGATAACTCGAAACTGACCCTATAAAAAGTTATTTAATATCCTCACTGTTATGAATATGAAGAGGGGGGAGACAAACTTCCAGCAGACTATCCAGTACATGTTGGGGGTGAAACCGAGCATGTGTTTGATGTCGGCGTTGAAACGGTCCAGACCTGCGGGGTAAGGGGGCATAATAGGTGTGATTGTTGGGGAAAATATGACTTATATTTTAGTTGAATCGTTACCAATTTAGGAATACAAACATTTTAAGGTGTGACTTACCGTAGAACCAGACGACTGCGATGCTCTCGAACAGTGCGGACGAGAGGAGAGAAATACCTGCGGTGTAAGTGTCCATCCAGTGGAAGATGTACATACCTCCCTGAAAAGAAACATTCGGGTGAGTTATTATCATTCCACAACTTATTAATCTACGGACATTGATACCAGTATTTGAGTTACTTTCAAACCTGAATTGTAAACCTGTATAGTGCCATGGATTATGTTTTATTGATATAGGGAGCAGGCATATATATCTTTCATAGAGTTATGATAAACCACACTAGAGAGAGGTAGTAATGCAGCGATTGAGGGACATTGAAAACCTTATTTTGTTTCAGTTGCTCCATTGAAATTGCCAGTTAAATGACCCCAAAATAAGGAATTTAGCGTCCTGCAAGACGCGATATAATATTGGCCACTGGCTCACCACTTGATATCTTTATAAAATATTAAATTTTGGTGTTCCCTCTGATATCTAACTAAATATTTTGAAATGTTATGTCCAAACTTTTCCATTATAAATGTAAATATCTAAATAATATAAATATACAGTATGGGCCACAAAAATATTTCCTCTTTTTCAAATACTTGAAAATCGTTAACCAATATAAACAGGTAAAAACAATTTTCAACTGATGGACATAGTTTAAGAACAGGTAAGCAAAGAGTGAGGGTGATTATTTTTGTCATTGCGCAAAGGTTATTCTTAGAGCTAACTCTGTGATTTTACTTACTAAAAGGCAGTGAATAAAAGGAAATAGAATTATAATTGTAGACATTTTAATACAAGGTGTACCATTTTAATACTTACCTCTTCCTTAGATACTGTTTGGAAATAGAACAACTTCAGTGACATTTTGATCTCATCGAAGTTTTCATTCTGAATATTCTCTCTTCGCTTGTTCATTGCATGGTTAAGACCCGCTTCACACTTGCATTTTTAACTGCGCGGAAAAAAGCTCTTCCTAAAATGTGATGTGATTTTTCCATCATCGATAAAAAAAAACGCAAGTGTAAACACATTTTAAGAAAAGCTTTTTTCCGCGGTGTTAAAAATGCAAGTGTGAAGCGGGTCTTAACCATGCAATAAACAAGCGAAGAACGAATATTTAGAGTAAAAAGTTCACGGAGATCAAAATGTCACTGAAGTTGTTCTATTTCTTAATAGTTTCTAAGGAAGAAGTGTAAGCACCCTGTATTAAAATGTCTACCATTATAATTTTTTTCCTTTTATTCACTGCCTTTTAGTAAGTAAAATCACAGAGTTAACTCTAAGAATAACCTTCGCGCAATGACAAAAATAATCACCCTCACTCTTTGCTTACCTGTTCTTAAACTATGTCCATCAGTTGAAAATTGTTTTTAATTGTTTATAGTACAATAAGAGGCGGAGAAAAAGATACCAAGATACAGTTTTTTCGTTCATTAGTTAATGATTTATAAGTATTTGAAAAAGCGGAAACATTTTTGTGGCCCATACTGTATATATTGAATCTTTTATATCAATTAGTAATTATGATACCTGCAGGTATCATGAATATATTCCTTTATCATGGATACATGATAGTATCATGGATACATGATAGTATCATGGATACATGATAGTATCATGGATACATGATAGTATCATGGATACATGATGGTATCATGGATACATGATAGTATCATGGATACATGATGGTATCATGGATACATGTTGGTATCATGGATACATGATGGTATTATAGATTTTTTAGGTATCATTGATACGAATTATAATTCCAATTAAATTTTACATTTTTTTCTTATGTTTGGAAATGTGTAACCAATCAATAGCTCAGGAATAACCCTACCAACATGCGCTGCCTATCCTTTCTAGTTTTGACTCACATGACAGAAATTGAGGATAGAAACGAGGAAAGAAGAGGCAACCACAATGAAGGTGAAGATTTCCCTCCTAATCACTTTGCGTCCGAATGTCTCCCTCAACTCGTCCAGCAGACCTGTGATCACACATTCCAGCCCTCCCATCTGGAACGGGAATTAAGAACGACAATTAGTACACGAAAAAAATACGAGTCAAATTGACTTAAAATTTGAGTTCTCAGTTCGTCACAAAATCGGCTTTAAAATGTGAGTCAATTTGACTCATTCTAGAATTTCACTCAAGAATAAGAGTCATATTGACTACTAATTCATAGTCAGATTGACTCAGGTAGAGTCAATCAAGTAAAAAGACTCCAATATTGGAATTTTACCAGCCTTGACTCAAGCGATGAGTCAGGTTGACTCGCAATTATTTCTCAGTGTAGGTAAAAACTAGCACTTTGACTACAGTTGGGTCCTGAGAAGGTGATAGTGTGACTTTCACGGTGATAGTGTGACTTTCACGGTGATAGTGTGACTTTCACGGTGATAGTGTGACTTTCAGGTTAACTGGTTTTAGTTCAGAAGATAGGAAGGCATGTACCGGATGGTATACATTTATACCAAACGTAGTCAACGAATTTTTTTTATTGAAAAAGGTCCCCCTGCCAGAAGAAGCAGACCTTCGTAAAAATAATAAAAACGTTTTATAATTCAACTGATTAGACAACGTCCTTAAATTTTAGTCAATTTGTTTTAAATGTATAAAATTAAAGGAAATGGAAACACTTCTTCAAAACGAACAAACGATGCAATTGTTTATAATTATGAAAATTGTCAAAAGCAATGAACTATTCTTACACCAGAGTCGAGACCCAGCATGATGAGCATCACGAAGAACAAGATGGACCAGATTTGAGAGAAAGGAAGCGTGGCCACTGCTTCTGGATACACTTGGAACACAAGACCAGGACCTGAGTAAATAAAAGAGATTCAGTGAGTTTCTCATTCAATCTAATTAACATAAAACTGTTAAAATTTTTGTTGGTAAGTTACGATTTGTCGGTAGGTTTATCATCTTCAGTCATATATGAAAAAACAGTAGAATAATCAATTCAATTTTTATATCGTTTATTCCTGTATGACCGAAGATGTGAAACCGAAAGACAATTCGTAACATCTATCTAGTAACTGGAACATTTTAAAACATCATATATCTTAATTTAACAAAATTTCCTATCTAATTAGAATGGAAATATGTTAAAAGCATCAGGAAGTTTTGAAGATTCGATAAGTCACAACTTGATAAAAAAAACCTAAAAGTCCCCGGTAACTTCCTAGTTCACGTCCCTATTTCGTTTAGGGACGTGAACTAGGAACCCATCCAAATACTCCCTAAATGTCCTATTTTAAGTCCCTAGTTTATTTATGACTCTTATATTTGATTTAATAGGGTAAGTTACGAATTATCGGTCAGTACTACATCTTCGGTCATAAAAGAAAAAACAATATAGTAATTATTATTATTACACAGTGCTATCTAATACTTCTGCAAACCCAAGTTCACAAAATTATTAGATAGCACTGTATAATAATTATAATTTTTATATTGTGTTTCTTATATGACCGAAGATATAGTTTGACCGATAATTCGTAACTTATCCTATTAAGTTTTCAACCAATAAGAAAACGTGGATAAAAAATATGTAAATTCATCGTTTTCTTGCCCCTCACCATCAGTGGCCACCTTATCTATGGGCATAGACTGTTTGTGTGCCATGTAACCGAGGTAGGTGAAGATCACCAGTCCCGAGTAGAAGCTGGTGAAGGCATTCACCACACTGGTGATGAGGCAGTCCCTGTAACAGTTGTTGGAGAACTGGTTGTAGGAGGCATAGGCCAGGTGCACCCCGAAACCTGCCCCCACCGAGAAGAACACCTGTACAGCTGCGTCGTACCAAACCTGTGGGAAAAGAATGGAACTAAAAAAAATATTCCAAATTTTGGAAGCCAGCTATTTTCAATAAAATAATGAAAATAACGTAGAAAAAATAACGGATTAATTAAAAATAAGAGAAATAAAACAATTAAATAATAATGATCTTCCTGTCGTAAAATAATCTACCTTTATGAATAATTTTATATAACTAAATTCACAAACTAGACTATATATGGATAATTCCTACAATAACTAATACATTAAGCAGATGTTTGATGACGTCATCAACTGACAGATGTTTGATGACGTCAGACGGTGACACCTGTGAACAGTGACGTCACAAAGTCATTTAGCAACTCTGATACACCTGTTCCCCGAGTGCCAAAGTTTCCCGTAGGAATAACATTGTACTACATAAAAGTTAGGTGGTACTATTAAAATGAGGGAATTAATGCATAGAAAAGAGCATTAATATAGTAAATGCGTATATTAAACATTAGTTAATGTGAATTGGTAACATTTAATAAGGATAAGTTCCAAGTTAATGAACTGTTCAACATTTTTGGTCATATAATAAAAAGTATATAATACTTATTATTTAATCGTCCTTTTAATTGCTATATATTCTTTTCAAGATGATCGAAAATATGGAATAATCCGATAACTCGTAAGTTACCCTACTAACTTATAAAGAGATTTTAGTATTGTTTATTGGTACAAAACTGTATTATCAAATATTATTTCTGTTTCAAATTTTTTTATTTTTAATTCTTTTTCTTTATATATACATTTGGTATAATTGAAAATTAATTTAATGTAACTATATTCAATACACTATAATTTACAAACAAAGAAGAATTTTCTCAAACGCTCCCACGAAATGTATTTTGATGTATGAATTGAGAGAGAAATAACAACCCCACACTTCATATCTCAACCCCACACTTCATATCTCAACCCCGCACTTCATATCTCAACCCCGCACTTCATATCTCAACCCCACACTTCATATCCCAACCCCACACTTCATATCTCAACCCCGCACTTCATATCTCAACCCCGCACTTCATATCTCAACCCCACACTTCATATCCCAACCCCACACTTCATATCTCAACCCCACACTTCATATCTCAACCCCATACTTCATATCTCAACCCCACACTTCATATCTCAACCCCACACTTCATATCTCAACCCCACACTTCATATCTCAACCCCGCACTTCATATCTCAACCCCACACTTCATATCTCAACCCCACACTTCATATCCCAACCCCACACTTCATATCTCAACCCCACACTTCATATCTCAACCCCATACTTCATATATCAACCCCACACTTCATATCTCAACCCCACACTTCATATCTCAACCCCACACTTCATATCTCAACCCCACACTTCATATCTCAACCCCACACTTCATATCTCAACCCCCCACTTCATATCTCAACCCCACACTTCATATCTCAACCCCACACTTCATATCTCAACCCCACACTTCATATCCCAACCCCTCACTTCATATCCCAACCTCTCACTTCATATCTCAACCCCGCACTTCATATCTCAACCCCACACTTCATATCTCAACCCCACACTTCATATCTCAACCCCGCACTTCATATCTCAACCCCACACTTCATATCTCAACCCCACACTTCATATCTCAACCCCACACTTCATATCTCAACCCCACACTTCATATCTCAACCCCACACTTCATATCTCAACCCCACACTTCATATACCATCTTCCTCACTAACTAACTTCAAAGTCTTCACAAAAAGATTCTTTCAAGCTAACTTGCTAAGGCGTTTAGTTAACTTACAAATAAGCTATCTACAGTCTTCACAGATAATTAAAATCAGTGGCATTATTACCAATAAAGATAGGTAGCTTTGTTAAACACTTCTATAAGATTATTATGTTAAATACACTACAATATATAATGATTTAATTTCAGTTTTATATTATTCATTAACTAGTGTACCAGTCTACTGGTAGGCGTTATTTATGATTAACCAGTGTACCAGTATTCACTGGTATAGAGTATTTACGTTTCGTCGATGAAATTATTACTTTATTTTGATATGTCCACCGGCCATTTATGTTCACAGTTTCAAAGTAGTCGTCATCTATTTCTTGTCATCTTTATTGAGTTTTTCAAAGTAATCTTCATACATTTATATACAAATAAAAGTTTAAGACTCAATTGCCGTCATGTAGTTTGTTGTATCCGCTAGTTTATTGTACTGCACAGTTCATGATTGTTGTTCAATATCCTCTTAACGAAACTTCGTTGACGTGACGTCCTGTCGACGAAATATCTGTCGACAATAGTCCTTAGGAGAAATTTTTGCCAACCCTTTTAGGTGTTATAATCTATTAACTAGTGTACCAGTGTACTGGTAGGTATTATTATCTATTAACTAGTGTACCAGTGTAGTGGTAGGTATTATTATCTATTAACTAGTGTACCAGTGTAGTGGTAGGTATAATTATCTATTAACTAGTGTACCAGTGTAATGGTAGGTATTATTATCTATTAACTAGTGTACCAGTGTAATGGTAGGTATTATTATCTATTAACTAGTGTACCAGTGTAGTGGTAGGTATTATTATCTATTAACTAGTTTACCTGTGTACTGGTAGTTATTACCTGTATGTTGCCCAGGGCAGACAGGGAAGGCTGTAAGAAGTAGATGACTCCATCACCGGCACCTGGGAGCATCATACCCCTAATGAGCAGCACCGTAAGAATGGCATAGGGAGCCGTAGCTGTGACCCACACAACCTTACCTAGAGAGAGAAACATTAGTGATCTATGTACTTACCTAGAGAAAAACACTAGTGATCTATGTACCTACCTAGAGAGAAAAACATTAGTGATCTATGTACCTACCTAGATAGAAAAGACCTCAGTGATCTATGTACCTACCTAGATAGAAAAGACCTTAGTGATCTATGTACCTACCTAGAGAGAAAAGACCTTAGTGATCTATGTACCTACCTAGAGAGAAACATTAGTGATCTATGTACCTACTTAGAGAGAAAAGACATTAGTGATCTATGTACCTACCTAGAGAGAGAAACATTAGTGATCTATGTACCTACCTACCTACCTGATCTATGTACCTACCTAGATAGAAAAGACATTAGTGATCTATGTACCTACCTAGAGAGAAAAGACCTTAGTGATCTATGTACCTACCTAGAGAGAAACATTAGTGATCTATGTACCTACTTAGAGAGAAAAAACATTAGTGATCTATGTACCTACCTAAAGAGAAAACACACTAGTGATCTATGTACCTACCTTGAGAGAAAACACATTAGTGATCTATGTACCTACTTAGAGAGAAAAGACATTATTTATCTATGTACCTACTTAGAGAGAAAATACATTAGTGATCTATGTACTTACTTAGAGAGAAAACACATTAGTGATCTATGTACCTACCTAGAGAGAAAAGACATTAGTGATCTATGTACCTACCTAGAGAGAAAAGACATTAGTGATCTATATACCTACCTAGAGAGAAAACACACTAGTGATCTATGTACCTACCTTGAGAGAAAACACAATAGTGATCTATGTACCTACCTAGAGAGAAAAGACTTTAGTGATCTATGTACTTACCTAGAGAATAAAAAGACATTAGTGACCTATGTACTTACTTAGAGAGAAAACACATTAGTGATCTATGTACATACTTAGAGATAAAACACATTAGTGATCTATGTACCTACTTAGAGATAAAACACATTAGTGATTTATGTCCTACATAGAGAGAGAAAAGACATATTAGTGTTCTATGTGATAAACCAGTCAATGAATGCTATTTTGCTTAATACTCAATACAATAATAATCATAAAAATAAATAAACGACGGCTAAATGACCTTCCCGCATTCTGCGAAGGTAATTATACCAGTAAGGGTAAATTCGAGTTACTGTACGGTTCCACATTTACGAACATGTAAGAGAAAATATATAATAATAAAAAACCGAGTCACGGATTCCAATCGAAACAAGAGATAAATAATATTAATAATATACTTTTCACTTTCAAGTTCCACAATGTGAAACAGTTCGATAATTAAAATAAAAACTAAAGGTTTTGGTTATTGAATTATTTTTTACTCTTGTTTAATAAGACAACATTTCTATTAAAAACAAGAAGAATAAAATCTTTGCAGAAGAGGGAACATGAACCACGACTTACCAGAAGATTTTACTCCTTTGAAGAGTGATAGGTAGAGTAGAGAGTAGGTGATGAAGCCACAGAGTATGAGGCTGGGGTTAGGAGTACCTATGTCATCAAAGCCATCACTCTTATCCATCTGCAGCACCACGATACTGAAACACAACCCCCATTAGTGTGCTATCTGATATCTAGTGACTTGTAAGTTGTACTTACGATAACTGAAGCAATGCGAAGAT
The DNA here is from genome assembly GCA_947561585.1 of Caprella mutica. Taxonomy (NCBI): domain Eukaryota; kingdom Metazoa; phylum Arthropoda; class Malacostraca; order Amphipoda; family Caprellidae; genus Caprella; species Caprella mutica. The sequence continues at coordinate 157,746 of CANNZV010001039.1, forward strand.
TCTAGATTGTACCAGCGATGATCTTAAAAGATCGCTGCATGTAAAACTTACCATCAGGTAGCTTTAAAGTCCTCTATCTAGTCTTTGCGGACCAATCACGACATATTGCTAAGTGAAATACTAGTTGTTTTGAACGCATTATATTAAAAACTAGCTAGAAAAGTCATACTGTTTACCAATAACTTGTTAATATTTAGTTTGTAACACTCACTTGAAATATTCCTCAGAAGGGGACGTGAGGTTGGTAGAGTTGGGCCTCTCTCCCTGGGAGGTGAGCCCATCCCAGCAGGTCTCTGTGTTCCAGGTGTGGTTGCAGTGAGTCCAGGGCAACTCTCTACTGAAGGAGGCGTAGACGAAGTGGATTGCCCAGGCTATTATCACATTGTAGTAAAAACTAACTAGGTAAGCGACTAGCACTGCGCAGTAGCCCACTCCTGGAGAACGATGGGGGAAATGTTTTATTAAGACTTGGTACTAAATTGTGAATAGAAAATCGTTACAGAAAATAAAAGGTATTGCCTAACTTTTTGAATCAATCGAAATGTTTAGTTATCATGTCATTAGACTAACTTAAAAGTTATATGGTAACCTCATGAATACAATTATGATGTCACAAGGACAGTCATTACGTCACTCACCCACTCATGACGTCACTAAAATTTAGAACCGTTACGTCACTCTCACACTCATGACGTCACTCAACATTCATTATGTCACTCACACACTCATGACGTCCCTTAGACAGCTGTGACGTCACACTCACCTCTGAACAAGGGGCATATCCTCCACACAGTGATGGGCCCCTGTCTGTTGTACTGTCCCAGCACCAGCTCCATGAAGAAAAGGGGTAGTGCCCCGAAAGCTGTGATGAGGAAGTAGGGGAGGAGGAAGGCACCTGGTGGGGGTACAAAGGGGGTTATGGGGGCATTGGTAGATTATAGTGTGATCCATACCTTGAAGAGTATGACCTTGGATTTATTAGGTAAATTTGTAACTTTATCATCAGGCAAAATTTGATGCAAACAATAAATTCTAGTCAAAATTCAATTTGGGGAAGGACTTATAATGAAATATTAATTCATAGTGACACTAAAATACTAAAAATTACTGTACAATTAATTCACTTCCCCCATTAACTCACTTCCCCCATTACCTCACTTCCCCCATTAACTCACCTCCACCATTCCTGTAGCAAAGGAAGGGGAACCGCCACACGTTAGCAAGATCCACCGCAAACCCGATGATGGAGAGGAGGAAGTCCATCCCCTTCCCCCAGGACTCTCTGCCATCATTGGGGGGAAGGTCGTCTTTGTGGGGGGTGAGTGTACCGTCTTCATTCTGAAGGGTGGTGTCAGTGGAGTTCAGTGGTACGCATTCGGGGGAAGGCACTTCCGCGTTGTTCTGCTTCCCTGGGAAAGTGAGTTGGTAAATTATTAATTGAATGGAAATGCAGGGGAGAGTGGGGGGTAGAGGTGGGGAGAGGAGTGGGGGGAGATGAGTGGTGGGAGAATATAAAATAAGAATATATACAATATGATACAATTTTAATAGTTATTTATCGGTAAAAAGAAACTAAAAATAACTATTAAATTAATTATACTTATTAATTATATCATTTAATTATACTAACAACATTCATCATAATTGGAGCATGAATTTACAGTTCTAACGAAAGTTGTCGAAATAACTCTAAAAGTAGTCTTAATAGTTCTAAAAAAATATTCGTTACAATATCAGAGTTTGTACTGATATTTACTAATTTTCTTTAATTTCACATTATAGAAAACTTTGATAATTATCGTTCCAAAGTAACCATGTCATTCAAATATTTCATGTATATTTATTAAAAACGGATAATCTTTAATGTTTGATTATTATTCGTAGAACTTACGCAACATTCAAGGCAGCTATGTACATGTATTTGACTATTGTGTATATTGAATTGTAAATAAAACTATTTTCCTAAATCTTACGTATTTTATTTTATAATAAACAAACAATATGAAGGAAACCGAAACAAAAAGTTACCCAAAAAACAATGTCACAGCCAAATAAGAAAATACAACAACAAAACTCAAATGGAATAGCACAAGACAAATACAAAACAGTGAGAGCTTGAACGAGCACTCTTGGAGCGCATACTTTCGCCGTCGCTTTAGTCTATTTGGACTTTTTCTTGACCTTGACTTCGAATTCGATTGCTCTCGAATTCTAACCAAATGGTTCCTGAATAATGACACATCGTCCTACCTAATTTAAGGCAATTTGTTTGAATACTTTTGAGTTACAAATGATATTGACCTTGACCTTTGACTCGATCACTTCCAAAATCTTGCTTTTTCAGTTATGCAAATAAAAAGGTGACAAATAAATAACACGCCGTTTAAAATATAACCTTCCGCAATATTGCAAGGGTAATAATTTTTAATGTAAAATAGGTACAAGTTATTTTACAATTAAACAATTACAAATTATTACAAGAAATTAGCCTTTTGTTGCTCATTATAATTTTCAACTTTGAGAAGATTGTTTAAATTTAGTTAAATTTTCCAATTCGGTTTTATTTACCAATAATTATTTTAGTTCGTTTTTTTGTGGAAAATGACTATGAAAATGTGAATGATATGGCATACTAATTAAATGCCTCGTCAATGTTTAATTATAATAATAATATAATATTCTGTTACAGGTATGTCTCACATGTAAAGCGTGATTTATTCATGAAACTTTAATTTTACTTTCAAAATAACTCTTATAGCATAAGAACTAAAAATCCGTTCTCTAATTATAATATTTGTCTATTCAAACTACGAGGCAATCGTTATATCCAATACAGGGTTAGTTTCGAGTTACCAGACAATTCAACATTTTCGATCATTTGAGTAAAAATGTATTAGTTATCATTATTTAACTTGTTATTTCACTTGGTATCCATGATACTCGCAGGTATCATGGGTACCAAGTAAGAAAAGGAAAATATTAATTATTATCAAATACCTCTTCTCACATGATCGGAACAGTGGAATGGTGCAATAACTAGTAACATGCCCCTGTGAGTGCATGCTTTGTTTCCTTTTGAAGCTGTAGCACCTCAGTCACAAAGTTTACTTTGTAAGTACATACTCTGGGGAAACTTAGTGGGAATTATCCCCTCAAAATCTACTTTGTTCTTAAGAAATCTCCCTGCTTTGACACCATTGCTATACTGTACAGTGAATTGCTATAGCGACCATTCGGCTACTGCGACCAAGAAAATTATATTATTGTTTTGCGCTAAGGAACGATTAGATATAAAGAATTTAAAAGTCCTCTCCAAGTAATTTTCTAATATTTCAATTACGTTCAATCCATTTTTCTGCAAATCCCATGAAATTTGATATAAATTATTTTATATCCGCTTTCAAAGATTTTATAATTAATACATCATAATATCCTAGTTTTTAATTTTAAGTCTAAAGAAAAAGAGTGTATTGTTTGTTTTGAATGTCAACTAGGTAGGTATAGCCTTTTTATTATTAGATAGTCGGGTAAAAGTAGAAAAGAGAAGTACTGTAGAACCTTAATTATGTTCATGTAATCATTAACTGCTTGAACGAAAACCAAACACGCATTGTTTGTTTATAAAATCCTAATTTGAAATCAAAACAAAGAGCGTAGAATCTTTTTCTTCAGCGTCAGATTAGTGTTTCGGACAATTGTTACACACAGAGTATTGAAAACTTTAAAAGCATGTAGAAAAGTAAATCCTGAACCAAATTTTATGCAATTTGATGAGTGATCCTAGAAATTATTTGTATAATATTATGTAATAAACTCAATTTTTCATGACACAATTAGTACAGGGGGTGCATATAGACCCCCTTCGGCTTTTATGTATAGCTCCCATAAAATGTAGTGAGCTTCATGAGATTTCAAGACATTTTAAGTTTGTAATTTATACATCTTTTAGATTAATCACGTAGAATAATTCTCATTGCTTTGATGAGTTAGGTAAGAGTGTTTGAAAAATGGAAATTAAATAGTCAATACAAAGAATATAAAAAAAAACAGGTGAGAAATAGACAGGTAAGAAATAGACAGATGAGAAAGAATATAAAATAGACAGGTAAGAAAAAGACAGATGAGAAAGAATATAAAATAGACAGGTGAGAAATAGACAGGTATAATATCTCTGTGAGAAATATCTTCAATAAGATCTCTAGGAATTTGTCGTTTGAAGTTTGCCTCAGTGTTATTTTCCTGATTTGTAAAGAAATTTAAAATGAGCATACAATAAAAAAGGTAATAAACTGCGGACCCTATTTTGCATACCCTATTTATTTATGTACTGTACTAAGGTCACAAATAATAAAATATCAACAAATTTGTCTCCCATACAAATGATATTCACCAAGACAGGCAATAAAGAAAACCTACTTTCTAATGAATTTTTTCATTGCGTTTCATAATAAATTCTTATGAACCGTCTTTCAAAACATGGAAAATGATTTGGCAAGATTTTCCCCATTCTTTCTTTTATTGGGGGAAAAGATGGGGAAAGTTGGGGAAAAGGTGTTGAATGAGTGAGGACAGCATTAGAATTCGTAGTGAAGTCAGACATATTGAAATACCTCGCACTGGTGGTATGCTCTGGCATTCCAGTGGCATTTAGATGGCCTGGAGAATGGCATGATGGACTGGACATACGCCATGGCATTTTTATTGACTGTAGTAGACACTGTAGATGAAAACGCCTGTAGAATGTGTAAAAATAAGGCCTGTAGACATTGTAGATAGAGGCCCGTAGATGTAAGGCCTGTAGACACTGTAGATAGAGGCCTGTAGATGTAAGGCCTGTAGACACTGTAGATAGAGGCCTGTAGATGTAAGGCCTGTAGACACTGTAGATAGAGGCCTGTAGATGTAAGGCCTGTAGATAGAGGCCTGTAGATGTAAGGCCTGTAGATAGAGGCCTGTAGATGTAAGGCCTGTAGACACTGTAGATAAAACGCCTGTAAACTCTGTGGATAGTGAGGCCTGTAGACACTGTAGGAAGAAGCAATTAGACACTGTAGATGGTGAAGCCTGTAGACACTGCAGGTGATGAGGCCTGTAGACACTGTAGATAGAGGCCTGTAGACACTGTAGATAGAGGCCAGTAGGCTCTGTAGATAGAGGCCTGTAGACAATGTAGATAGAGGCCTGTAGACACTGTAGATGGTGAAGTCTGTAGACACTGTAGATGGTGAGGCATGTAGACACTGTAGATAGTGAGGCATGTAGACACTGTAGATGGTGAGGCATGTAGACACTGTAGATGGTGAGGTATGTAGACACTGTAGAATGCAGATGGTGAGGCCTGTAGACTCTGAAGACAGAAGCCTGTAAACAGTGTAAATACAGGCCTGTAGACACTGTAAATGCAAACCTGTAGAAACTGTAAATACAGGCCTGTAGACACTGTAAATGCAGGCCTGTAGACACTGTAAATACAGGCCTGTATACACTGTAGATAGAGGCCTGTAAACACTGTAGATACAGGCCTGTAGACACTGTAGATAGAGGCCTGTAGACACTGTAGATAGAGGCCTGTAGACACTGTAGATAGAGGCCTGTAGACACTGTAGATAGAGGCCTGTAGACACTGTAGACAGAGGCCTGAAGACACTGTAGATAGAGGCCTGTAGACACTGTAAATACAGGCCTGTAGAAACTGCACATGTATTTCACATTACATCAAGTACCTATTTGTTCCAAGTGATACAAATCAGGTTAGTTTTCATTGTCCAATCTTACTTCCTGCCATCATTATTAAGTCTATTGTTATTATAATATCATTTGGCTTAAGGAGAATATTCCATTGTATGCATCTCCTTTTCAATCGAGTGGAACTATTTCATCGGTATATCGGTTATCAAACACTGACGGAACTGACGAGATGAAACCTTCAGACTGTTATTGCTTTCTCGAGTGTTTCACCAGATATTGTTATGAAGGTAGATATTGTTATGAAGGTAGATATTGTTATGTAGGTAGATATTGTTATGAAGGTAGTAGATATTGTTATGAAGGTAGATATTGTTATGAAGGTAGATATTGTTATGAAGGTAGATATTGTTATGTAGGTAGATATTGTTATGAAGGTAGTAGATATTGTTATGAAGGTAGATATTGTTATGAAGGTAGATATTGTTATGAAGGTAGATATTGTTATGAAGGTAGATATTGTTATGAAGGTAGATATTGTTATGAAGGTAGATATTGTTTTGAAGGTAGATATTGTTATGTAGGTAGATATTGTTATGAAGGTAGATATTGTTATGAAGGTAGATATTGTTATGAAGGTAGATATTGTTATGAAGGTAGATATTGTTTTGAAGGTAGATATTGTTATGAAGGTAGATATTGTTGTGTAGGTAGATATTGTTATGAAGGTAGATATTGTTATGAAGGTAAATATTGTTATGAGGGTATAGTTATGAAGGTAGATATTGTTATGAAGGTAGATATTGTTATGAAGGTAGATATTGTTATGAAGGTTGATATTGTTATGAAGGTAGATATTGTTATGAAGGTAGATATTGTTTTGAAGGTAGATATTGTTATGAAGGTAGATATTGTTATGAAGGTAGATATTGTTTTGAAGGTAGATATTGTTATGTAGGTAGATATTGTTATGAAGGTAGATATTGTTATGAAGGTAGAAATTGTTGTGTAGGTAGATATTGTTATGAAGGTAGATATTGTTATGAAGGTAAATATTGTTATGAGGGTATAGTTATGAAGGTAGATATTGTTATGAAGGTAGATATTGTTATGAAGGTAAATATTGTTATGAAGATATTGTTACCAATGTAGATTCATAACAATACACAGAACTTATTAGACTGATAGTAGATATACACAGAACTTATTAGACTGATGCTAGATATACACAGAACTTATTAGACTGATGGTAGATGTACACAGAACTTATTAGACTGATGGTAGATATGCACAGAACTTATTAGACTGATGGAAGATGTACACAGAACTTATTAGACTGATGGTAGATATACACAGAACTTATTAGACTGATGGTAGATATACACAGAACTTATTAGACTGATGGTAGATATACACAGAACTTATTAGACTGATGGTAGATATAAACAGAACTTATTAGACTGATGGTAGATATACACAGAACTTATTAGACTGATGGTAGATATACACAGAACTTATTAGACTGATGGTAGATATGCACAGAACTTATTAGACTGATGGTAGATATGCACAGAACTTATTAGACTGATGGTAGATATACACAGAACTTATTAGACTGATGGTAGGTATACACAGAACTTATTAGACTGATGGTAGATATACACAGAACTTATTAGACTGATGGTAGATATACACAGAACTTATTAGACTGATGGTAGATATACACAGAACTTATCTAACTGATGGTAGATATGCATAAATCTTATCTAACTGATGGTAGATATGCATAAATCTTATCTAACTGATGGTACACTATCTAGTTGCATCAATATAAAAATGCAATAAATTAATAATATCTTTCAAAGTGACTTGAAAACCAAATGATATACTTTGTGCTATACACTGATACAGTGTGCTATACACTGATACAGTGTGCTATACACTGATACAGTGTGCTATACACTGATACAGTGTGCTATACACTGATACAGTGTGCTATACACTGATACAGTGTGCTATACACTGATACAGTGTGCTATACACTGATACAGTGTGCTATGCACTGATACAGTGTGCTATGCACTGATACAGTGTGCTATACACTGATACAGTGTGCTATACACTGATACAGTGTGCTATACACTGATACAGTGTGCTATGCACTGATACAGTGTGCTATACACTGATACAGTGTGCTATACACTGATACAGTGTGCTATACACTGATACAGTGTGCTATACACTGATACAGTGTGCTATACACTGATACAGTGTGCTATACACTGATACAGTGTGCTATACACTGATACAGTGTGCTATACACTGATACAGTGTGCTATACACTGATACAGTGTGCTATACACTGATACAGTGTGATATACAGTTATTATATACAGTGTGATATACAGTTATTATATACAGTGTGATATACAGTTATTATATACAGTGTGTTGATATATTAGGATTATTATCAATTTATTATTGTTTATTTCTCATTTCATTACAGACTATCTTTAGAAATTATCTTTAGCTGAGATGTGAGATAAACTTTATAACATATTCTCTTTGTAAATTAGAGCTATAACAATCTCTATGGTGGAATAGTACATAGCAGATTTACACTCTTTTCTGCATAATTATAATGCATGTCTGATTGCATAGAAATGCATTTAAAGTTTATTTAAGTTAAGTTATTATTATTAGGGAATTACCGTCCGTTTTTACCACATAGTGGTGTTATTTTACAGTACAGGTAAAGCTCGCAAAACGGACGATCTATAAACGAACAAATCCTACAAAAAATTATTCGTTCTAAGAGCCTTACAGCTCCTACAACGACCTCTTTAAATAGTATGATTTAACAAATAGTTAATATGTGTACCAAGCATCTAATCATACATTGATTATATTCAGAGGTATTATAAATTACAGACAACTCTTATTTATTGTTTTTCAGACTTTCAGTAATTTGATTTAGTTACCCTCTTCCACCACACTTTCTTTGATTTTATAAAAAGAGGTTTAACTATATTTTATCTTCACGTAATTAATATCTGTTTAGTTGCTAATATATTTGTTTTATTTTACCTACCTTATTATTTCGTACATTTATATAAGTTATATAAATATTATAAGATTTTCATTAAATTTTTTTAATACTAATTTTAAATCGTTTACCATCACTAGCGTTTCTTCGAAATGATGTTAAAGAAAACTTACAGAGTTTAAATCCCCAACTGAACTAATTTCTGTGATCTTACAGCGACCGCTAGATCGGTATAGCGACCTCTTTTTCATGCAAATATACTGTCGTTGTACGAGCTTCAGCTTATTGGTAAGCTAACTTCTCTCAGTCCATATATATGAAAGAGGGTACCGGTATCACAGATACAGTATATACAGGTATATTGGATACAATTTCTACAGGTATCACGGATACAATCACTCTCTTCTAGAGGTTTTTCTTTCTTTTTTCTTTTCTTCTCATTGAGTTAATCTTTCCCACAGAGAATATCTTGGTAATAACTTTGGCAGTCAAAGTTACTGAGCTAATACCAGGTAATTACAGGTAATACCAAGTAATTACTGCGTACTATTGCTAAAGCCTTCTAAAGAAGTAACTATATTATCACTCGATTTGTGATATGTTTCACAATTACGATATGGGAAATGTAATGGATGTATTAAAGTTAGGATTTCTGTTCTTTATTTTGATTGTGTAGGTTTTTCTGTTTTTATTTACGATATGAATTTATCTGTTTTTATTTACGATATGAATTTATCTGTTTTATTTACGATATTAATTTATCTGTTTTTATTTACGATATTAATTTATCTGTTTTTATTTACGATATTAATTTATCTGTTTTTATTTACGATATGAATTTATCTGTTTTTATTTACGATATTAATTTATCTGTTTTTATTTACGATATGAATTTATCTGTTTTTATTTACGATATGAATTTATCTGTTTTTATTTACGATATGAATTTATCTGTTTTTATTTACGATATGAATTTATCTGTTTTATTTACGATATGAATTTATCTGTTTTTATTTACGATATTAATTTATCTGTTTTTATTTACGATATGAATTTATCTGTTTTTATTTACGATATTAATTTATCTGTTTTTATTTACGATATGAATTTATCTGTTTTATTTACGATATGAATTTATCTGTTTTTATTTACGATATGAATTTATCTGTTTTTATTTACGATATGAATTTATCTGTTTTTATTTACGATATGAATTTATCTGTTTTTTATTTACGATATGAATTTATCTGTTTTTTATTTACGATATGAATTTATCTGTTTTTATTTACGATATGAATTTATCTGTTTTTTATTTACGATATGAATTTATCTGTTTTTATTTACGATATGAATTTATCTGTTTTTATTTACGATATGAATTTATCTGTTTTTTATTTACGATATGAATTTATCTGTTTTTATTTACGATATGAATTTATCTGTTTTTTATTTACGATATGAATTTATCTGTTTTTATTTACGATATTAATTTATCTGTTTTTATTTACGATATTAATTTATCTGTTTTTATTTACGATATTAATTTATCTGTTTTTATTTACGATATGAATTTATCTGTTTTTATTTACGATATTAATTTATCTGTTTTTATTTACGATATGAATTTATCTGTTTTTATTTACGATATTAATTTATCTGTTTTTATTTACGATATGAATTTATCTGTTTTTATTTACGATATGAATTTATCTGTTTTTATTTACGATATGAATTTATCTGTTTTTATTTACGATATGAATTTATCTGTTTTATTTACGATATGAATTTATCTGTTTTTATTTACGATATTAATTTATCTGTTTTTATTTACGATATGAATTTATCTGTTTTTATTTACGATATTAATTTATCTGTTTTTATTTACGATATGAATTTATCTGTTTTATTTACGATATGAATTTATCTGTTTTTATTTACGATATGAATTTATCTGTTTTTATTTACGATATGAATTTATCTGTTTTTATTTACGATATGAATTTATCTGTTTTTTATTTACGATATGAATTTATCTGTTTTTTATTTACGATATGAATTTATCTGTTTTTATTTACGATATGAATTTATCTGTTTTTTATTTACGATATGAATTTATCTGTTTTTATTTACGATATGAATTTATCTGTTTTTATTTACGATATGAATTTATCTGTTTTTTATTTACGATATGAATTTATCTGTTTTTATTTACGATATGAATTTATCTGTTTTTTATTTACGATATGAATTTATCTGTTTTTATTTACGATATGAATTTATCTGTTTTTTATTTATGATATGAATTTATCTGTTTTTTATTTATGATATTAATTTATCTGTTTTATATACCCAATGCATATTTTTGTGTATAGGGTAAGCTACGAGTAATCGGACAGTTCTGCAATTACGAACATATAAAAAAATAGTTATTATTTGATTTCACTACTAAATTTGAGGTACCAATTAAAAAAAAGTTAAATTGCAATTTTTTTTTCTTGCGGGTCTGAAAATATGGAACATTTCGATGATTCGAAGCGTACCATATTGACAAAGTAATTAAGTGCATTCACACAGAGGGTTTTGTTCTAAGTTATCGGTCAGTTCCACTTTTTCGAACATATAAGAAAAATATAATTTAATATTATAAAATTTTAACTCGTTATTTTGAAATTATATCATGGATACAAATTAAAATCAGGAGTTAAAATTTTATATTATGAATTTTTTTCATATGTGATCGGTAATGTACGGAACTGACCGATAGTTAAAATCTTACCATATTAGATATTTTTATATTAAAATATTTCTAATCTAAAAAAAAACCATGAAAAGTGCATCATAACCCTATATTAAGTAAAATCAATTTTAAAAATTTCATAATTAAATTAATTACATATTTAAAAAAAATAATAATTAAAAAAAATATTTAATGTAATAAAATTCCTTAATTAAAAAACTCACCCTCGTCTCTATCGCGTGACGTCATCACAGTGTATTTTTATTGTTTTTGTTGTTGTCACTGTTTTTTATTTCACCATTTCAGGGTATAGAGTCAAAGAAAGAACGCAATAAAAACATAACAAAAAGAATTGAGGAGAATTTAATGAAATGGTATTCTGGAAATAAAAATAAATTAAATGACTTAAAAAAATCAGGTTAGGGTAAGTTCCAAGTTATAGAACAGTTCCACATTTTTAATCATATAATAAAAAGTATATAGTGACTATTGTTTAGCCTATTATTTCAAGTGGTATCCATGATACCTGCAGGTATCATGGATACCAAATAAATTAAAAGTTAAAAAAAATTCTTATGTGATCGCAAATGTAAAACCGTTCGATAACTTGGAATTTACCCGAATAGATAAAAATGGATTATAGAATTAACAGAAAATTATTTAATTTAAATACACATATGCTTGATAATCGAATATTGTTTGGAACAGTAATTAGAATTAAAAAAAAAATTTAGTAAATTAAAAAAACTTTTTCCAAGATTCAATGTTCAAAAATATATATATTTGTGTTTTTAATTTAAAATGAAATGTTACGTTAATATCTCTATAAACAAAAAATAAATTGAAATTCGAATTGAATTAGAAATCAAATTATTTAAAATAACAATGACTGTATCAAAATTCAGGTACATATTTCAATACTACTTATTCATGTACACAAACACAGATCGAATATCTAGTATTCACTTCCTTTCTATATTAAAGTTTTATTAAAACAAAATTTCCTCCTCCGGATAATTCTTACAATTCCAAAATAAGATGATTAAAATAGTGCTTATTATATATCTATACCAGCCTGCCAACTCAATTGAAAATAGACGCAGGTTAGAGGCAGCGGTTAAGTCGATCAGAGTAGTCACCACGGCAGTCAGGGAGCAGCAAGAGCGCAGCGTGGGTGCCAAACTGACCGCTTTCGAACCTGCTCCTATTTTCAATTGAGAAGCGAACCTCTGTTTGATCATCACAAAACTACCTGCAAAATTATCTTAAATTTCAAGGTTATAAAACGAGTTTTATCCTAATTTAAATAAAAGATTTAGACTACAAAGACTCATAATTTACTTTACTTTAATCAATCTCCAAAATTACACTTTCTCTTCTCAAGATTAGTTTGCAATAAATTATTTGGTAAATTCTTGATCTGTCCTTTAAAATTGTTACCGACTCTCTCAGTTTTAAACTCTGTGGTGTACAATTGACAATTAAATTCAAAAACCATTTACATTAGCCAATAATATTAATGAAATTCAGACGGGGGGCAGTCATAGCCCATGGAATTGTAATCGTCACTCGCTACAGTCCTATCTATCGGTTCGTGGAAAATTCGGTCTCAGAAAATTCGGTCACGGAAATTTCGGTCTCGGAATATTCCGTCTCAGGTATAAATAAAACTTATGAATTAGATATATCATATCGCGGGGCTTGCCGCCCCCCGAAACCGCCTGCCAGGTTATTAAGGAATCATAAAGTGTGCAATACAACAAACTAGCGGATTCAGCAAACTACATAAGGGTGATTTATGTTTATAATTCTGAGACCGAAATTTCCGAGACAAAATTTTCAAGACCGAATATTCCGAGACCGAAATTTCCGTGACCGAAATTTCCGGCCACCCTATCTATCTCTACCGCTAATCGACTAAGTCCTGCGATGCTGTCCTAGGCTGGGGTGAGAGAAGACGTCACGTCACCACAGCCCTACTTCTGAGTCTGGTGAACAGTCAGACAGTTCGGGCATCTAGAGAGAGACAACCTCAGTTCTATCTAATCCTATTGTTATATACCAGGGAGTGTCTTGTACATTCCTCCTTTGGCGAACCCAAAAGATGCCTTCATCCAATTTCTATTGGTCCTTCAAATGGAAGGACTTTCAATTGGTTCTTCAAAACCGATAGGAAACTCTATAATCCTCAATTACCTTCCCATGAGTTTCTACCCTTCACATTTATTGAGAAAGACGATATAACACATTCAAAAACATAAGGAATACGATACATCCAAGTATCATTACTTCTATGGAGTTAACTACAGACTACCCTCTGGCCTAGAGAGAACTCAATGGGGTTAATTATAGCCGGTAGCAAATTTCGTTGGGCCAATATTGGGACAGCATTGGCAACTTTGGGACATTATTGGGACAACATTGACCCGAGAATCATTGCTGCCGGGGATATTCAACAATTCATTCTATGTAACATGTTAGAAAAAGATTTACTAACTCTCTCCATATATCCAATATCACTGCCTTATTTCAAAGACACGAAAATAATTATCTTCAAATAACAACCTGATCTGAAGATTTATATATTTCTTATCTCTACAATATATCCTATTTCAAAACAACCCGGTTATTTTGGGGCCGGAAGAACTACTTTCCCTAACTCGTTCAGAACAGACGCGTCATTGTTTTGACCAACAAATGAACATAACAAACGCAACTAAATTTGATCTACATTTTAGGCAAGGAGGTACAGTCACGTACTAAAGTAACCCATCTTAACTATCATTTATCATATTTTTAAATTATACTTTTAGGTAAAATACAATTAAAGGCTTTAATCTTAACAGTTTTTCATTGATAGTTTTAAAAAAAATTAATAATAACATAGAATTTATTAGTAGGAGGGTTAGTTATATGTTAGTCAGACTGTACATTCTACACAGCTAACTTAAACCATTAAAATAATTATCATTGGTAATTAAAATGAACTGTACAATAATTTGAATATGTGCTGTCAATAATTAACATATTTTAATGTTAAAGGAATGTTATCATTAATGAATTGAATAAGTGAATAATGTTTAGAAAAACAAACATCTTCAATAACATCTCTACAAACAAAAGTACAATAATCTCTACAAACATCTCCTTCAAAACTAATTAAAATATCCAATAATATCAGAACATAAAAAAACATCCCAAAATCTTTTTCAAAATAATCAAAACAAATAATAATTTAAAAACATCACCAAACATCTCAAAACATCACCAAACTTATCAAATAACAACATCAAACATCAAAAAATATTCAAAACATCACCAAACATATCAAATAACATCACCAAACATCACCAAACATTTCAAAACATCACCAAACATCACCAAACATTTCAAAACATCACCAAACATTTCAAAACATCACCAAACATATCAAATAACAACACCAAACATCACCAAACATATCAAATAACATCACCAAACATCTCCAAACATCACTAACATCTCCAAACATCACCAAACATCTCCAAACATCACCAAACATCTCCAAACATCACTAACATCTCCAAACATCACCAACATCTCCAAACATCACCAAACATCTCCAAACATCACCAACATCTCCAAACATCACCAACATCTCCAAACATCACCAACATCTCCAAACATCACCAAACATCTCCAAACATCACTAACATCTCCAAACATCACCAACATCTCCAAACATCACCAAACATCTCCAAACATCACCAACATCTCCAAACATCACCAACATCTCCAAACATCACCAACATCTCCAAACATCACCAACATCTCCAAACATCACCAACATCTCCAAACATCACCAACATCTCCAAACATCACCAAACATCTCCAAACATCACCAAACATTTCAAAACATCACCAAACATCTCCAAACATCACCAATATCTCCAAACATCACCAAACATCTCCAAACATCACCAAACATCTCCAAACATCACCAAACATCTCCAAACATCACCAACATCTCCAAACATCACCACTCACCACTAGATACATTTCGCATACCCATTAGGCAGATGTTACTATTTAATATCACACATCATTATTTAAATACCTCTAATTAAGTACATTTTAAGCATTGAAATAAAATGGAGAAGACCTATTTCAAAACATGTTTCCCGGTACAGTTTTTATAGTTAATTAATTTTTTAAACTTCGCTTATAGTTTCATTACCGTAGATCTACGCAGTCATAATTTTCTACCAGAAATCATTATCTATCCATTTTTAAAATGTAAATCTGACAAAGTTCAGTCAATCGTTATTAGAGTCTTTTACCCTTTAATGGACAGTTGTAGTACCTGCGTTAGTTTTAACATATGTGAAAAATAATTAGTAGGTTTGAACACTTGCCATCCTGACCATTAATCTCAGTAGGGGTGGTAAGATTTAGCATAGAGAAACATCTTACCTACGGTCTGATGTCTGTATGTACCATAGGCATATCTTGAAATGGGGTGTGTGCTGAGTTATCGAACGGTTCCACATTTTTAATCAGGTAAGAAAAAAGTAAATTATAATTAACCTGTATGTGTCATGGATAGCAATAGTCAGTTAAATTTTAATTATTATATTATTTTTTTATATACTATCTAAAATGTGGAACCGTACGATAACTCGGAACTTACCCTGAATTTTTACTAAAGTTTTTATTTAAATAAAATTTAAATATGTTTTTTTTTATCGAAATATTATAATGTAATACATAATTAACTATTAAAGTGAATTCTTGAATAATAATATAATTAAATCTAAATAAGTGATTAAATTAAATGGTACATTAAAATATATTAACTTTAAATGCTTAATGGAGAGGGTACAACAAAGAAAAGAAGAAACTGGTGAACATTTCTAGGAACAGACAGAGGAGGAAAATAGAACAAGGTTGAATTAGTTCTAGGTAAATTATATACTAGGACATTCCGTCCACGGACAATTGGTCCACGGACATTTCGTTCATGAACAATTGGTCCACGGCATTGGTATAATAAATTTGATTTATTTCATATTATTTTTCACTATTACATTACTTGCCAGGTGTAAATTTACAATAATATGATCATAGTGATTTAAGCCTAAGCATTTCATATAAACACATAAAGAATGTTTGTTTATCTTTTACAGTTAAGAAATTAGATATGCTAAACGGGTTGCCTGTATCGATAAGTTATTTACCTCGTTTAAGTTATATATTAATTAATGAGTTATGAGTATCTAAAATAGGGAACTGAAATAAGAGTGTACTAACAAGACTAAATGTGAATACGTAAGAAAGAGAATAAAATAATTACAATAGAGATACAAATTAATTATAATAAATGGTTTTATTATGAGTCCGAAAATATAGAACGGACGTTTATACTTTTAAATAATTAAATGGAACACTAAAAAGTGGCAATTTCTAGCTAATTCTTCTATAAATTATATCATATTAAATTATCTATCACTTCTTTAAAAGTATATTATATACATGTAATGTATGTATTTTATGTAGTCACTCTTAAAAAAATGTTGTTATAAAAATTAATTACTGAACCAATATTGCTTCCAATAACCTAACCTGAGTAATAATATTGATGTTTATTGTAGTTATTGCGAAAATGCACCACAAAAATGTCTTGATTTTCTATATTTATGTACTGTAATAACTTAGAAACATGCCTCGCTATTATTACAGATTTTAAAGATTGCAATAAGAATAATGGCAAATGCCATGAGTTTCTAATAACCATCAGCAAATTGTGTCTTCTACTTCTACATATTGCTGAATATAACAACACCAAATCGATCGATACCGATCTTCCTTTGCTGCTGAATTTTGCACAATGTTATTTGCAGAGAAATGTCCGGTTTGTGGACGATATTGTGATTGGCGATGAGACCGCCTTTCATTTGGATGGCAAAATAATTAATCATAACGTTTGTAAATATGAACCGAAGAGCCAATTTCCTACTTTCAACTTTGACGTAGGAATTTCATGAAAGAAATTATATCTGTGCGGATGGGACTTAGTGGCAATGGCTGTGTAGTCGGTCCTTATTTAAAAAAACTTAGATGGAGTTGAATACCTTGATCCCTTATATTACAGGATCGTTCAAAGACTTCGAGAAACACATAGAAACAGAATTTATCGAACCTGGTGGGCTCAGGACGGTGCAACCGAGCAAAGAACTATTGCTGTAAGGGAAAACTGTATGAGCTAATCGGCAATAGGCATTATTGCCTTGAATCATCGTATTGATTGGCCCAGCAGATCATCTGAAACGATTATTAGAAGAACAGTTTGATTTTTTTTTCAGTGACATTTTAATAAACGCTCTTTATTGTTATAATAACGTTTTTTTTACTAAACCATGTTATTAAACTGTTGAAAGTTATTAACAACATGGTTTTAATATCCTAAAATTCGAAGTTAAACAAAAGGGTACAAACAGGTTTTCGGTATCGGTCACTTAAACTAAAACTAAAAGAAAACAGTTGAATCGATTCATCTAAAATTTTGAACAAATATAGAACAAATGTTGAGAAACAAAATGTGATTTTCCAATTTTGTGTAAGTTAATAGTGTGGTGACACCATATATATTATTTTGGCACTGTCATGTTCTAATTTTAAGTTTCCATAATATTTTAATTTCTTCTAGAATGTTTCTTTGTTCCCTCTGTTCGGAACATGTCTGGTATTGTCTGTACAATGTTAATTATATTTTTAGTTAGTATTAGGTACTTTTCATTTTTCAATATTTAAGTAGTTTCCTTTGATGTTTATGTTTAGTTCAATAATAATTTTTAGTTTATAGTTTCAGTAAAAATAATAGATTAAATTCAAAATAAATAGAATAACTGGCATACAAAAGTTGCCAGGTAGTCATTAGTGACAGGGTATATAAGTAGCCTAGCATTTGCAGCGTCCTCTTTCACTCACAATAACTCAGTTAATTACGTGCTATACTTATCTGCTCCTGCATCAATACCAAACTACAGAGCTCTTTTACTAAAGTTTATATTCCCTTAATAGGGTAAGTTGTGTTTAGAATTTAATAAATATACCTGATATATGTATAGAGTAGGAACAATTAATATTACTGTATATATGGATTTGCAAAGATTAAATTTATATTGCAGGTTTTAGTCTGGAACCTACCTTCTTACCTACTCAGCCTAGCCTACAATTTACTGGCTACCCTACCTACCTCCAAAGCATTGCCAAATCGCAATTCATATCAAATTACTTAGTTCTTATTTGCTCGTTATTTATATTAGGATGTATCATTTATTTTAGGATGTATCATTTATATTAGGATTTATCATTTATATTATTGTGTATCATTTTCTTATATAGGTAGGCATCATTTCAATATTAATTATTAAATATTTGTGTGTGTTTCTTTAACCTTGGTTGGTAAAATATTAAGCTATAAATTAAACTAAAAGTGATAAAGTAAAACTGATCAAATGCATTAAATAACCCAAATTACCTTTAAATCAAACTAAACTAAAACTATTAAATAAATTCAATTCACTTTATTGGTGACACCCTTTGTCCGAACACTACCAACCAAGTTTGAGGAATAAATTAGTACCAACCTACTTATTAATATCTTTAAATTTAGTGTATTAAATTCTTTCTCAAATAGCTACTTATTTACCAGTGTAACACCTAGGTACCTAGATTCTTCAACTCATTTCCGCTAGCTACCTATTTAACTGTATTATACCTACTTTTTTTTTCAACTCGATTCTGCTAGCTACCTACTTACATTTTAAACTCATTTCTGCTATAGCTACCTAATGATCAGTGTATTATACCTACCTAGTTTTTTCAGCCAATTTCTGCTACCAACCTATTTATTTAATAGTGTTATACCTAGTAAGTTTCTTTAAATTTTACGATTATCATTTCTCATTTTCGGCCGTTCACTACCTATTCACTTTTGTGTCGATTCATTTCCTTGTTTGTATTGAAGTAAAATCAATATCTTTTCTTTTTGCATCGTTCAATTTCTTTTTGTTTAGCTAGGTTTTCTTTAGTATACCTACCAGATACGTATGTGCTTTCCGCAAACCTATCGAATTATAGTTACGCTGCGACGTTTATTCTTAAAATTAAAAATTAAATAACTTACCAGTTTGGTGCATTAACAATATTTTTTATCAATAGTTTCCCAGTCATTAACGTAAATAATTACCTCATCAAATTTGAATTCATTTTTGTTTAGGTACTATAGAATTTAATTTCCATTGCATTAATTATCTTTCTAAATTCGAATTAAATGATTTTCTTCTAGATTTAAATTTTTTTTATCTTCTAAGTTTAAAATAAATATTTTCTTCTTCTAAATTTAGATACATAATTTCTTGACAAGATGGCAACTAGTTCAACTTCTAATAACACTCCTGTTATTGTTCCTCAGCCATACTTGGCCTCTTTGCCTGAATTTCGTTCCGATATAGAATGGTTGACATTGTCCACTCAGTTGATCAGGGTTGCTTCTCCACAAAATAACGGTCTCAGCTTTCTTTCATTGTATAGGGCACTGCCCACTAGTATGCAAAAAGATTATAAGGAACTTTTGTCTTCTGATGCTAACGATACATACGATTCATTAGTGGAGCAACTAACTCGCAGGTTTTCCACTCCGGATCATGCTAAATTCACAGCACTATATAACTTGGAGACCATTGGTGATCGCTCACCCTTGCAATTTCTGCGTGATCTACGTAGAAAATTCTCAGAGGCTGATCAAAACGATAATCACCATCTTCGTTATGCCTTTGCAATGGGTATGAGTGCAGAATGTAGGAGCATAATATTTTCCAATGATGTTCATCGTCTTAATGAAGCTGCTAAGATCGCAGATGACCTTTGGCATATTAATGCACAACCGGTTTCCTCTAGCTATCCCATAAATGCATCTCGTTTCTCTAAACCTAACACAACAGGTGTTAGCTCTGCAAACAACTATTCCGAACCCAATAGGGATGATCTTTCTACGTTGGTAAAAGAACTATCTGCAAACCTGAAACATCTTACGACACGTATTGATAATATGGAAAATTCCAAAACTAACCATCCACCTATTTCAAATTTACGTGGAAACTCTCAAAATCGCTTCACACCCACTACCAGACGTGGTGGTTGTCCTTCAATACCCTCTGATATCGATAGGCAACAGCTTTGCTATTACCATGCGTGCTTTGGTAGAAAAGCTCGTAAGTGTAACGACCCCTGCGATTGGCTAAACTTTAGAATCCCTCCTCATACGTGTGATAAGTCTGTATGCCTTTGGGGAAATTATGATAGTTCTCATTTAAACTAGTAGGGTGCGATATTCCCAGGAGTAATAACGTACCAAATTCATCCAAACTCCTGTACATTCCGGATCGAGTAGAGAGCCAATCCTATCTTATTGATACCGGCGCTGTTCTTAGTGTAATTCCCCCAAAAGAATATGACATTAAAAACTTAGATTCTAAATTAACCTTGCGCGCATCGAATGGGACCATTATTAAAACATACGGCGAACGTTTTGTGTACGTTGACCTTGGATTTCCAGAACCTTTGCCGTGGGTATTTGTCATAGCTGAGGTTGAACATCCCATTATTGGTGCAGATTTCTTGGCACATCATGATATTTTAGTTCACTTGCGTTTTCGTCAGGTTACACATGTCCCCTCTAATTCTTGCGTTACTGCTTCTGACATCTCCATCTCTAACTCTATTCCGCTTATATCCGTGATTGCTCGCCTTCCAGAGAGCATTGATCAATTACTGAATAAATATCCCGGTCTCACCAAAGAATTCTCCATGTCAGATCCAATTAAACACAATTTCGTGCATAGAATAATTGTCGACCCCAATCAACGACCACTGTCCACAAAGCCTCGACGTTTGGGTTTGGTTGTTCGTGAAGCAGCTGAGAGCTCTTTACAAAAGATGTTATTAGACGGAACTATTAGAGAAAGCTCTAGTCCATGGTCTTCGGCTATGCACTATGTGGCGAAAAAGTCTGGAGATTGGCGTTTTGTAGGTGATTATAGGCGACTTAATTCTGTAACGAAGAAAGATGGTTATTCTTTACCGTACTTGAACGATTTTTCTTCTAAACTTCACGGGCACTCCGTGTTTTCAACCATTGACTTAAAAGATGCCTTTTTCCAAATACCAATTGATGAAGGAGATATCGAAAAAACGGCGCTTGCCACTCCTTTTGGTAATTTCGAGTTTACGCGAATGAACTTTGGCCTCTGCGGTGCAGCGCAAACTTTCCAGAGATTTATTGACTACATTCTTCGTGATCTTAAAGTTATCTCTCAAAACTCAAACTCTACACCACGTAAAATCACACACTTTGGGTATGTTGACGACATACTTATTGCTAGTAAATCTACTGCAGATCATTTGGAAGATCTCGAAACACTCTTCGCTCGACTGGAGTCTTTTGGACTAAAGATAAACTTGAATAAATGCACATTTTTAGCATCAGATCTTTCATTCCTCGGCCATCACATCAGCAAAGATGGAACTTCCCCTCTCTCAGATAAAGTTCAAGCTATTCGAGATTACGAAAAACCTATCACTGTACAAGGACTTCGCAGATTCCTCGGCTTAGTTAACTTTTACCATAGGTATATCCCTCATGCTGCAGAACAACTTGCTCCCTTGACCAGCATGCTTGCTGGGCACAAATCAAATGCTAACAAAGTTAAATTAAGTTGGAACTCTGAATCCGAAACAGCGTTTCAAAAAACTAAAACGCTGCTGTCCAATGCCACTCTGCTTCACCATCCTATACCCAATGCAGAGACATCAATTGCAGTTGATGCATCGAACATTGCTGTGGCTGGTGTTTTGCAACAAAAAGTTGATGGCAGTTGGAAACCAATATCATTCTTCAGTCGAAAACTGAACAATGTTCAACTAAATTATTCTACCTTCAGCAAAGAGCTTCTTGCTGCTAAATCTGCTCTGAAATATTTCTTACCGTATGTAGAGGGATCCACCTTCTATATATTAACAGACCACCAGCCTCTTCTAAAGGCTATGCGTAAGAAAGGTTCTAGAGATTTCCCAAGAGAAGAACGCTGGTTGGAGTATATCAGTATTTTTACTACCGATATCAGGCACATTAAAGGATCTCATAATGTGGTGGCTGATGCGCTTTCCAGACACAGTGAAGATGCTATCCTAATCAGTAAAACAACCGAAGTAAACCCCTCTTTACTTTTCAGCTCTGATGATTTAGCCATTTCAGCTGTTTTCTCTAATGTTCTTGAGGAAAAGTTGAGGTCGGCTCAGTTAGATGATTCTGAACTGCAAGATATTCTCTCAGGAAAGTACAAGAGTATAACACTAACCCAAATCAATGATGTTTATCATCACACAACTGGTTCTCTCTCAAGACCTTATCTCCCAGCGACATTGCGGAGATCTTATTTTGAACAATACCATAACAATGGTCATCCTGGCATTAGAGCAACTCGCCTTCATTTAAGACGGAGGTACTTTTGGCCTTCCATGAACAAGGAAATAACTCAGTGGACTCGCCAATGTATTAGTTGTCAAAAAGCGAAAGTTGTTCGTCATAACAAAGCACAAATCCAATCAATTCCACCCGCTTCATCAAAATTTAGTCAGGTACATCTCGACCTGGTTGGACCCCTTCCGGTTAATATGAATTGCAAATATCTATTAACTATGATTGATCGGTACACGAGATGGCCGGAAGTTATCCCTATTTCCGATATAACAGCTCAAACAGTTGCTGATGCTTTCTTATTTCATTGGGTTGCCCGTTTTGGTGTTCCTCATACAGTAACTACCGATAGAGGTACTCAATTTGAGAGTCAACTTTGGAAAGAGATGCTTCTTCGGATAGGCTCTATTAAAATTCGTACCACTGCATATCACCCTCAAGCTAACGGATTGATCGAACGATTTCATCGTCGCCTGAAAGATGCCTTCCGTGCCCACGCTGATGATGATGCTCAGCTGTGGATGAAACGAATTCCACTCATCCTTTTGACCATTCGCACTGCTCTGCGCGAAGACGCAGCAGTTTCCCCTGCAGAAGCCCTTTACGGTGAAACACTCACTGTCCCTGGTGATTTGATTAAACCTTTCAAGGATGACCTAGACATAATTACTTATTCAGAACAACTTAAAGAACACATGCGTTCCTTAGCTCCCATTCAATCACGCCAACCCCCAACTTCTTCCTGGATCGATCCTTCCTTGATGACCTGTACTCATGTTTTCATGCGAAATGAAAGCAAACGTGGACTACAACCAAATTATAAGGGTCCATTCAAAGTACTGTCTCGTACTCCAAAATTCTTTTCTGTTCTGTTGTCCCGAGGTCCAGATAAGGTATCGGTTGATCGTTTGAAAGCAGCTCATCTAGCCGAATCATTTCTTGAAATGAACTCTTACCCCACTGGGCGAAACAGCCCACAAGAATGTATGCCCTATGTTCATCCAGCTGTTGCTGGTGATCAGACCCCCCAAAATGATAATCAACCTGTTCATTTGCAACAGCCTGATGATCATAATCCCCAACCAGTTAATCAGCATGTTGATTTACAACAGACTGATGATCACAATACCCAACCAGTTCATCAACCTGTTGATTCACAACAGCCTGATGGCGTGTATCGAACACGATATGGACGTCAGATACGTCTACCTTCTCGTTTTGTTCAGTAATTCCTTGTTCTTGTTGTTTTTCATGTAGTATTAAATTTTTCTTTTCCTGTTCTATTGCAATGGGAGTTTGTTTTTTGCGTTTGTGAAGCCCAGTGTGGCTCTCTTTTTCTTGTTTGATGATCGTTGCTTAGTTGATTAAATTTTTGTATCTCTTATTTTCTTGACAAAACGGTTATTATAATTCCTCTTTGTATTCCATTTTTTTTTTCTCATCTCGTTACCTATGATTTTTTCTAATTAATGACTTTAAACCACATAAGTATTTTCATGCATCTACGATAATCGATTTATCGTTTAAACCAATAGATCATGAATATCTTCTTGTCAAAATCTTACTCTTTTTGTGATAACTCACTTTCGCTATTCCAACTCTCTCTTCTTATGGTTGACTTTAAATCTCAGGAGTTTCCATGCATCTCCGATTATCATATGGTTTAAAACACATGATCATGACTCTCTTTACGTCAATCATAAGATAATCTTACTCGATTCCTCACTCTCCCTAGACCAAATTTCCTTTCTTTTCTAATGATTGGCTTCAAATCTCTTGAAGAATTTTCATGCAGCTTCGATTATTATATCGTTTAAACCCTCATGTCATGATTCTCTGTATGCCAATTTTAGAAAACTTTACACGCTCCTTAAAACATCCTGAACTAAATTGTCATCATGTCTTTTCACTCATAATTTTTTTAGTTGCTAAAATCATTGATTACTATTTCTTACATTTTTTTTTATTCATTGTTAGTTGTAATGCGACCTCTTCAGGTCTAGGGGCGCGGAGGCACTGTGGTGACACCATATATATTATTTTGGCACTGTCATGTTCTAATTTTAAGTTTCCATAATATTTTAATTTCTTCTAGAATGTTTCTTTGTTCCCTCTGTTCGGAACATGTCTGGTATTGTCTGTACAATGTTAATTATATTTTTAGTTAGTATTAGGTACTTTTCATTTTTCAATATTTAAGTAGTTTCCTTTGATGTTTATGTTTAGTTCAATAATAATTTTTAGTTTATAGTTTCAGTAAAAATAATAGATTAAATTCAAAATAAATAGAATAACTGGCATACAAAAGTTGCCAGGTAGTCATTAGTGACAGGGTATATAAGTAGCCTAGCATTTGCAGCGTCCTCTTTCACTCACAATAACTCAGTTAATTACGTGCTATACTTATCTGCTCCTGCATCAATACCAAACTACAGAGCTCTTTTACTAAAGTTTATATTCCCTTAATAGGGTAAGTTGTGTTTAGAATTTAATAAATATACCTGATATATGTATAGAGTAGGAACAATTAATATTACTGTATATATGGATTTGCAAAGATTAAATTTATATTGCAGGTTTTAGTCTGGAACCTACCTTCTTACCTACTCAGCCTAGCCTACAATTTACTGGCTACCCTACCTACCTCCAAAGCATTGCCAAATCGCAATTCATATCAAATTACTTAGTTCTTATTTGCTCGTTATTTATATTAGGATGTATCATTTATTTTAGGATGTATCATTTATATTAGGATTTATCATTTATATTATTGTGTATCATTTTCTTATATAGGTAGGCATCATTTCAATATTAATTATTAAATATTTGTGTGTGTTTCTTTAACCTTGGTTGGTAAAATATTAAGCTATAAATTAAACTAAAAGTGATAAAGTAAAACTGATCAAATGCATTAAATAACCCAAATTACCTTTAAATCAAACTAAACTAAAACTATTAAATAAATACTATTCACTTTAATAGTATCTAATATAAAATATATACACATTATAAATATAATACAAAATAAAGCATTTCGTGAACGAATTGTCCATGCACGGATATATACATATATATATAATAACAGAACTTATTTGACTGATGGTAGATATACACAGAACTTATTAGACTGATGGTAGATATACACAGAACTTATTAGACTGATGGTAGATATACACAGAACTTATTAGACTGATGGTAGATATACACAGAACTTATTAGACTGATGGTAGATACACAGAGAACTTATTAGACTGATGGTAGATATGCACAGAACTTATTAGACTGATGGTAGATATACACAGAACTTATTAGACTGATGGTAGATATACACAGAACTTATTAGACTGATGGTAGATACACAGAGAACTTATTAGACTGATGGTAGATATACACAGAACTTATTAGACTGATGGTAGATATACACAGAACTTATTAGACTGATGGTAGATATACACAGAACTTATTAGACTGATGGTAGATACACAGAGAACTTATTAGACTGATGGTAGATATACACAGAACTTATTAGACTGATGGTAGATATACACAGAACTTATTAGACTGATGGTAGATATACACAGAACTTATTAGACTGATGGTAGATATACACAGAACTTATTAGACTGATGGTAGATATACACAGAACTTATTAGACTGATGGTAGATTCGATAGTTCAATATATTAAAATATAAATTAGGATCAATATTAGTACAACATTTATTATAAAATAATAAACATAGAATTATTGCCAATATAAAATCATTAGACAATAAATATAAGTATTTATCTAATTAGTGTATCTTATCTAGAGATTAGTGGTAGTAAATAGTGTTAATTGTTATCAGTCAATTTTATAGATAAATAAAAAATCTTAAAAATGTCTTATCATGTAACATTATTAAATTGAAGTTATTATTAAAGAACATTTAAAGGGAAGTTCTGAGTTATCGAACTGTTCCGTATTTTCGTTCATATGAAAAAATTCCTAAATTAAAATGGTAACTCGTATTTGAATTTGTATCTTTGATACCTGTTTGTATCATAGATATAAATATTATAATATTGGTATCCGTAATAGCTGCAGGTACCACGGATACCAATTAATAGTATGGATGCATCTACCAAGTCCCAATATATTTTTTCACAAGTTCCTAACCCTGTAACACATAGTGACGTCACATTGACGTCACAAACATCTCTCTCAAAGACATCATTGTTTTGCAATGAATTTGTGTTTGTGTGTGTGTTTGTGTGTGTGTGGATATATGACGTACAAATAAACACACATACATGTATAGATACACATGTCCTGAATTTTTAATGAGAGGTTTGAACGTCATAGATCTTGTGAGAAAATGTAGAGTACTATCAGTGAATTAAGTTAAAGTGTACCATCAGTGAAATAAGTTACAGTGTACCATCAGTGAAATAAGTTATAGAGTACCATCAGTGAAATAGTTACAGTGTACCATCAGTGAAATAAGTTACAGTGTACCATAAATGAAACAAATTCTGAGTTTCTATCAAAATTCCTTTGGAAAATATGAATTTATCAAGCTATTACATAATATTAAAGAACCAAGATGTTGATTACACTATAATATGAAAATCGCGTAAAATTTGGTTCAGCATATTATTTTTAATATGTTTACAAAGTTTTTGATACTCTGTGTGTAACATTTGTCCGAAACACTAATCTGACGCTGAAGAAAAAGATTGTACGCCCATTTTATTAATTTTCGATTAGAATTTTGTAAACAAACATTTTGCCTATTTGTTTTTCGTTAAAACAATTAATGATTACCTGAAGTAAATAAAGTTTTCATTGATACATTTCTCTTGTTTTCTACCTTTACCCGAATATCTTTTTCGATTCCAGTTTGGTATGCGATCTGGTTAGGATTTATTAGCAAATAATAATGATACAGGTAAACGAGATACATAATATAATATTATTTTATTTTCTTAAATAGTTATACAGGGCGACCTACAAAAAAGTAGGTACCCAACTTTAAATTCCTATATTTCAACAACTTTTGAAGGTATCGTTTTCTTTCAACTACAATTTTGTTTGTTGAACCCTTTCCCATCCACAGTTAAATTTCTAAAAAAATTTAATCATTTTTTGTGAATATAACAACGACCTAATTGATGGGTGGTGCAAATGGTCAGAAATCGGACAATGAAGTAATTTCTAACATTAAAAATATCTGTATTAGACAAAATCCCCATTAATAAAAAAAAATTATTTCTAGGTTTTAAGAATATTCATATAACTATTCCTTTTTTAAAATATTGAGAATCTGGAGAAAAGTGTTTGAGTACAAAAATGAAGGCACAAAATTAAATTTCAACAAGCAGGGGTCGTTCAGGTCGCATGAGGAGAGTACGATCTGAAGACAAAATTAATTTTGTCCCATCACAGATCGCATACCAAACTAGATTATGTGCACTCGGTAGAGCGCATACCTTCGCCTCTGCTTTGACCCGTTTTCCCCCAAAATCTAAGAAACTGCTAACTGGATAATAACCAATCGTACCACCAAGTTTCATGCAATATGGTACAATACTTTTTGAGTTATCGAGCTATAAATGACCTTGACCTTGACCCTTGACTGGATCGCTTCCAAAATTCTACCAGATCATTCCTGGACATCGACCAATCGTCCCATCAAATTTCAGACAATTTGGTTGAATACTTTTGGAGTTATTGAGTTACAAATGGCCTTGACCTTGATCTTTGACCTTTGTCCCGATCACTCCCAAAATCTAACAAAATGGTTCCTGTATATTGACCAATCATCCCACCAAGTTTCATGCAATATGGTTCAATACTTTTTGAGTTATAAATGACCTTGACCTTTGACCGGGTCGCTCCCAAAATTCTAGCAGCAGTTCACTGGACATGGACCAATCGTTTCACCAAATTTCAGGCAATTTGCTAGAACAGTTTTTCAGTTATGCAAATAACAAGATGATAAATAAATAAATAAATAAAGTCCGATGAAAATATGACCTTCCCGCATTCTGCGAAGGTAGCTAGCACCTTTTTTCTTTGGATTTAAAATTAGCAACTCTGAAGTAAAATGAATATTGTCGAGTAATGATTATAAAATATTACAGTAGCTTATGTAACTGATGGTATAGTGTACGGCAATTTATTTAACTGATGGTATAGTGTACGGCAATTTATTTAACTGATGGTATAGTGTACGGCAATTTATTGAAGTGATGGTACCACCCTGTTACATATATAGCCACGCTTCTCAAATGCTTTTAATAGTATTTTAAGTATTCTTAATAGTTCAAATATTTTAATGTTCAATATAAGTCACAACGAAGAGGCATCACCTAATTTATATGACACTAATATGTGCATATATAACATTAAGTACCTTGAATGCATACACAGGCATACCCTGCTCTTATTGCGTCTCACACTTATGACAATCGAATAAGTGTGGAACATGTCTCGCTTTTATTTAACTGTTTTCACCGTAACTTATACAGGTGGGATAAATTTAAAAAAAATTAGGGTAAACAATAATTACCATAAAATTATTTTTAATAAATATCACCTGCATAAGTTACGGTGAAAAAATGACCGTAAAATACCAACCAAATTACCAAAATTACTCCTAAAATAATTTCCATAGATACCAGGAGAAATAAAAGCGAGACATGTTCCACACTTATTTTATTGTCATAACTGTGAGACGCAATAAGAACGGGGTGTGCCTGTACATCAATAAAATACATTAAAACATGATGGATATGTAAAATATGTAGTAAATATATGTAATATAATTTAATTATTGTTGTATACATTACTATATAATTATATACCTAGAAGGAGATATAGTAAAAGTATATAAACATATATTAGAACTAATAATAATGTTCAACAATCA
>CANNZV010001040.1:0-187639 GCA_947561585.1 Caprella mutica
CACATATCCTCATACATCATTTTCAACAATTCATTCTCACCATTCTCACATGCTTCTCATAATTCAACTTCGCCTTCATATCTCTGTTCTTGTATGACTTGTATGACTTGTCGTCTGGAGTAGAGCTATGTAAATTAGCACTCCATAAAAGATTCTAAGTCACTTTTATCTTAGTTATTGACGTCCGGGCTTAAAACAAAGTTAAAACCCCAGTTTAGGAAGATTGTGGTTGCTCATTAAAAAAAAGATTAAAACTATAAAAGCAAAAATTAAATTTCATTGTCATTGTCTAAGACTCATGGAAGACCATATTATTTATTAAAAACTAAAAAGTACATGTATACATATTATGTATACAATAGCTACAACATATATAAATAAATTCCCTCCCGTTAAAACTAGCTATGTATATAAGAAAGAATTTAAAATCCTACCATCATATCACTAAAAGATAGCCTTACTCCTTTTGTTCTCTTTTCCTAAAAAAGAGAGACAAAGGAAAAACTAATTCAATATTTAGTGAAAGTTTATTTTTGAATAAAAAGATACCAATTTAGTAAGTATTCTCCCTTAACTAGTAAGGAAGATCTTACATTCAGGCATCATCCATCAATTTAGAAAGAAACAAAGGAAATCGCATCCATCATTTCCGCATCAGCCAGCTATAAAAGAGTAAAACCAATCAATCAAAAACCACACCTACATGACTTCATGCTGCAACTGAAATAATTCTCTTCCTTTCAAGCCGGATTTTTTTCAGATATCTCTTCGATTTATTCATATCCCCACAGTCATCAAATCCCAACACATTTTGAATACTGATTATATTCATACCAAATTCCATTCTTATTTCTCTAACTTCGGGCAGAGCCTTATATCTAAAAGACGGAAATGAATAAATAATCGACGTGATCATGGAGAAAGGGAGGAAGGTACTGCGGTCAAATCAGGACACAGTAACATAAAGGGTATGGTAGGTAACTAGAAGACGACGCAAAAATATGACGTCACCAAAATGACACATATTTTATTTGTGACTCAATGTCTCATAATACCTCGTATTTGCATGTTAAAGGTCCCCGCCAAGCAAATTTTTTTATTGCTTAGATCAACGAACCTAATGTTTCTTATCATTTTACTGCAAACCCCATAAAATTTGATAGTACATTTCTAATTTTATATGCTTTTAAAGATCTTTATAATCCAAACTCTACAAAACCTTCTTTACTTCCGACTTTCTAGTTTTCAGTCTGAAGAAGAAGAATGTACACCATTTGTTTTGATAGTCAACTAAGTATTTGGTTTCATAAATCTATTTATTATTCGTTTAAATGTTTAAATTTAGATAAACTTATTTTAGAAACGTTTATATAGTTTTAGAAACAATTAATATCTTAAAATAAACCCAAAAACGCATTGTTTTTTAAAAATCTAAATTCGAAATCAAAACAAAGAGTGTACAATCTTCTTCCTCAGCGTCAGGTAGGAGATTCGCTAGATTATTGCTCACAGAGTATTGAAAAACTTTAAAATAATAAAATATATACTGAACCGAATTGTATGCGGTTTACGGAATGATAACGGAATGCGGTCCTTTCCCCGGAGCCTGGAAAGGACCTTTAATATCGAGAAGTTTAAAGTCAATTTATAAGTGTTTCGTGTGATATATAGTAAAAATAGCAATTGAACCTATATGGATATAATTATAGTAGACATAGTAAAGGACCTGAAGTCTACTAATACCTTCTCAAAATTTAAAAATATTTTTATCCAATCAGCTATGAAAAGTTGTTAAATTTCTTTCATACAATTTTTTAATTCAATGTTTTTTTTTCTTGAATATTAAGCCCAATTGTTGAGGTTTACAGAGGCACGCAACCATATATACATTGTAGAAACTATTGATTTAGATTGTTTACTGCTAATCCTTATGTATATTATGTTGTTGTAATAAAGATTTATCATCTATCATTTATCATTCAGGTTTGTTCATATAATTTTCTTCTTTCTTTTACTTATCTATAAGAAATAGGGTCTTACACATATATTATCTATAAGGAGCCTAAACCACTGTTAGTTAGCTACTAAACTCTAGTTCCTATTAATAACAATATTATTAAGAAATAAAATAATGGAAATACATGCAATTTAACCAATGCTTAGTTAGTAATTCATAATGATAATTTTTTTATAGTAATCACTGAGTTTAAGTAGGTATAGTCTCATGTTTCAATGTGTGCTCAGAGTCGCCAGTCTACTAGATACCTACTTTCCAAGAATAAACCTAATTAAAATATCTAAGTAATAAAAGTTTTATTTGTGGATATACTTCTATTATTAATACAAATAATAGGCAAAAAGTTTAACCATAATGATTGTTATTAACCACAATTATAAATTTTTATGTAGCATTCAATGCAATATTATATTTTCCGGTCACGCCGTGGTCATGTCAAAGTAGGTTCGATCAGTTTATTAGTTATTACCATACCCTATGTACCCTATGTATTACTGTATCCTGAGTCAAATATATTTTACACTTAGAAAAATAAACAACTCCAACTGATGCACCCATGTGTTTCGAGGAAATTTTTCTTTCCTCATTAATTTCTTCATCATTTTAACAAGCTTATAGCTAAGACTCTGATGTTCACCGAACTGATGCGCTTTAGTGCATCCAAACTATAGTTTGATGCACAAAAGTGTCTCGCTTTGGAGACAAAGCCATAGGGCGAACTCGAAACACCTGGGTGCATCAGAATTTCTTTGAGTACAGGTACATTGTGTATTTCGTATGATATACATGTAACAAAATCGTATGAATAAGTTAATAACATATAGTTCTAGGTTCCACTGAACGAACGTTAGAGCATCGAAGGCGATCAGATACCACCCTAGTTTTAACCCTAACACACAGGGTAATCATTACTGGATTCAATATAGCTATGGTTTAGTTGCATGGTTAACATATGTATGCATTCTATATTTTATCCACATATAGCAAAATCATATGTATAACACATATCAGTCATGCAAAATATCGTTCAAGCAACTTATCGTTCATGCAACATATCGTTCATGCACTTAGAAAAATAAAAAAATTCAACTGATGCACTCAGGTGTTTCGATTTAGCTACATGCAGGTTTTGTCTCCAAAGTGAGACACTTAAGTGCATCAAACTATAGTTTTGATGTACTTAGGTTTTTGAGGATCTTAAAAGTGCATCAGACTGATACACTTTCGAGCTGTTGAAACACCTGAGTGCATCAAAACAATAGTTTGATGGACTTAAGTGTCTCGCTTAGGAGACAAAACCTGTAGAGTTTACTCGAAACACCTCGGTGAATCAGAATTTTTCTGAGTGTGATTCCAAAAAGTCTACATGGTATACATATGGTAACTTTTGCAGGGATCATTAGAGAACAAAATATAAGTAGGACAACTACCATCAATATAAAGTATCAGCGATCAGTAAAACTGACCTTAAAGGTCCTCTCCAGGCTCCGGGAAAAAAATGAGTTTATCACATAATATTATAGAACCGCATACAATTTGGTTCAGCATTTATTTTATTATTTGCTTTTAAAGTTTTTTAATACTATGTGAGCAACAATCGAGCGAATCTCCAACCTGACGCTGAGAAAGAAGATTGTACACTCTTTGTTTTGATTTCAAATTTAGATTTTTAAACAAACAATGCGTTTTTGGTTTTCTTTTAAGATATTAATTGTTTCTAAAACTATATAAACGTTTCTATTATAAGTTTATCCAAATTTAAACCTTTAAACGAATAATAAATAGATTTATTAAACCAAATACCTAGTTGAAAATCAAAACAAATGGTGTGCATTCTTCTTCTTCAGGCTGAAAATTAGAAAGTCGGAAGAAAGTAGGTTTTGTAGAGTTTGAATTATAAAAATCTTTAAAAGCAAATAAAATTAAAAAATATGCTATCAAATTTTATGGAGTTTGCAGTAAAATGATAAGAAACATTAACCTCGTTGATTTAAGCAATAAAAAAATTTGCTTGGAGGGGACCTTTAAGGTAACTTACTTTAAGAAGTAAGACTATACCTAATTAATAAATGAAAAATATATTGTTATAAAGCTCGAAATACAGGGTGGCGCAAAAAAAAATAAACCCATTTTCAAACTAGATTATTTTACAAACTATTAAAGCTAGAAATTTTCTAAAAACATCATTTCATACCTTTACTTTTTTTGCATCTATCTTGAAAATCTGTTAAAGTTAAAACAAAAAATAAACATCAGGCAGTGAATTAAAAAAAGGTAAATAAAAAGGGCTTGCGTGAGGGTGAAATATACAAAAAATCACAATAGGTATAATTCATTTCATATGTGTGTAAAAACATTAAATTATATTGTTTTCTGTATCAAATAAAAGACAATTAAAATGTTAATAATCTTATGAAAATTTATGTTTGATATAAAATTGATATCTTTAATAAAATCAGTTCGCCGTTAGTTTGTATCTCCTATTCGAAACCCTCAAAATGCAGCTTTCAAAAGAACAGAGTTTTTGTTGTGACAAGTTTTTGAATACTGAAATCTTTAAACATGTTGAACCTCATTTTGAACATAGCTTTCAGGAAAGATTTTTACCTACTATAAAACCATATTGACTTATATTAATAAGCTCAAAACCGAAGAATTTTGAACAGAAAGCGTTTTGGTCGCAGGAGAACAGAACGAACGCATGAAAACTTTAATCTTATTCATGAACTATTTATTAAGAATCCAAACATATCAATCAGAATGAATGAATTAGACATCACTAAAGACACATTTCATCGAATTGTTAAACACGATTTAAAATATCATCCTTTTAAGATGCATGTAAGGCTCGAACTCTTAGAACTGATTTATCGCACAGTCTAAATTTTTCAAGATGGCTTCTGCAAAGAAATGCTCGTTTTGGAGAAGACATCGTGATTGGTAATGGAGAAGTATTTCCATGAATGAAACAGTCAATGAGCAAAACGTTAATTGAATGAAAAATAGCATTTAAAAAAATTTATATTACCATATGGAAAGGAATTATACCTATTCTGAAGTCTTTTTGTGTTTTTCATCCTTGCGCAAGCCCATTTTATTAAAGAAAATTCAATTCGCTGCAGAATGTTCAATTTAAATCGTAAGTTTAACAGATTTTCATAAAAGATGCAAAAAAACTATTTAAATGAAACTGTGTTTTTAGAAAATTTCCAACTTCAATATTTTGTAAAATAAACAAATTTGAAAATGGGTTTCTTTTTTTTTTGCGCCACCCTGTATAAATACTCTATTTTTAAATGATGGGTGATCAAATGCAGTGAATTCAGTAATGTACCTGAGCATTGAACATGATGGAAATATCCGTCATATGCCCCCTCACTAAGTATGGAATAGGACGTAAATTTCCGTCCTGAGTCACTAACTTGTTAAAAACATTGGCGCTAAATAGATTGAGTTGAAAATGATCTGAATTTAGAGCGGGAGTATTAAAAAATCATTTTAATTATTACCAACAGTACTATATACATAAGTAAACTGTGTTCTGTACTTGATATTATATGTTACTACAAACAAAAAAATGTACAAGTTTATGAGTATATATAATATGTGTGTTTGTGTGTGCATTGTGCAGTGTATACATAATTTGATGTGTGAGTTTTATATATGCTATAGATTTATTTAATAAGGGGAATATATGTGTATGAATAGTTAATAAAAGGTATATTACTTCAGTGAAGTAGCTAATAATATAATTTTAGCCATTTCATTAACTATGAAGAACCAAATTGATAATTTATTAAAAAAAAACAGATCCAAAATTATAAAGAAACTTTCTTTTTGATAAAATTCAAATATTCAAAAGTACATTCAACGGAGAGAAAATTATGGTGGGGCCATAGAAGATTATGAGAGATAACATATTAATTTTCGACAAAATTATAACTGTTTTTCAGTGTAGAAAATAATTCTAACTATAATAAATAATTTAATATAATAATAAATATAAATAATTCTAACTGGAAGAATATTCATTTAATAACTAATTCTACCGAATATAAATTATTGAAATAAGTAATAGGATAGAGAATCATGAGTCCATTTTAAGGTAGTTCATTTTTTTATCCCTTATCTCAGTCACTAAAAGAGGTAACGAAAGAGCTCTCGTTTATATATAATGAAACTTTAAAAGGCAAAATAATTACAATGAAACATAGCAACACGTTTGAAGAGTTATAGTGATATCAATATAATAATAACATAATATTAATATGGTATTCAATAACAACACATTATTTAAATAAAGAACACATTTATAAGCAATATACAGTCAGAAAAAATAATATTATCTCAAACTACTGATCATTCGAATTAATGGAGGATAATCTATACTTAGGGTAAGTTCCGAGTTATCGGACAGTTCCATATTTTAGATCGCATAAGAAAACTAGATTACGTGCACTCGGTAGAGCGCATACCATCGTCACCACTTATAAAAGACCTTGACCATCAAATGATACCTGAGTTATGAATGACCTTGACTTCAACCTTTGACCCGTTCGCTTCCAAAATCTAATAAACTGCTAACTGAATAATGATCAATCTTCCAACCAAGTTCCATGCAATTTGGTTGAACAGTTTTTGAGTTATAAATGACCTTGACCTTTGACCGGATCGCTCCCAAAATTCTACCAGATGGTTCCTGGACATTGACCAATCGTTCAATTAAATGTCAGGCAATTTGGTTGAATTATCTTGAGTAATGGAGTTCTAAATGATCTTGACCTTGACCTTTGATCCTATTGCTCCCAAAATTCAACAAAATGGTTCCTGGACATTAACCAATCGTCCCACCAAATTTTAGGCCATTTGGTTGAATAACTTTTGAGTAATGCTAATAACAAGATGATAAATGAATATATGCCGTCTAAAATATAACCTTCTGCATTCTGCTAAGGTAACAAGTAAAATATCTTATTTTCAATTCACTTGAATTCTTATTTATATTTATTTTGAAATATAATACAAATTTGGTACGCATTTTGTGGGTCACCCAGTATAAATTAATATATATTTAATATTATTTAACTTTCATTTTAATTATATGGGATATACTCTTTATTTATTTTATTTTATTTATTCTATTGTTCACCCTATGGCTTTGGCTCCAAAGCGAGACACTTTAGTGCATCAAACAATAGTTTGGATGCACTAAATTGCATCAGTTCGATGCACTTTAGTGTCTCAGCTATAAGTTTGTAAAAATGATGAGAAAATTAAAAAGGAAAAAATAATTTCTCATCCTTTTAACCAACTTATAGCTAAGGCACTAAAGTGCATCGAACTGATGCACTTTAGTGCATCCAAAATATAGTTTGATGCACTAAAGTGTCTCGCTATAGAGACAAAGCCATAGGGTGAACTCGAAACACCTGGGTGCATCAGTTGGAGTTGTTTATTTTTCTCTGTGTACATATATGTACATTATTAAAAATCTTTTATATACAAAACTTCTGAGACATTAAAATTAATTGTAAATAAAATGTAAGATATAATATTATCAAAAATTTGGAACCGTCCGATAACGCGGAACTTTCTCTGGTCAGCTAGTAACGGTTAAATTATATTTAGATGTTTTTTATAGTGTATTTGGCCTCGTCAAGTGTATATGACAAATAAAATAATTGTGGACATTCTATAGAAGAATTTCAATCGCAGTTCTCGGACACTCTAAGTAGTCGGAAAATGGGCCATTGTATCATAAGCCATTAAATCCTATCATGACTTGTTATCTCCCACTTTCCGAGTACTGACAATGTACGAGTACTTTGTTCCTTCACATTATTAATGGAATATTAATATTATCTGTTTAACTCTGATTCTTAATTTATTCTTTCTTATTTCATCATTCTAATTCAATTATTCCTATTTAATTTTACTTATTAAATTTTTCTGATGTAATTATTCCAATTTAATTATTATAATTTGAAATTTAATTATAGTAAGTTAATTTTTTAAATTTAATTATTTTTATTTCCTTTTATAATGATAATTTGATTTTTCTAATTTATATATTTTAATTCAATTATCCTTATTCAGTTATTCTAATTTAATTGTTCTAATTTAATTGTTAGTATATTTATTTGTTTTACTACTAATAAAATAATGAACCTAAAATGACTTAGAAATGGTTTAACTCCGTACATTTTTTCCAAGAACTGTGAGTTGATAAAAAGCGGATCAAATTCCCTATCAGTTTTATGAGTTTTTCCATCTTGAGATGAAGTGAAGATCCGAATCGTTTCTAATAAAAATAGAATGTCCCTTAAAAATAATTGAATTGGTTAGTAAGGAATAGGAAATGTGTTTCAAACAGATTGAATTTTTTATATGAAAATATAATACGTATTTTTATACGAGAAATTTAAGGAAAAATCAAACCCAAATTAAATTATCAATTTTTTATCATTATTTTTTTATTTTCATGCAATTTATAGATATATTTCTTCCTAGATTAATTTCAGTTCAAAAATTCTCGTTAATTAACATCTTAAACAATAAAACCTTCGTCCTGCTGAACTAATATAGAGTATATTATTTCTGTTCACTTTCTCCAAATCTAAAAGAGAAATAATTATGATTAATGTGAAGATAATTGTGTTATACAGAAGAAAATATCATCTAATCTCATTTAAAGCTCTCAAGTGTAGATCCAATAGTCGGATAACATCTTATCTTTCTTATCTATACGAGTAGAGATAGCGTCTCTTCTTCTAAAAGGACCCTATTAACTTCAGACATTGGTGACTAAATCGAATTTTCACTGAGATTACTCCTCTACGATGAAATCTCGATTACTTTTTTAAACCACATTAGAGGTGAGATTAACCAATTCCAATCAAAACTTTAATTCTTTGCGATTTGGGGAGTAAATTGAATTCTCTAATTGGATTTATTGAAGAAGATGGACAATTGTTCCATGTGAAATTTTTGAAATGTTGGAAATATTGCAGCGTTATTTTGAGAGATATTTAAAGTTATGCACTTGCTCCAATTCTAGTCTCCATAAGCGCCAGATTCCCGTTCTAGAGTAAACAGTAAAGTCATTCACACGGAGTACCCTGTAAACAACTCCATGTGGCACTTACACATTTAGAACATGTGAATACCACGTTCACTTTTTGGAAATGGATAGCATATGTATTACAAGTGGTTTTACATGGTAATATGATAAATTACGTGTGGTTATAGGTATGGTATTCGATATGTTGCTATGAATGTGGTAAATTATATATGGTAAACACCTATTATAAGTATGGTAATTGACATGTGGATATGATGTGGTCAATTAAACATGTAAACAATCTCTATTTAATATGGTGAGTATTTATTTTATGATTTAAATTGCAATAACCACATGTTAGTTTCATTTTTTTTCATAATACTTAGATTAATTCAATGTGGATAAAAGATATTTATACTGTATTGCTACATTAAAACTATTAAACCTCATGAACCTATTACATACTTATTACTTAAGAAGTTAAGATCCTTGTTATGCCATAGACAAAAAAGGAACTATTATCTAGCTATTTTCGATTGAAATGTATACTTTAGAGAGAGCACCAGTCATTAGGGTGCGTTCACACTACAAGCGGAGCGGCGCGGCGCGCTCGAAAAATTAATGTATATTTGACGCTAGCAGCACCGCTAGCGTCAAATATACATTAATTTTTCGAGCGCGTCGCGCCGCTACGCTTGTAGTGTGAACGCACCCTAAGACATTGGATGTGCAGAGAATTGAAGCAAAAAATCTATAAACTGAGAAAGATAACTATTTACTTAGAATAGGTAAACTGTGTAGAAAGGTTAAACCTGTAACACTGGGCTGCATTTGAAATTTTTTGTCATAAGGTAAAAGGTTTGATAGTTTACTCCAAATGTATTTTGGGTGCTGACTATATTTTTACAAAATACATTAGGAAATGTATTCAGAATAACGGATAGATGGCCATTGGGCCAATGTTGTAACAATATTGGGGCAATGTTGTAACAATATTGGGGCAATGTTGTAACGATAATGGGCCAATGTTGTAACAATATTGGGGCAATGTTGTAACAATATTGAGGCAATGTCGTAACAATATTGTTGCAATGTTGTAACAATATTGAGGCAATGTTGTTCATAGGAGCATTGTTAAGTACCTAACGGTAAGAATCAACTCTAATTCATTGTTTATTTACCTTAATAAGTAAATAGGTACAGATACTTTTTATGATGGTTATGCAAGTACCAGAAACTTGTTAGTAGGTTGTAATAGAACGCTTTGATTTCAAATTTGTGTAAGGGAAAGTTGCAGCTCTGGTACTTTCATAGTACTCGGAGAGTTGGTATTGATTTGCCAATCAGAAAACATTGCCTTTTAAGTGTCAGATAAGGTCATGACTCATCTTAATGACCACTAGCTCGAACTAGAAAATAACACTTTTTCCGCTACTACTACTTATGCAATACAGTAATATAAAGGAGTATCTGTCAAAAATATATTTTAAATTAAAAAAAAATACTTGCTTCTTACTTTTGATAATTAAATCAATACCCGTTTTATTTAATTCCCTCTGAATAACTGAATTATATTGAATTTAGTCATGAATAGGTGTGTCAATTGAACTTTTTGAAATTCTTTCTACGTTTCATCGCTTTTCATTTACCTCTAAATAGCTTTTTTCATTTAAGTAGATTTTTACGTTTAAATAGTTTTTTTGCATTCTTTCTACGGTTTCTCCGCAATTCATTGACTTTGTGGTGAAAAGCAAACCATAAATGTTACCGCAGCTCTCCATTCACTGGACTCTTTCCAACACTAAATTATTCTACCCTCCATTCTGTCCATCTGTCCAGTGGAGAGATTGAGAGAACATCTCTACTGGAGAGATGAAGAGAACCTTTTTTACTGCGGAGAGGGAGAGAACATCTCTACTGGAGAGATGGAGAGAACATCTCCACAGGAGAGATGGAGAGAACCTCTCTACTGGAGAGATGGAGAGAACCTTTTTAACTGGAGAGATGGAGAGAACTTCTCTACTGGAGAGATGGAGATAACCTTTTTTACTGGAGAGATGGAGAGAAGGTAGGAAGGTCTTTAAATAACACACTTTTAGTGCTATCATAAACAGGAGATAAATCAGTTATTTTTGAAATTATATTTGAATAATATTAGATATACAAGACACATTTATATTTATATACTTTTCCATTTGAAACAAGTTTTCTATTTCTCTTCTTTTGTCTAGTTTTATTACTACTAATATTTCATTTAACAATTTGGATTAATTACTATAGACTCGAATGTTTCCTCATAATTCGCAAGAAAAACATATATAAACAAAATAAGTTTTTTTTAATCATCTATGAAAATCCTTAGTGTATGAATATCCGTAATGGTCATTTGAAAATATTTTTTAGTCTAGTCTACGGTAATGCCTCCTAGTATTTAACTTACTTTGTAACATGAATTACCATTAAAGTATAGAATTAATTAATTGCTAGTACCTACTGTAAGTAGTAACTAGTGTACACATGACGTAAAAATAACAATATTTTTAATGCATCAAATATCAGGACTTCAGACCCTAGATCTGTGTTTACTTACAATTTTCTACTGAATTAAAATATATTTAATTTAGTTATTGTAAACATTTATTGAATAATAGTGAATAATTTAATAATATTAATTTAATTGATAATTAATTAATGATGAAGGATTCAAGCTTTCGAATATAAAAATGTCTATTCATCGTCAGAAACAAGGATGGAAAAACCTGGACTAAGCAATTAATTTTATGCCCAATTATAATTGTATTTAAATTTCGATGATCCGTTTCGATATTACATTTCGAAATTACTAAATATTGAAACCAAATAATAAATCTAAATAGTTCATGCCTTCATATAATTTATTTTGT
The DNA here is from genome assembly GCA_947561585.1 of Caprella mutica. NCBI lineage: Eukaryota > Metazoa > Arthropoda > Malacostraca > Amphipoda > Caprellidae > Caprella > Caprella mutica. Next base: position 11,981 of record CANNZV010001040.1, read on the forward strand.
TTATTTCAATATTTTGTTTGAATTATTATAATATTTTTAAGTAGCATAGGCCTATATTAAAAACAATTTTATTCTGTAACTGATGGCTGAATATACTTTTAATTTCATTTAAAGGATTTAACATTAACAGTATCACCAATAATGTTACAACACTTCAAACATTGCTTCAATATTGTTACAACATTGCCCCAATATTATTAAACATTGCCCCAATATAATTACAACATTGCCCCAATATAATTACAACATTGCCCCAATATAATTACAACATTGCCCTAATATTGTTACAACATTGCCCTAATATTATTACAACATTGCCCTAATATTGTTACAACATTGTCCTAATATTGTTACAACATTGCCCCAATATTATTAAACATTGCCCCAATATTATTAAACATTGCCCCAATATAATTACAACATTGCCCTAATATTGTTACAACATTGCCCTAATATTATTACAACATTGCCCTAATATTGTTACAACATTGTCCTAATATTGTTACAACATTGCCCTAATATTGTTACAACATTGCCCTAATATTGTTACAACATTGCCCTAATATTGTTACAACATTGCCCTAATATTATTACAACATTGCCCTAATATTGTTACAACATTGCCCTAATATTGTTACAACATTGCCCTAATATTGTTACAACATTGCCCTAATATTATTACAATATTGCCCTAATATTATTACAACATTGCCCTAATATTGTTACAACATTGCCCTAATATTGTTACAACATTGCCCTAATATTATTACAATATTGCCCTAATATTATTACAACATTGCCCTAATATTGTTACAACATTGTCCTAATATTGTTACAACATTGCCCTAATATTGTTACAACATTGCCCTAATATTGTTACAACATTGCCCTAATATTGTTACAACATTGCCCTAATATTGTTACAACATTGCCCTAATATTGTTACAACATTGTCCTAATATTGTTACAACATTGCCCTAATATTGTTACAACATTGCCCTAATATTGTTACAACATTGCCCTAATATTGTTACAACATTGCCCTAATATTGTTACAACATTTCCCTAATATTGTTACAACATTGCCCTAATATTGTTACAATATTGCCCTAATATTGTTACAACATTGCCCTAATATTGTTACAACATTGCCCTAATATTATTACAACATTGCCCTAATATTGTTACAACATTGCCCTAATATTATTACAACATTGCCCTAATATTGTTACAACATTGCCCTAATATTATTACAACATTGCCCTAATATTGTTACAATATTGCCCTAATATTGTTACAACATTGCCCTAATATTGTTACAACATTGCCCTAATATTGTTACAACATTGCCCTAATATTGTTACAACATTGCCCTAATATTGTTACAACATTTCCCTAATATTGTTACAACATTGCCCTAATATTGTTACAATATTGCCCTAATATTGTTACAACATTGCCCTAATATTGTTACAACATTGCCCTAATATTATTACAACATTGCCCTAATATTGTTACAACATTGTCCTAATATTGTTACAACATTGCCCTAATATTGTTACAACATTGCCCTAATATTGTTACAACATTGCCCTAATATTGTTACAACATTGCCCTAATATTGTTACAACATTGCCCTAATATTGTTACAACATTGTCCTAATATTGTTACAACATTGCCCTAATATTGTTACAACATTGCCCTAATATTGTTACAACATTGTCCTAATATTGTTACAACATTGCCCTAATATTGTTACAACATTGCCCTAATATTGTTACAACATTGCCCTAATATTGTTACAACATTGCCCTAATATTGATACAACATTTCCCTAATATTGTTACAACATTGCCCTAATATTGTTACAACAGACTCTGACAAAATGGTGGGTCTGGACGAATTTAATAAATGGAGCGATAAGTACCTTAAAAACTTATTCTAGTGAGGTGTTGTTTGTGTCACTTGATAGAATGAGTTAAGATACATAATATTATATGAAATTTGCGACGCTTCACCTTCTATTATATCATTTTAAGCAATTCTAAAATGAATTTTCGGCTAAACCTATTTTCCCTCTCAGAACTTCGTTATAAAAAGCCCTCAAAAACACGTATGGTACATAGATAGAGCTCTCTTTTCTTTATATTCATAATTAGGTAACACTTTACATGTCATTATATATCAGAAGCTTTTTAATTGATCTCAATTTTTCCAAAAAATGTGATCTAACATTATTAGGCCTTCTCTTGGCTTCTATCTTCACCTGGAAGAGTGATTTGAACTTTTTGATAGTTTGTGAATATTTCGAAAGGGAAGCCATGGAATGCCATGAAATATTTATCTATACTAGATTACTCCATGATACAAGTTTTGTTAAAGTTTCAATTACATGGGCTTTACACTTTCAACGTAGGAATTCTTTTAATTTCTCAATCAGATATCAATTTTTACAACAAAATTAGGTTTGGCCGAATCAGGGATTCTCAACTGAATTAAGCTCCAATAAGAGATTGAGCACTTGTTTGAAGTATCGTATATGCAAGACTACACATTGGTGAATACAAAAAAATAAGAATTAAGCCGATCGGAGTTCAAAAACTGCATGAAGTCATCTCATATGAATATAGAGGTTTGGCAGGAAGCGGCAATTGTTTTCGTCTAAACCCGTTTAAGAGAATGCGATGACATGTGACATTTAATGGTCAATTTTATTTCAAAATGTATTCAATACTGGATCTATACGAACTGTTCATGTTACAAATAATTTTTTTTTTCAATCACAGGCTTGAATGATTCCTAATAGCAAAGAATAAGTTTCATTCTGTCAAACCTAATTATGTTGCAACAGAAGATGCGAATGAATATGGATTCAGAATTCTATAAGAGAGGAGTAGAAATAGAGGGGTCACTCACATTCCTCTCATTTATAGAAGAGAGGGGTCTCTCACACTTCTCTCATTTATAGAAAAGAGGGGTCTCTCACACTCCTCTCATTTATAGAAGAGAGGGGTCTCTCACACTCCTCTCATTTATAGAAGAGATGAGTCTCTCACACTCCTCTCATTTATAGAAGAGAGGGGTCTCTCACACTCTTCTTATTTATAGAAGAGATGAGTCTCTCACACTCCTCTCATTTATAGAAGAGAGGAGTCTCTCACACTCCTCTCATTTAAAGAAGAGAGGAGTCTCTCACACTCCTCTCATTTATAGAAGAGAGGAGTCTCTCACACTCCTCTCATTTATAGAAGAGATGAGTCTCTCACACTCCTCTCATTTATAGAAGAGAGGAGTATCTCACACTCCTCTCATTTAAAGAAGAGAGGAGTCTCTCACACTCCTCTCATTTATAGAAGAGAGGAGTCTCTCACACTCCTCTTATTCATAGAAGAGAGGAGTCTCTCACACTCCTCTTATTCATAGAAGAGAGGAGTCTCTCACACTCCTCTCATTTATAGAAGAGAGGAGTCCTCTCATTTATGGAAGAGAGGAGTCACATACGTTGTATCATTATATATCAAAAGCTTTTTAATTGATCTCAATTTTTCCAAAAAATGTGAGTTAACATTATTAGGCCTTCTGTTGGCTTCTATCTTCACCTGGAAGAGTGATTTGAACTTTTTGATAGTTTGTGAATATTTCGAAAGGAAAGCCATGGAATGCCATGAAATATTTATCTATACTAGATTACTCCATGATACAAGTTTTGATAAAGTTTCAAGTACATAGGCTTCTTACTTTCCACGTAGGAATTCTTTTAATTTCACAATCAGGTATCAATTTTTGCAACAGAATTGGGTTTGGCCGAATCAAGCCGTCTCAACTGAATTAAGCTCCAATAAGAGATTGAGCACTTGTTTGAAGCATCGTATAAGCATAAGTACACATTAATGAACACAAAAAATATTGAATTAAGCCGATCGAAGTTCAAAAACTGCATGAAGTCATCTTATATGAATATAGAGGTTTGGCAGGAAGCGGCAATTGTTTTCGTCTAAACCCGTTTAAGAGAATGCGATGACATGTGACATTTAATGGTAAATTTTATTTCTAAAAGTATTCAATACCGGATCCTTATGAAATGTTCATGATACAAATAAAAAAAAAATTCCACTCACAGGCTTAAATAATTTTTAATAGCAAAGAAGAAGTTTCATTCTGCCAAACCTAATTATGTTGCAACAGAAGATGCGAATGAATATGGATTCAGAGTTCTATAAGAGAGGAGACACACTCCTTTTATTTAAAAAAGAGAGGGGTCTCTCAAACTCCTCTCATTTATGGAAGATAGGAGTCTTTCACACTCCTCTCATTTATAGAAGAGAGGAGTTACTCACAATCTTCTCATTTCTAGAAGAGAGGAGTCTCTCACACTCCTCTCATTCATAGAAGAGAGGAGTCTCTCACTCTCCTCTCATTTATAGAAGAGAGGAGTCACTCACACTCCTCTCTTTCATAGAAGAGAGGAGTCTATTACACTCCTCTCATTTATAGAAGAGAGGAGTCTAATACACTCCTCTCATTCATAGAAGAGAGGAGTCTATCACACTCCTCTCAATTATAGAAGAGATGAGTCTCACACTCCTCTCATTTCTAGAAGAGAGGAGTCTATCACACTCCTCTCATTTATAGAAGAGAGAAGTCTCACACTCCTCTCATTTCTAAAAGAGAGGAGTCTATCACACTCCTCTCAATTATAGAAGAGAGGAGTCTCACACTCCTCTCATTTCTAGAAGAGAGGAGTCTATCACACTCCTCTTATTCATAGAAGAGAGGAGTCTATCACACTCCTCTCATTTATAGAAGAGAGGAATCTCTTATACTTCTAAATCTATTAAAATTTGTCTAATGCACGATATAGTAACGGTTAACCACATTTCCAATGAATAAAACACTTCCTATATGGCAACATATACCAATACAACCATCTGGATTAATAATTCAGTACTTGGCATCTCAATAATACGAATTGGCAACTCACTTTTCTCTCGTTCAAACCTTAAGTATCAGAACACAACATTAATCCAATGACGTCATTCGACTGAACCCACTTCCTTCGTCTAAAACTAACAAGAGTTGGATCAAACCTGAAATTGTTCTGCCAAACCCACAACCGTTCTTTGAAACCTGAAAAAATTCGTCTAAGCCTTAAATTTTTCTATGAAACCTGCTACTGTCAGAATAACAACATTGCCCTAATATTGTTACAACATTGCCCTAATATTATTACAACATTGCCCTAATATTGTTACAACATTGCCCTAATATTATTACAACATTGCCCTAATATTGTTACAACATTGCCCTAATATTATTACAACATTGCCCTAATATTATTACAACATTGCCCTAATATTATTACAACATTGCCCTAATATTATTACAACATTGCCCTAATATTATTACAACATTGCCCTAATATTATTACAACATTGCCCTAATATTATTACAACATTGCCCTAATATTATTACAACATTGCCCTAATATTATTACAACATTGCCCTAATATTGTTACAACATTGCCCTAATATTATTACAACATTGCCCTAATATTGTTACAACATTGCCCTAATATTATTACAACATTGCCCTAATATTATTACAACATTGCCCTAATATTATTACAACATTGCCCTAATATTGTTACAATATTGCCCTAATATTGTTACAACATTGCCCTAATATTATTACAACATTGCCCTAATATTATTACAACATTGCCCTAATATTGTTACAACATTGCCCTAATATTATTACAACATTGCCCTAATATTATTACAACATTGCCCTAATATTGTTACAACATTGCCCTAATATTGTTACAACATTGCCCTAATATTGTTACAACATTGCCCTAATATTGTTACAACATTGCCCTAATATTGTTACAACATTGCCCTAATATTGTTACAATATTGCCCTAATATTGTTACAACATTGCCCTAATATTGTTACAACATTGCCCTAATATTGTTACAACATTGCCCTAATATTGTTACAACATTGCCCTAATATTGTTACAACATTGCCCTAATATTGTTACAACATTGCCCTCATGTTTTATTTCAGAGCGAAAACATTGCCAGTGTTTTTAATCTAATATTTAATTAACTCGGCTGAGAAAATATCAACGAAAAGAAAAAATACACTTTGGATTGAGCAAATTTTTCAGTTTTTATTTATCCTATATAATAAAAGATACACATTGTATTGTGTATTATTACTACATTATGTTTTGTTGCAATATAAAAATAAGAAGAATTACAAGATAATGATGATATATTTATTGTGAAGATATAAAATAGAAGAAACAAAAGTCTATATAATATAATAATAATAAATAAAATTAAATGAGTTAAAAATAAGTAAGTAAATCATATTCAAAATAATTAATGCAAAGTTCTACGATGAATACAATTCAAATATGGAAAGAAAGATATATTATCATATAAATTATCTTTATTTAATATAAATATCTTTAATAGTTAACTCATTTTATATGTTTCATTTAACCATTATCTCGTAAACCACTCTGTGGATATTCCATCGCTAAAATATCATCTTCCTAAAGGTATGATTAATAATATAATACATTAAAATACAGAAATATAAACTGAAAAAATAATTATAGATAGTGCAAGTTACGAATTATCGGTCGGTACTACATATTCGGTTTTATAAGATAAAACGATATATAAATTATTACTATTACACAGTGCTATATAATAATAATAATTTTGTTATCGATTTTTCTTATATGACCGAAGATGTAGTTCTGACCGATAATTTGTAACTTACCCTAAGTATTGGTCAGAAAATTGTACTTCTGCTTATTTTTAAATTCAAAATTTTATAACTTTTATTATAACTAAAATAAATTCGTATTGCTGTAAATTATACGAAAATAGTTGTCGGTTATTTTTTTCAACTTATTTTATGATTGGATCGTAGGGTAAGCTTTTAGTTATCGACCGGTTGCACATCTTCGATCGACTATATATAAAAAAAATATAACTCGTCATTTAAATTGTTATCCATGATATTTACTAAATAAAATAACGAGTTAAAATACCAAATTCCACATATTCTTGGTATTCTTCCACATATTTGATCGAAGATGTGGAACCGTTTGATAACTGGGATCTATCCCTACATGAAGAAATAGAGTGTTTCTTTCTTTTCTTTTTTCGTTCTAATCATAATTATAATAAAATTATTGAATTTTTGATTTTAAAGGAACATTTATGAATATATGGTTAATTCTGTTACTATATTCTAATAAAGAATTAATAACAATGAATGAAGAATAATTTACCAAAATAAATCGCATATAATGAATAAGGATAACGGATTTATGGATGAAAACATAAAACATAAAAACCCCAAGCCCTTCTATAATTTCCTCTAACTGAGTCTAACACGAGGGATTTTAAGGCAAGGTTTAATCTTTTTAATTACCACGAAGCAATAGATACCACAGCGCATGCATAGTACACAAAATAATGACTGCAATAAAGTTACTACCATCAAAAATAAACAGTCCAACACAGTCAATACATCACTACCTACATAGTAAAAAATGAAACAATTACAATTTCACAAATCAGCATAACCATCATCTAAATATTTCTTTGGTGCACTTTTAAACTTCTTGTAAGAATTGATTTTCCGAAGTATCACAAGAAGAGCATGCCAATGTTTTAAACAAGAAAATAACTCTAATGCTCAGTAGAAGTCAATCTGTGACATCTGATTTAAGGTTCCTTGGAGTGCCAGTAATATAATTACTGATTATTACAAATATTATAAAAGCGATCAGTGAACTATAAAAGACAAAAAACCATAGATTTCTCTTTATAACCTTATTAAATAAAGGTAAAATAGAAATACGACGATAGTTATTGACAGTAGTTTTATTCCCTTAGGTATCACTATCGCATTCTTTAAGTCATCATCAACAACACCAGTAAAGAGAAATTTATAGTAAGTGAGGAAGGATATTTCAAACCTGAACCACTCTTCTTCAAGAGATTTACAGAGATTGCATCAATATTTTTTGTATTGCTGAGACACATGAAAATCACATTTACCTCTCGCTCTGAAACTGCATCTAGAAACATCGAATGGCATTGCTACCAATGAATGCAAGAGGATGAGCATTCTATGAGTAACAGACCGAAAAATGTTCGTTAAAAGCAGTCTCATCAGCATTAGTGACGGTCTACCGTCACTACTTTAAGAAATTACGTTTTGCTTAATTGCGTCATATGAATGATGTTTACGCATATCGAAGTTTTTTAAAAGTCACTCGTATTATTAATAAACATACTCTAGTAATACCTCATGTATGCTCTTATTATCACATTTTTTGCATTATTTATCACCCAAATATATGCTAAATGATTAGTCAAGCCGAATTAAAATCAGCAATGTTATTTAAGTGTTTCAATTAACATCCAAAACCAAATTATGAAAATTCAACAATTTGTCACGAGAAAAGTGTCTAAAATTACATTCAACTAATTCACTAAAACTTAACATCAGTATTTTCTTATGTATATTCCTACAAATGTGAACAATGGTCAATACATTATCCAAGAGAATATAAACTTATTTGACACAAAAATAGACTATTATGTGATCTTAGATAGACATTATGGTTAACATTAATTGGTGGAAATCGTGTAGGTTTAGTTATTAGTGCATGAAGTTGAAAATAATTACCACAGCTGTAAAATGCATTATATCGTCTTTGTTTTGATCGAGTAAATTGCTATTAAGCTCAAGTAGGCAAGTGTCATGTTTCAAAGAATTATCAGAAAACAATGTAAGGAGGTTGTCAAACAATTTAGATATACTGTCAGATTGTGCTCTGTAAATCGCAACTAATGAAGCACAATTTATAAATCATATAGACTAAAATTACATTGTAGAATATACAATATATTAATATTTATATATATATGAATATTTAACAATTTCTGATATATTTTTATAATTTTATAAATTTTCCTTCCTATAACTCTGTAACAAATTCTTACAACTTCCTAAAATTTTGAATCAAACTCCAATAACTTCATATATTAAAAAAAAGAATTTTTTTAATGTATTTTAAAAAAAATTTCCACTTTTAATCGAAAATTTTTTCTCGTCATAAATATTCAATAATATGAGTTGCCAGTTAGTCTAATATAAACTCTTTAAAAATGACAACAATGGACCATTTTACTGAGCGTAATGGCCCCAATAATTACAATTACACCAGCAAACTGAAATAACTGAAATTACACAATTCATTACTACATCTAAGAGGCCATTATAGCTTTAATAACAGTAATGGAATTAAATTAGGTACTTCAAAATGCTTTCTCTTGGAATGAAAAGTGCTGCCAGAGTAATATTCATTTAATTAATGAAAACAGTTTTTATCTTAACCAAACAGGTTCGTAGATAATATCAAATGAAAATAAATTTACTAGAAGAAAAGTTAATTAGTGATGTAAAATTTTTACGGATTAAAATAAATAAAACTTAAAAAAAAACACTAAAACACATAATATCATTGTTCGTAAATTGTGCTATGTAAGTAAATCAAAATTCCGAGTTTTATGATTCACTCCATTACGGACTCGATGCAGCAAATCGAACTTTACGCATTTTCTCGTTCTGAATCAACATATAACTTCAGCCAAACTAACTGTCAGGAAGAAAAAGTTTGAAGCGAAAAAATCCCTTCCGTTCTACGAACTAACCCCCACGAGTTCTTGGCACGAATTCCGAGACAAATAACTGATGTAAGAGTAAAGGGCCGTACACACGCAGGTTTTTTTTTAAGTCTTTCCACCAGACTTTTTGCTAAGCTCCTTCAACATTTTTCAACGAGAACATAAGAAGAAACGATATAATAATAATTTATTCAGTTGGTATCCATTATACCTGTAGGTATCATGGATACCAACGAATATATATAATAATTATATTATCGTTTTTTCCTATATTCTCGTTGAAAAAGTAGGAGGAACCTACCAAAAAAACTGTTGGAAAGACTTAAAAACCCTGCGTGTGTACGGCCCTTTTAAGGTTATTGATGAAATAATGATTAAAATTCCTATCAAGAAAATACAGGATGGGCTAACTTATTTCTAAGTACTTTCTATATTTTAATTTATATTTATCAAGTCAAACTTTCAAACGAAGTAAAATATCTTTCATTTTAATTGATTCACAATAAAACATGAATTTGAGGTTTCCCTAATACATTGTTACATTGTCTGTCTGTTTCAAAACATACAAAGTACACCATTTCACTAATTCCTCCACAGTGACAATTTAAACATTTCCCCTCCGTGTATTGCTATGTTTCACATCACTTTATTATCAGTCCCACTGAAACTCAGTGCTTCTCTATTCAGGTATTTGTGTAATATCAGCGAGACACGTTGTAAAATTTCTGCAGTTGCAAAATAATTATGCAATCCCATATGTCGCAGTTCTACATTGTCTCTCTGAATGCATTAAAGTCTGATGTGTCGCAGCTGTCGTGAGCGTTAGAAACGGATTCTCCAGCTCCAATAAAACAGATCAAAAGCTTTGACATGGAGTAATAGAGATGAACGTAAAAATTCTATTTTGTCACCTGTTTCAGAGATAATCTCCGACAATGTGATGCTGTACGGAGTGCTTAGGCCTTAGAGTTACGATCTGCCAGGCAAAAATGCCTCCGTCTCTTTCACCCGATAGAACCTAATCATCCTGCAAAAAGAATACTCACAATATATCATCTTAGTTTTTCATCCGATAAATGAATAGCATTTGTTAGCGAGAGAATCTTTAGATAAATTAGTGATAATGTCATGACTTCTCCTTATGGATGACCTACTTAGCATTTCAGAACTTCAAAAATTCCTGCAATAGACTTTTGGAAAGATTCGAAACTTTCGTGATTTTCTATTTGAGTTACGACAGCTCCGTGAAAATTGAATTCGAGGATTTAAAACCTCTCACCAAAGGAAGAACAAGTTCCTTAGTCTTATTAACATATTGTAAACTACTTCCTAGAGGAAATTATTCAAATCGCTTTTCCGGGAAATGTTTCTTCAATCCTAGATATTTTTACTGGCTAGTTAGGAGAAGTAAGGATATTGGAATAAATTTAAGACAAGTTAGATTTCAAAATCTAGTATTATAAATATTAAAGTCATCATAGAAAGATATTTGTCATTTAATAAAAAGATAATTAATGATTATCGAAGTCATGAACTATCTGCCCCATTCGACAAGATATTTATTCTGCTATACAGATAGCATACTAATAAGTTTCTAGAGAGTAATTATACATCGTGGCACGATAATCACGATAGCAAACTCTTCAGTCGTTATCGTTCCCAAATCAGGCGTACCAACGGCAAGGAAGGAGACGGTATTCAAGTCCATAAGTTAGGCCCGTATCGCCTTAATCCCAGTCTTAACCTAATCCTCGACAGTAGGCACAATGCACATTTATCTATAGAAGGTGAGTTTGCTACGTTAAATCGGTATACATATAATATAGGTAACACAGAAAGGTATTGTAACCCAAAGTTGATATAGAAAACAGATGCAAGAATATTCTCAATAATAATAAAAAAATAATAATAATAATAGAAAGATCGATAAATCAAACTACAGTTTTGAATTAATTATTTATAACATTTTTTCTATTTTTGTAGGATTTCAGACTGTCTTGTAATGTGATAGTGAAATTAATCAGCATAATACATATTTAATCACCAAATAGTGTGAATAAAAGAAATAAGAGAAGAAATAATAATTATATCTTAATCAAGATATTCTATTGATGTTTAATTAACGTGGTAATGTTTATAAGTTAACTGAGTTATATATACATCGTGGTAATTTTTGCAACTTAACATGTTATAAGTTATCTATATAGTGAATGTTATAAGTGACCTGAGTTCATATAATACCTAGATTGCGTGCACTCGGTAGAGCGCATACATTCGCCGCCGCTTATCCGTTTGCTACCAAAATCTAATAAACTGAACACTGGAAAGTGGATAGTGACCAATCGACCCACCAAGTTTCATGCAATATGGTTCAATATTTTTTGAGTTATTGAGTTATAAATGACCTTGACCTTTGACAGGATCGCTCCCAAAATTCTTCCAGATGGTTCGTGGACATTGTCCAATCGTCTCATCAAATTTCAGACAATTTGGTTGAATACTTTTTGAGTTATTGAGTTATAAATGGCCTTGACCTTGATCTTTGACCTTAGACCCGATCGTTCCCAAAATCTAACAAAATGGTTCCTGTATATTGTCCAATTGTTCCACCAAGTTTCATGCAATATGGTTCAATACTTCTGAGTTATATATGACCATGACCTTGACCTTTGACCTTATCGCTCCAAAAATTCTATCAGCAGGTCACTAGACATGGACCAATCGTTTTAACAAATTTAGGGTAATTTGGTTGAATCCTTTTTCAGTTAAGCGAATAACAAGATGATAAATAAATAAATAAACAAACAAACGACGGCTAAAATATGACCTTTCCGCATTCTGCGAAGGTAATAACAGTGTCCTGATAATAATATTTGTCCTATATTGCCAGCATTGACTTTATTAGAAAATTTTTTCCCTTTTGCTAACAGTGTCCTAATTAGAATAATTGATTTGTTCCAAAATTACCATTTCGAAAATGTCTCTTTTTTCCCAATACAAAAGAGAATCCCTTAAAATATTCATGAATTGCCTTCTCACTATTGGAAAATGCATCCGGAATATATAAACTTTTCGAATAAGTAACTATTCTGAGATTGAAGGGGCAGGTAATCCTGATGAAATGCAAATTTTCTATCTTCGAAATTCTATTACTCCTCTGATTCAAAGGAGATTCAAATTGGATCTGTTTTCGTAAACAGAGAAAAGATATGCTCCAAATTCTTAGTCCGAATCCTAATGGAATTCCACGTTTTATAATCTATGATTTTCTGAAGAGAATTTCAGTTTTAAAAACACTTGTTGCCGAGCAAATTTTTATATTAATAGGTGAAATAACCAAAAGTTGTTGGAGATAATGCATAACTAGAATGGGCACTCGGTAGAGCGCATAACTTCGCCGCGGTTTATATATGAACATGACCTTCTCATAATCTTTGAATTATAAATGACCTTGTCTTTTGATCCATTCGTTCCTAATGAAAACAATCGTCTCACCAAATTTTAGGCAATTTGGTTGAATACTTTTTGAGTTAATGAGTTTTAAATGACCTTGATCTGTGACCTTTGACCTTTGATACGCTCGCTCCCAAAATCTGATAAAATGGTTCCTTGATGATGAGCAATCGTCTCACTAAATTTCAGCCAATTTGGTTGAATATTTTTTGTGTTATACATAAATGACCTGTACCTTCACCCGAATCGCTTCCAAAATTTTACAAGATCTAAAACTTTACCTTTAGCATCTGCGAAGGTAATAATAAATTGATAGTTGTTGTACATGAAGCTTATTTCTATCTACATGAAGAAATGAAAAAATTAGTAGGTACTAAATTTGAATTGAATCAATATCTATCTCTTTCAATATTGTTCCAGATTGAAAAAAATTGGGACGAACAAATGGAGATGTGTAATCTTTTTATCAATTTATTTATATATCAAAGTGTTAGTTTAATTTCATACATTTATCTTTAACAAATATTTGTGTTTTCCCTTAAAAATTTGTTTGTATTTAATTACAAATAAATTATGAACATTAACGCCATAAACAATTTCTCCTCTGAGTGTAGATTATTCTGGCTATGAAGATGTCTCGACTGTTGAATGCCTAAGATGGAAGTCCTTTGCTAACGCCCTTTGGAGTTAACAAATACAGCCCACACCTCCACTGTAGATTGCTATCGTGTTATCTGTCCTCATCCCTTCCATTCGGGTGATTTGTGTCTAAATTCATGAGATGCATTCACAATACTGCTGATTTACAGTCAAAACCGTGAATGAAATTAGTGCTGCCTCAAGAGATAGATCAGGCAATGCACTTCTGAAATGCATGGGACGTATCAAATGTGGTATATGTTCACTGCAGTCATTCTTGGAAATGTTAGAAAATGTCTAGAATTGCACATTATGGAGAAAACTTTGGGAAAGTTGATCAATATAGACTTTATTAAACTTAAGGAAAATAATCTTGGAGATAAATATTCCTGAAAATTAATTAAAAGGTCTATATTATGACATCACTACTGCTGAGCCAATGGGAGGCGATAGTTAGGAGAACTATTTTCCCTACTACTTTCATCAATTTTTCCTTTCATTGTTAAATTTTCCTTTTTTCTATCTCATTTCCTCCAATTCTATCTTATTTACCTTTATGTATAGAATTTTCCACTATCTTTCTAATTTTTTCTCCTCTTTGTCTTATTTATCACCATTGTTTACTTCCTTGCTGTCAATACTGAAATTCCAAGCTACAAAACATATATTTCTTTACCATTTTATTAACGAAACATAGGTCTAGGACTCTAATTTTTAATCATATGTTGAAAATCACGCGTAATAAAAAAGGGATGACCAGCGCCATCACCAACCACAATTTTCAACAAACTATGACTGTCAGCTGCACTTCAATAGTTATTTCATTCTTTTTACATTTTTAATTAAATTTCAATCTTCCAGATCTAACAGGAAAAAGTTTATTTCATTAAGTGGATTAAACTGATGATATTTTGGTGTGCAATTGGTATCCAGTGATTGTAATTTTGTGTAAGAATCAAAGAGCCGTGTTCATCGGAGCAGCAAAACCGATTGCTCTAATTACTGAGGTTTAACCAATTAATTTTCCGCAACGCAAGTTATCAGTCTTCGAATGGAGTTGAAATTATGATTAAATTCCATGAGGGAATGTAGGAGAATCATTCGATTTGGAATCAAATTTGCAAATGGTTAACTGAAAATTGTCGAATGAAATATGGAGAAAATGATCAAGAAAAAAAGGAAAGTTAAGTAAGTTGTTTCAGCCCGTATAATATATAATAATATTTCATTGGAATTTTATATTATATAAAAAAGTTAAAAAAAAACGGTACAATTTATAGTTAACAAAAGTTCATCAACTTTAAAAAAATCAACGAAGGAAATTTTTTTGGGTTACTGGCCATAAGGTTGAAATTTATTTCGAATATAAGCGAACCTAACAATCAAACCTATATTTAGCGTCCTATTTATTCTAACATTTGCACTATTTACCTTGATAAGCGATTAGTATTTATGAAGAAAAAGTTTAAATTAATTTACAATGATAGGATTTATTTACAGAAAAGTTTCCGTAGTTTAGATAACTGGTTAAATAAATATAATTATATTATTACTGGAAATATTGTATCAAAAACACCTCTCTCATATTGTGGTACATCTCTCTCATATTGTGGTACATCTTTCTCATATTGTGATACATCTCTCTCATATTATGATACATCTCTCTCATATTATGATACATCTCTCTCATATTATGATACATCTCTCTCATATTGTGGTACATCTCTCTCATATTATGATACATCTCTCTCATATTGTGATACACCTCTCTCCTATTGTGATACATCTCTCTCCTATTGTGATACATCTCTCTCCTATTGTGATACATCTCTCTCCTATTGTGATACATCTCTCTCATATTGTGATACATCTCTCTCATATTATGATACATCTCTCTCATATTATGATACATCTCTCTCATATTATGATACATCTCTCTCATATTATGATACATCTCTCTCATATTATGATACATCTCTCTCATATTGTGATACATCTCTCTCATATTGTGATACACCTCTCTCCTATTGTGATACATCTCTCTCCTATTGTGATACATCTCTCTCCTATTGTGATACATCTCTCTCCTATTGTGATACATCTCTCTCATATTGTGATACATCTCTCTCATATTATGATACATCTCTCTCATATTATGATACATCTCTCTCATATTATGATACATCTCTCTCATATTATGATACATCTCTCTCATATTATGATACATCTCTCTCATATTGTGATACATCTCTCTCATATTATGATACATCTCTCTCATATTATGATACATCTCTCTCATATTATGATACATCTCTCTCATATTATGATACATCTCTCTCATATTATGATACATCTCTCTCATATTGTGATACACCTCTCTCCTATTGTGATACATCTCTCTCATATTGTGATACATCTCTCTCATATTATGATACATCTCTCTCATATTATGATACATCTCTCTCATATTGTGATACACCTCTCTCCTATTGTGATACATCTCTCTCATATTGTGATACATCTCTCTCATATTATGATACATCTCTCTCATATTATGATACATCTCTCTCATATTATGATACATCTCTCTCATATTGTGGTACATCTCTCTCATATTATGATACATCTCTCTCATATTGTGATACATCTCTCTCCTATTGTGATACATCTCTCTCATATTGTGATACATCTCTCTCATATTATGATACATCTCTCTCATATTATGATACATCTCTCTCATATTATGATACATCTCTCTCATATTGTGGTACATCTCTCTCATATTGTGATACATCTCTCTCACATTTTGATACATCTCTCCTATGAACGTCATATTATGAATGAAGAGAGATGCTCTATAATCCATTCGGGTAAAGGGATATCAGAGACAGTGAATGCTCTTATGATGACTAAGTAATCTTAGCTCTACAGTCTGCCGAATAAATGTAGTAAGAACACTTGTAGGGTACATTATTGACCAACAAAATCCATGTAGTTAAACTACGTCATAGAACAGAGTTAGTGAATATAAAGTATTCTGTTTAATTCAGTTTGTATTTCATTCATAATATATCGAGGAATAATTTACTGAAAAATAATATTTGTATCGGTGTAAAGGGCCGTACACACGTAGGGTTTTTTCAGTCTTTCCACCAGACTTTTTGCTAAGCTCCTCCTACTTTTTCCACGAGAATATAAGAAAAGACGATAAAATTATTATTTATTTCAGTTGATATCCATGATACCTGCAGGTATCATGGATACCAACTGAAATGAATAATAATTTTATCGTTTTTTCTTATATTCTCGTGGAAAAGTAGGAGGAGCTTAGCAAAAAGTCTGGTGGAAAGACTTAAAAAACCCTACGTGTGTACGGCCCTTCACAGATATGGCTTCAAAAGAATGACTAAGGCTATATGTTAATACATTGAACTTAAATGCAACTTTATGGCCCGCTTTACACTTGCGTTTTTAACACTGCGAAAAAATGATGTGTTCATACTTGCGTTTATTTTATCGCTGAAGGAAAATTAATGTGATTTTTCCTCGAGCTATAAAAAAATGCAAATGTGAAGCAGGCCTATGAGTGTTAAAATTTGAAATTCAGTAGTTAGGCCTAGCTTGACTAGTTCTGCAAATTAAAAAAAACACAGAAGAACTTTTTATTGAGCTGGAAAATCAGATGTTAACCAATGACGTCACGAATGATTAATTAGATTCTATTCAATTTTCTTATGAAAAATAGAAAAACCTTCTTGTTTGAGAATGATCACACAATTAAAATTTCCTTTATTTTCTCTATTAACTTTCAAAACTATAAAAAAATAAGCTCTCGATTCTTTGTATTAGATACATCTCTTATATAACTTTAGTTGGAAGTAAGAGAAAAACGTGAACTATATTATGAATAAAAGTATTTTCTGTTATATTTCTATTACATCACTCGTTGACTCTTTATTAAGTACTAGCAAGTGATGATGTAACTTCTATGTTCTCTGTATTAATATTAATTTGAATTTATTTGTGATTCTCGTTATCTAAATAATATTTCACTTGCTAGACCCACGTGTTTTACCCATTTTTGGTGACGGACATACCGACTGACATTGTCTTCTTTTGTAATACCTAGTGTATTTCGTATATAGATTATCATTCATCAATAAAATCTTGCCGACAATATTTGATTTACACCAACTTTATGAGACGCTATTGATAGAATATATCTGTTTAATGTATTTTGTTACGGACAGACTGACTGACGAACAATCTCCATACCACTTATTTCTAAACTAAGTTATATTTCAGCTCTTCAGTTCTCCCCTTCACTTCCCCCACCTTCACTTCCTCCACCTTCACTTTCCCGCCACCCTCTTCACCTCCCCCACCTTCACTCCCCCTACCTACACTTCCCCCACCTACACTTCCCCCACCTTCACTCCCCCTACCTTCACTCCCCCTACCTACACTTCCCCCACCTACACTTCCACCACCTTCATCTTCAAACCATTTACTACTATAGTAAGCGACACATTTTTCTATATTCTCGTGAAATATCAATATTGTGTCTGTCTGTCTGTCTGTCTGTCTGTCTGTCTGTCTGTCTGTCTGTCTGTCTGTCTGTCTGTCTGTCTGTCTGTCTGTCTGTCTGTCACTCTTAATCTAATAATGCACTTGGCAAGCAGCTGCTAGAATGAAAATGAAAATATTCTGATATCATTTCAATAAATAGCTACAATAACTAAATTAAATTTTGTTCAGTTGAAAATAATGGAGTCAAAATAGAGCCAGGGATAATAGTAATAAATTGTACTTTTATTAGTGTCCTTAAAGTGATAATCTGTATGTCTGACAAAATAATACACTTGATTTTAAAATTACATAAACTTGCTATAAATAGAAATATATTTATGCAGTAGTCCGTATCTTTAATACTAAGTTTTTATATCCTTTTCCCATTATTATGCATTTAAATTGTAGTGAAAAAAATTCGCTAGAATTTGCCACCATAATTATGAATGAATATTATAAAGACTTTATAATAGAGATACGGATTTCTTAATAGATAATTAGCTATGTTTTTAATTTAAAATCGTGCATACTTTTTGTATGACATACGGTGTAAAAAATACCGTTATTTTAACTTCAATAAGATACGCTAATAAACTCATTTCCCAGGTACCACCGTGAGATGAATAAATGCTGAGGAAGTGCTTCAACATTCAGATATAACTAAAAATATTCTTGTTATTGAAGCTTGGAAAAATATATCTAGCGAATGTTTGGAAATATTTATTATTTCATTTCAGGCAATTGATTGTCTGGACGTTTGAAACATTGTTTTTATTATAGAGAAACACGCCATTCTGTCTGTTGTACAGAGAGAAGTAGCCACTGGAGCTTAATATGAATTTCTTCCCATTTCTTCGGACATGCAATGCTGGTGCGTGAGCTAGGGTAGTGATGTGGCAAACTAAAGGAAGGCCTACCCTTTCTACCTGATTCAAAGATCCACTTGATTGAGTTTTACAATTTATTTAAATTATGAATGCGTTTTATGATAATTAATATGTGAAGTAAGAGTTAATTATATGAATGGAAATTAAATTAATGTATAAGGTAAGTTACATATTATCGGTCGGTTCCACATTCCATGTGGAACCATTCCATCCATGATACCTGCAGGTATCATGGATACCAATGAAATAAAAATTAAATAATAAATGTTATAAAGATTTTTATCATATGACCGAAGAGGTGGAACTGACCGATAATATGTAACTTACACCACACGTTTCTTTTTAAGCTCTGAGAATAATTAAAATGATATTTTGTTACGCCACAGGAATTTAAGGACCTGAACATTAACAAATAGCATTTCCAATTCACACATCGGGAATCGAAACATGGCAACCTAATACACGACTACATTGTACTGGGTTGTATTGCCACATTGTACTGTCTATTGTATTGCCACATTGTACTGGTTATTGTATTGCCACATTGTACTGTCTATTGTATTGCCACATTGTACTGGTTATTGTATTGCCATATTGTACTGGTTATTGTATTGCCACATTGTACTGGTTTGTATTGCCACATTGTACTGTCTATTGTATTGCCACATTGTACTGGGTTGTATTGCCACATTGTACTGGTTATTGTATTGCCACATTGTACTGGTTATTGTATTGCCATATTGTACTGGTTATTGTATTGCCACATTGTACTGGTTATTGTATTGCCACATTGTACTGGTTATTGTATTGCCACATTGTACTGGTTATTGTATTGCCATATTGTACTGGTTATTGTATTGCCACATTGTACTGGTTATTGTATTGCCATATTGTACTGGTTATTGTATTGCCACATTGTACTGGTTATTGTATTGCCACATTGTACTGGTTATTGTATTGCCATATTGTACTGGTTATTGTATTGCCACATTGTACTGGTTATTGTATTGCCACATTGTACTGGTTATTGTATTGCCACATTGTACTGGTTATTGTATTGCCATATTGTACTGGTTATTGTATTGCCACATTGTACTGGTTATTGTATTGCCATATTGTACTGGTTATTGTATTGCCACATTGTACTGGTTATTGTATTGCCATATTGTACTGGTTATTGTATTGCCACATTGTACTGGTTATTGTATTGCCATATTGTACTGGTTATTGTATTGCCATATTGTACTGGTTATTGTATTGCCACATTGTACTGGTTATTGTATTGCCATATTGTACTGGTTATTGTATTGCCATATTGTACTGGTTATTGTATTGCCACATTGTACTGTCTATTGTATTGCCACATTGTACTGGTTATTGTATTGCCATATTGTACTGGTTATTGTATCGCCACATTGTACTGGTTATTGTATTGCCACATTGTACTGGTTATTGTATTGCCACATTGTACTGGTTATTGTATTGCCACATTGTACTGGTTATTGTATTGCCACATTGTACTGGTTATTGTATTGCCACATTGTACTGGTTATTGTATTGCCACATTGTACTGGTTATTGTATTGCCTTATTGTACTGGAGTAGATTCTATTTACAATAAATTCAATGTATTCTTTATCTGTTTAAGATATTATTTCTTTTTGTTTATTCATGCTAACAATATATACTTTGTATAATTAAAATATACTAAAATAATTAAAATATAAAATCTAAAAACACACTTACGAAGATTGAAATAATAGAATCAAGTCTACGGATTTGACTTCAAGTATTTGACTTACTTTAACTGATTCAAAATAGCTTCAATTTACTCTCATATACAGGGCAACACACAAAAAATGTACTCAACTTTGAATAATTTTAAGTATTATATTTATAAATGAATAATATATCTTAACCAACGACGAATTATATAATGGATGCAAGTAAAAGAATCTAATCTTTAATACTTGAACTCTAATATATACATATAAATGTACATAGTATTTTCACATAAAAACATAATAAGTAAAGTAAGCATTCACATTATTTACTAGTTTATGATATTGAAAAGTTGCCGAGAACTGTGGAGAACCGTAAATACCAGAAATACTCCGCCCTTCGTGATGCTTACATATTTGAGCCAATTGCTATAGAGGCCACAGGAGCGTACGGTAGTACGACCTCCTTAATCATGAAGTCCATTGGTAGACGCCCTGTTGAGATACAAACCATCCAAGGGAGTCTGCCTGGTTCCAACAGCGAATGGCTCTTGCATTCCAGAGAGGGAATGCCGTCAGCATCCTCTCAGCCGCGATGGAGAGGTTTTAGAGGGTTGGGGCCATCCCTACCGCGTGTTCTCAACCCCTTCTTACGATCTCAGTTGTAATTTCCTGAAGGAATTTCCTCTTCTGTAAAAATTATATTCTCCTTGTTTTTTTCTTCAGAAAAATATTTTCTTTTTAAATAAATAGAAATTTAATTACTTTTTACTTTTCAATTTTGATTTAAATATTAAAACATCATATTTGCACGTTTGAATTATAAATCATTAGACCGTCAAAGAACATTAAATGACTTGTATGCAGCTTAAAGTGACTTGCATAGAATGAGATCAAAGAAGAGAAATGCGAATGCAGTTCTCCCTTTGTGGTTTAAATACAATATTGTAATTGATGGAAATGCTATGCAATCTTATTTCACAGAGTGGCTGAATATTTAATTTAAATGTATACTTCATATCACTGCCTGCAAAGTAATGCTCCTTTGACATTAGTTAATAAAATTATTAAAGGAACATGTGTAATATAGTGAAGTAAATTTTTCATTTCATATGACAATAATTCAAATTCAGTGTTTTTTTTTAAATAAGTTTTCAAGAATATAATCATAGCAAATTCAAGTTCATTCTATTTCTTATTGAAAAAAAGCATTGTGGATTGTAAATAGAAACAAATTAGGGCAGTATAAAAATAAAAAGGTTGAACCAAAATAGAACATGTGTATACTGCATATACTCTATAACTCTCCACTGCATAATATATCATGATATTGAATATAAATGCATTGATGCAGTTTACTTGATTCTATACAGGGTGGCGCAAAAAAAAAGGAAACCCATTTTCAAATTAGCTTATATTAGCTTTTATTAGCTGCTTATCACAAACTATCAAATCTAGAAAAAATCTAAAAACATAGTTTTATTCCTTTTATTTTTCTGTATCAATCATGAAAATCTGTTAAACTTACGACTAAAATTAAACACCATGCAGCGAATTGAAAAAATATAAATAAAATGGCTTGCGCGATGACGAAAAACACAAAAAGTCTTCAGAATAGGTGTATTTATTTCCATATGGTAGTAGTAAAAATTTAAAAAATGTCATTTCTCATTCATTTAACTTTGTGGTGTTTATTGACCGTTATTGACATCTTCATCTCCAATCACGATGTCTTCTCCAAAACGAGCATTTCTTTGCAGAAACCATCTTAAAAAATTTAGACGGTGCGGTAAATCAGTTCTAAGAGCTCGAGCCTTACATGCTTTTAGAAAGGATGATACTTCACATCGTGTTTAACAATTCGGTGAAATGTATCTTTAGTGATGTCTAATTCATTTCTTCTGATTGATTTGTTTGGATTCTCAGTAAATTGTTCATGAATAAGATTAATGTTTTCATGCGTTCGTTCTGTTCTCCTGCGACCTAATCGCTTTTTGTTCAAAATAAAGTGGTTTCTTCAGTTTTGAACTTATTTATACAAGTCAATATGGATTTATAGCTGGTGACAAATCTTTCCTGAAAGCTATGTTCAAAATGATGTTGAACCTATTTAAAGATTTCAGTATTTAAATAACTTGTCACAACAAAAACTTTGTTCTTTTGAAAGCTGCATTTTGAGGGTTTCGAATAGGAGATACAAATTAACGGCGAACTGATTTTTATTAAAGATATCAATTTTATATCAAACATCAATTTTCAAATGATAATGAAGGTTTTAATTGTGTTTTATTTGTTACAGAAAATAATGTAATTTAATGTTTTTACATCCATATGAAATGAGTTATACATATTGTTATTTTTCCGTATATTTCATACTCGCGCAAGCCCTTTTTATTTACTCTTTTTTAATTCGCTACAGGATGTTTAATTTTTTTTCTTTATCAGATTTTAAAGATAGATACAGAAAAAGTAAAGGAATAAAATGATGTTTTTAGAAAATTTCTATCTTTTATAGTTTGTGAAATAAACTAGTTTGAAAATGGGTTTCCTTTTTTTGCGCCACCCTGTATAAGGGCTAAAACATATACAAATGATTGTAAATAAAATGCAAAGAGAAGAGTTAAAACAACCACCAATAGTTGTAAATAAAGTGCACAGTGAAGAGTTAAAACAACCACCAATAGTTGTAAATAAAGTGCAAAGTGAAGAGTTAAAACAACCACCAATAGTTGTAAATAAAGTGCAAAGTGAAGAGTTAAAACAACCACCAATAGTTGTAAATAAAGTGAAAAGTGAAGAGTTAAAACAACCACCAATAGTTGTAAATAAAGTGCAAAGTGAAGAGTTAAAACAACCACCAATAGTTGTAAATAAAGTGCACAGTGAAGAGTTAAAACAACCACCAATAGTTGTAAAAGAAGTGCACAGTGAAAGAGTTAAACCAACCACCAATAGTTGTAAATAAAGTGCACAGTGAAGGGTTGAAACAACCACCAATAGTTGTAAATAAAGTGCACAGTGAAGGGTTAAAACAACCACCAATAGTTGTAAATAAAGTGCACAGTGAAGGGTTAAAACAACCACCAATAGTTGTAAATAAAGTGCACAGTGAAGGGTTAAAATAGCCACCAATAGTTGTAAATAAAGTGCACAGTGAAGGGTTAAAACAACCACCAATAGTTGTAAATAAAGTGCACAGTGAAGGGTTGAATATTTCTCATCAATTTCTCTCATAGCAACAAACTCTACCACCAAATTACAGAGCAATGAGTTGTGGCTCTCTTATCATTTTGTCATTAAAATATTAGATATTAACGCTCTCATATTATTCGGCATTACTCGGTAAGAGGTGATATTTATAATATTTATTCATCATTATTAAATTACTTAATTGATGATATGTTTGACAGCTTCGAGAACGAGTAATCAGAGAATAATTTACCTTATTAAGTTAACATTGATTCAATATTGCCTCAATATCAATATTAGTCAATTATTCAAAATATTAATTTTCTCATATATGATATTAGATTAATAGTTTTTTGTTTTATATGCATCCTGTCTTATTGAATATTGAACAAACATTAATATTTAATTATCAAGTAATATATACGATAACTATTTACCAAATAGCAATTAAATTAAATGCTGACATTATGAGCTAATTAATTACCATTATATTTCTAATTATTAAACTCATAATTCAAAATTATAGTATCAAAAATAGTAACTTGAATAATCTGTGCTAAAAAAATAACATTATATATGTCAAAAAATATAAACTTTAGTGTAATTTACTAATCTTTTATTCGTCTAATATTAATCCGTCTAATTTCGATAGATATTCTATCATTTTATGCAATGATTATTTCCTGTATTTTATTAATATAATGATGGAGTCAAAGCCCTGTCAATCAATGTAAAATTATAGATATGTTATGACAAAGCTGCACGCAATATAACGCGCCAAATTATGTCCTGGTTATCATTTTGGTGTTATAAGTTATTTTATATTCTAGGTGCAAATGATGGAATATCTTTTTGAGGAGAAGTTGAGTGAAACAAGTGGTTATTAATTGATTTATTTAATGAGACTCTCAGTAAAAAGTTTCGCATGTCTTTTCACTTACAAATTAATAGATCGTATTTAGATATTCTTATCAGGTTATAGAAGTAATGGTATAGTGATTTTAATGATTGATCATTTGTTAAAGAATATCTTACGTTTTTACTGTAATTAATTAAAATTGGTGGATATTTTACCACCAGCTATTGGTGGATATTTTACCACCAGCTATTGGTGGATATTTTACCACCTGCGAATGGTGGATATTTTACCACCAGCTATTGGTGGATATTTTACCACCAGCTATTGGTGGATATTTTACCACCAGCTATTGGTTGATATTTTACCACCAGCTATTGGTGGATATTTTACCACCAGCTATTGGTGGATATTTTACCACCAGCTATTGGTGGATATTTTACCACCAGCTATTGGTGGATATTTTACCACCTGCGAATGGTGGATATTTTACCACCAGCTATTGGTGGATATTTTACCACCAGCTATTGGTGGATATTTTACCACCAGCTATTGGTGGATATTTTACCACCAGCTATTGGTGGATATTTTACCACCAGCTATTGGTGGATATTTTACCACCTGCGAATGGTGGATATTTTACCACCAGCTATTGGTGGATATTTTACCACCAGCTATTGGTGGATATTTTACCACCAGCTATTGGTGGATATTTTACCACCAGCTATTGGTGGATATTTTACCACCTGCGAATGGTGGATATTTTACCACCAGCTATTGGTGGATATTTTACCACCAGCTATTGGTGGATATTTTACCACCAGCTATTGGTGGATATTTTACCACCAGCTATTGGTGGATATTTTACCACCAGCTATTGGTGGATATTTTACCACCTGCGAATGGTGGATATTTTACCACCAGCTATTGGTGGATATTTTACCACCAGCTATTGGTGAATATTTTACCACCAGCTATTGGTGGATATTTTACCACCAGCTATTGGTGGATATTTTACCACCTGCGAATGGTGGATATTTTACCACCAGCTATTGGTGGATATTTTACCACCAGCTATTGGTGGATATTTTACCACCAGCTATTGGTGGATATTTTACCACCAGCTATTGGTGGATATTTTACCACCAGCTATTGGTGGATATTTTACCACCTGCGAATGGTGGATATTTTACCACCAGCTATTGGTGGATATTTTACCACCAGCTATTGGTGGATATTTTACCACCAGCTATTGGTGGATATTTTACCACCAGCTATTGGTGGATATTTTACCACCAGCTATTGGTGGATATTTTACCACCTGCGAATGGTGGATATTTTACCACCAGCTATTGGTGGATATTTTACCACCAGCTATTGGTGGATATTTTACCACCAGCTATTGGTGGATATTTTACCACCAGCTATTGGTGGATATTTTACCACCTGCGAATGGTGGATATTTTACCACCAGCTATTGGTGGATATTTTACCACCAGCTATTGGTGGATATTTTACCACCAGCTATTGGTGGATGTTTTACCACCAGCTATTGGTGGATATTTTACCACCAGCTATTGGTGGATATTTTACCACCTGCGAATGGTGGATATTTTACCACCAGCTATTGGTGGATATTTTACCACCAGCTATTGGTGGATATTTTACCACCAGTTTTTTTTGGGTGTCACCTCTAAGTTTAGAAATTAAAAGGTTACCACCACTAAGAATATAGTCTTAAAAATATTGTTCCCAGCGGGTAAGCTTTTTACGATAACGTTTTTAAGGTTACTAACTCATTGATTGGCTATGGAGATTGACAAAAAAAGTGTATCGAGGTGCGTGCTCCTCCCCCCCCCCTCCCTGCTAAGTCATTCAAAATCATGAAAAGTACAGCACAACAAACTAGCGGAAACAAAGTTCTTATTATTTGAAATGTAATTTAATTCAACTCCGAACTATCTGCAAGGAGAAAGAGCCAAACAAGGGGCGGGGCAATAACAGTTCAATGCTCCACCCCCTGTTCGCTCCTTCTCCTTGCCTACCAATCAGAGAAGGGAAATCCTTAAAAATAGTATTGGTAAAAACATTATGCACAGTATCGATAGAAAATTATGCGGTAGAGACAATATCTTAAAAACCTTATGCGATTTTTACTATGTTTTAAATCTTTTTAAATGAAGACACACCGCTATTGTTATTACACACTGCTATTGTTATTACACACCGCTATTGTTATTACACACCGCTATTGTTATTACACACTGCTATTGTTATTACACACCGCTATTGTTATTACACACCGCTATTGTTATGACACACCGCTATTGTTATGACACACCGCTATTGTTATTACACACCGCTATTGTTATTACACACCGCTATTGTTATTACACACCGCTATTGTTATTACACACCGCTATTGTTATTACACACCGCTATTGTTATTACACACCGCTATTGTTATTACACACCGCTATTGTTATGACACACCGCTATTGTTATTACACACTGCTATTGTTATTACACACCGCTATTGTTATTACACACTGCTATTGTTATTACACACCGCTATTGTTATTACACACCGCTATTGTTATTACACACCGCTATTGTTATTACACACCGCTATTGTTATTACACACTGCTATTGTTATTACACACCGCTATGGTTATTACACACCGCTATTGTTATTACACACCGCTATTGTTATTACACACTGCTATTGTTATTACACACCGCTATTGTTATTACACACTGCTATTGTTATTACACACCGCTATTGTTATTACACACCGCTATTGTTATTACACACCGCTATTGTTATTACACACCGCTATTGTTATTACACACTGCTATTGTTATTACACACCGCTATTGTTATTACACACTGCTATTGTTATTACACATCGCTATTGTTATTACACACTACTATTGTTATTACACACCGCTATTATTATTACACACCGCTATTGTTATTACACACCGCTATTGTTATTTTATTACACACCGCTATTGTTATTACACACCGCTATTGTTATTACACGCCACTATTGTTATTACACACCGCTATTGTTAATACACGCCACTATTGTTATTACACACTACTGTTGTTATTACACACCGTTATTAGTGTATATTTTTTCCATGATATCCCAATAATATTAGGCTGGTAAAGTGTCTCCTAGCTCAGTCTCCCTCTGCTTCCACACGAGTGAGGATGTGCGTAACTCTGACTAACGGCAACCAACTGTGGTCACTAAAAAATATATATTCGTGCTAAAGTTGATATTTGTAACGTGATTATACAACTCTTAAAATGTGAATTAAATGCATATTTAAAACATTTCATATTATTCTAATTACATTATCAGTGAACATATATAATGCGATATGAATAAAAGAACATGTTATTAAAGCTGTTAAATATAATATTAAAAATAATTAATGTACAACTAATCATTTCATTTAAAACATATTTAAAATTTAAGAAGTTTGGGCCTTCTTATTCAAAAACCCTAAAATAATACATCAAGCTGCTTAATTTTTTTTTTCATTATTCTAGTATTGACAAGCCTGAGGATGTCATATAAAGGCATTCTAAAATTTCATCAAACTGATATTCTTACACGGGATTTATTTCCTATTTCTCATTATATATTTATTATTTATTTTGTGAATTATTCTAACTATAGGGTGAATTACTAATTATCGGTCAGTTTTACATCTTCAGTCATATAATAAAAAACGATATCATATTATCGTTATTTTATTTTAATTTTAATTGGTATCCATGATACCTGAAGGTATCATGGATACCAATGAAGATGTGAAACTGACCGATAATTCGTAATTTACCCTAATTGTTATTTTCAATAACCTATTCTGTTTACTATTTTCATTACTACTATATTGTTAAAATCTGGTGTCGTAATTAATGAAACTATCATAATTTTAAAGGTAAATTAACTTTTAAACATATGTAGGCTAAGTTCCGAGCAAAGAAAAATTATATAATATAATAATACTAATAATCATTAAACTTTAGTTTTAATTCGTTTAATGAAGAATTATGATGAATAGAACTTAAGATCTATTAGTTTTAAGGATAAGAAATATTTCAGCGAAATTTTGTTTAATTTGAATGAGGCTGCCAGATATATTGGGGGTAATTATAGATTAAAATGTTTTTATAGGTGTATTTTAATATTGCATTTATAAACATTTTGTCAATGAATATCAAATAACTTCATTATATCGTATATTTCCCCAAGGCGAGAAGGATTTTTCCCTGGGATATCAAGGGAATATCCCAGGGATAAATCCTTCTTGCAAGGGATTGGAAGTAGAATTTCTGTAAATAAGTCCACGGGGTTTACTCAAAATATTTGACTCATTCTTTACATCAGTAATTCATATTTATACAATACATTTTTAGCACTTTATGTTAAACTAGTGTATTTTCTCGTTAAAAATAACGTGTTCACAATAGTAGTAACATTGGTGTAGCTTTACTGGTTGAAATTGTATTTTCCTGTTAAAATATATTTAGAATTAAAGATCATATCAATATAAAACAATGCGTAAAATGGTTTCATGTAGAAAAGTAAAATATATATTTTTTCTTATGTAATTGAAATTGTGGTACTGTCCGATAATAAATAAACACGCAACGGAAATTATTAGGTTGGAATATAACGTGGAAAAACTTCATTCATATTTCTACAGTTTATTATGTGTAGGCTAGTGAACTATTAGATTAAATATAATAAACTACAAACAAAAATCATTATTGAATGGATAATTTATATTAAAACTAGTGCACTTTCCCGTTAAGAATAACGGGTCATCATCAGTACCAATATCATACCCGTTATTAGGTTACTTTTAATGAATTCTATTGAAATTAATTTTTCTGCATAGTCTAATTTATTTTATAGATAATAAGCATTCAAAAATTGAATAAAAACAAATTGAATTTTTATTTAAAGTCAATATATTCCCGTGCGTATCATAGTTACATTCTTCATGTTTATTTCCCGTCGTGTAAAAGCGGACACCAAATAAATAAACACACTACGGGTATTATCAGGATAGATATATTTCTTTCCACCCACTAAAATTACCACAATAAATTATATATTCGGTAATCATTAATTTTCCATTAATGTTTGTATATTAATTTCACGGTATTTTGTAAGAATATTTTCCTCTCCATTGATTGACTACCAAGCGAAGTTGATGGTTTTTTGATTACCTTACTTCACCATTGAAATTTTGTCATCAGTTTTCAATTTAGATCGGAAAAGAGATCAATTACCTTCATGTCATTTTGGTATCATGATCTGCTGCAAAGTAATTATTGAAACATCGAGATAATTAATCATGCAAAATTAATATGTACTTACAGTGCAGGCAAAAAGAGTCTGAAACAACGATTTTTCGAAATCTGGAACAATTTATCGCAGTAAATTCTAATTTTTGTTCCTATATGTGATACAAGTTATATAGTCAAGTTCTGAGAAATATGTATCCCAGGGTAGGTATCATTCTACCTTTAATTTTAAATTCAGCAATGCCACGTGGAACAAAAGTGATTGCAGCGGTTTAAAGTCCAGAGAAAAAGGAGAAAGGAAAAATGCTTACACAAAGTGAAGAAAGAAGATCATCAGCCTACCTAACGACAGTAAAAGTACAGTAGAAATTAGAAAGATCATCAAACGTGATCTTCGTATGGACAAGAGACTTGCCGTTGAAGGTAAAGTGGACAGGAAAATATGAAGGTGGACGATCAAGCAGAGATTTTAGAAAAAGTTGGAAATCTGTATCAAAGAATCTTCACGGAACCTGCAAGGAAATTTGTGATCATGCTGGAGTTACTGGAGTTACTCATGTGTCTAAAAGAATCAGAAATCGAACTCTGAGAATAATGACGAATCAAGGAACTCCGACAGTATGCTTCCTCTGAGCCAAGTCAATGGTCAGAAATTCTTTATTTGATGACGTCAAAAAGAATATCCTTTTTCAGCAGGATAACGCCCCAAGTCATGCTTTTCATTACACTAAAGTTTGACTTGCAGAACAAGGCTTCACTAGCAAGAAGCTCGTGGATTGACTCCCACCGAGTCCTGCCATTAACCCCAAACAGAATCTGTGGTCCACCATCAAGAGAAAAGTTTATGTGAATGGGTACGCCAATTTACAAATAAACAAGAGCTATGGGAAAGGATTTTGGTAGTTCGTTCTCAATTAACACCTTTAGAAGTTGAGAAATTGACATCTTCTGTTGATAAATGATTAGTTGATGTGATAAAACAAAACGGTTATCTGATTAAATATTAAGACTCTAATCAATTGATACGATCTAAATTATTGATGCATTTACTTTCACATAACTACGTATTATAAAATGAACTCTAAACTTGTACAATGTTCCAAATAACACTTGTGTGTAACGTTAAACCGTTTTTGGAATCTTTTTTTCGTAATACATTTTGCAACACTTTTAGCTCATTTAATTGAGTCAATTTCATTAATTAATTTAATGTTATATTAATTATTTTGGAAGCCTATTTTAATTATTCGAGTTTTTCACCATGGAACAATGATTTACTCTAAAGGTCACGATTTCATACAAAACTCAGAATAAAAGTCATATTTTTTAGCAAAAGATGCGCTGCAAACATTTTTAACTTGTACTTTTTAATCAATGAAATAGATTACTATATAAAAATGTCGGTAATTGCTTTAACCCTTCACAGTTGAAGATGGTAAAATTTAACTAGTGTTTATTTTATTGATTGCATACTGATAGATATTCCAATTAACTTTCAATTACTTAAGAAATGACCATTTGGAAGATTGCTATCATTCAGGATATTTCACATTGAAGCAATATTTAATACTAATATATTAAAATGCAAAAGGTCATATTTGTTTTCTAAGTCTTCAATTTAAATGTAAATAATGATACAAAGATTCTGTGTTCTATTTATTCGATATAACAACCGATATAACAAGCTAAAGCTTTCAGTTTGGGAAGAAATACACGCAAGCGGCTGGCACGTTTCTTTTTTGTAGAATTGCTTCCAAGAGACTCGAGAGATTTGTGAGGAGTGGCTGAGAAGCTTGTCTCCAAAATTGACCAGATAGAATTGTCCAACGGATTAGGGTCCGTATTGTCTTATGGCCAGGCATAGCTTCTTAAAGGCCATACACATGAAAGGTTTTTTAAGACTTTTTGCTAAGCTCCTCCTACTTTTCCAACGAGAATATACGAAAAAACGATAAAATAATTATATATTTTAGTTGGTATCCAAGTATCATGGATACCAACTAAAATCAATAATTATTTTATCGTTTTTTTTATATTCTCTTTGAAAAAGTATGAGGAGCTTAGCAAAAAGTCTGGTGGAATGACTTAAAAAACCCTGAGTGTGTACGGCCCTTTATGATGCATGGAATGTTACTTTGAATCCAGGTTTGGATCAATTTGGAGTGATGTGATTTTACTGGGTTCTGTCGGAGACTTCATAAGAGCTATCACCTTCTAAGGTGTCTGAACTAGATGACACAATTTCTATATATTGAACTGGAAGATCATGCTTCAAGATAATAAGCAGTTGCATAAACAAACATCTATTTTGAATAATTTATGTGATACACAAAACGGATTGCATCAAATGTGAAACATCCTGTATAAGGTAGATATAAAAGTGAAATACATAAGCTTGTATAGTATTTTCTGAACTTACAATAATTTCTTTCACTTTCTATTTAAATTTCTTGCAACCAAACAACTAAGAAGAGTTTGGAAACTAGTTTATACTCCTTCAAAAATGACAATTTATTTCAGTCTCAGTTTGCAATTGAATGAAGTTTACCTGTATGAGATACGATAGAGAGAGAGTTATGGTGAGGTACGGTGAGTTACAGAGAGTAAGGGTGAGTTAATGTGAGTAATGGTGAGTTACACTGAGTTTTGGTGAATTGGGAGAGAGTTAGGGTGAGTTGGGAGAGAGTTAGGGTGAGTTGGGAGAGAGTTAGGGTGAGTTACAGAGAATTACGGTGAGTTATAGAGTGACTTTAGATGAGTTATGGTGAGTTAGGATGAGTAATGGTGATTTAGAATGAGTTAGGATTAATTATGGTGAGTTAAGAAGAGTTAGGATGAATTATGGTGAGTTAGGATGAGTTATGGTGAGTTGGGAGAGAGTTAAGGTGAGTTACAGTGAGTTATAGAGTGAGTTTAGATGAGTTATGGTGAGTTAGGATGAGTTTAGATGAATTATGGTTAGTTAGGAGAGAGTTAAGGTGAGTTATTGAGTGAGTTTAGATGAGTTATGGTGAGTTTAGATGAGTTAGGATGAGTTGCAGTGAGTTACGGTGAGTTATTGAGAATTAAATCATTATGTTGAGTTCAGAAGACTTGAGAGCTACTGTGAGTTTAAGAGAGTTACTATGAGTTAGAAACAGGCAGAAAGAGTTACTATTTCTATTCATGGCCACTAATATGCATTTAATGTATTATTTTATAACATAGACTGCTTATTTTTCTATCAAAGTAGTTTACTCTTCGATCCAATCTTATAACAATCTCTGTAGTTATTTCTTCATGTAGTTTGCAGAGTGTTTTGAAAACATCGCTAAGATATAATTAGTGTGGAATTGCTTTATATTATTTTGTTATCTTATTACCCTCGTCTCTACTTGTTATTTAGGTTATTATTACGTCAGACAAATTATATAAGAAGATGTACACAGGCAATAAGGATTTATTCCTGGGATATTAAAGGAATATCCCAGGAATAATTCCTTCTTGCCTGGGTATAATACTCCATAATGGTTTGGATAATAAAGAAGTATCTCGTCTATTTTTTCTAGTTTATGACAAGCGTATTGTGTAAATAAATTGGTTGACGACGTTTATTATAATATTCTGAAGTATCTTTCTGTTAAAAATAATGAGTTTTCAATGTTATTAATTAGGTATTAGTTAATAATCAATACATGGTCTGGTCTGTTTATTCAGATTTTTGTTTTTTATTGATTAATGTCTATTATATTTTATCTTTCGGTGTTTGAATTCTTTATCGAATTGATGTATTTTTCTGCATGGAATGATATATGTATATAAGAAAAACATGCAGGATGGGACATAAAGTATGCTCTAATGTTTTTTTTTATAAAAATTAATGGGAATTAATTAAATTGAATAATTGAAGTGTTAAAAAAATTAATTAAATTGTTAGAACTAATTAATTAAATTGTTAAAACTAATTAATTAAATTGTTAAAATTAATAAATTAAATTGTTAAAGCTAATTAATTAAACTGCTACAATTAATTAATTAAGCTGTTTAAATCAATTAATCATATTGTTAAAATTAATTAATTAAATTATTAAAATTAGTTAATTAAATTGTTAAAATTAATAGTTAAATAATTAAAATTATATAATTTAATGATTTCCGTTAAAAATAAAAGTTTTTGAGCTATGATAATTATTTAATGTGGCATCTCTTCATTATATAGAAACCTTCATACAAGCATGGATTCTTGACCACAATTACTAATTGATAATTAAATGACTGACTTAGAAGCTAATAACTAATGAGTCCTTGACAAATTCTCAAACTTTTTCAATTCAAATTAAGTACAATGTATTCAGTTTTAATGTCACAATAATCACTGTTGAAATTAATTTAGGAGTGTAACTAGGGTTAATAATGTCAATGAATGACAGGCAATGAAGTAAGACATATCCTCAATGTCACGTAACGGAGTAATTTGAAATGGCATGTCTAGTCAATCTTTTCCGTGTGAGGTTAGAAACAATACTTCAAAATGACACACCATCCACTACATTAGTTATTCAATGTCACACCATCCACTACATTAGTTATTCAATGTCACACCATCCACTACATTAGTTATTCAGTGACACACCATCCACAACATTAGTTAGTCAATGACACACCATCCACAACATTAGTTAGTCAATGACACACCATCCACTACATTAGTTAGTCAATGACACACCATCCACTACATTAGTTATTCAGTGACACACCATCCACTACATTAGTTATTCAGTGACACACCATCCACTACATTAGTTATTCAATGACACACCATCCACTACATTAGTTAGTCAATGACACACCATCCACTACATTAGTTATTCAGTGACACACCATCCACTACATTAGTTATTCAGTGACACACCATCCACTACATTAGTTATTCAGTGACACACCATCCACTACATTAGTTATTCAGTGACACACCATCCACTACATTAGTTATTCAATGACACACCATCCACTACATTAGTTATTCAGTGACACACCATCCACTACATTAGTTATTCAATGACACACCATCCACTACATTAGTTATTCAGTGACACACCATCCACTACATTAGTTATTCAATGACACACCATCCACTACATTAGTTAGTCAATGACACACCATCCACTACATTAGTTATTCAGTGACACACCATCCACTACATTAGTTATTCAATATCTGTCAGGGGTTTGACTCCATCTTTTCCTCAACTAATAACAAGTTTGGCTCTGACAGACACACTCATCCACTGTAATAACAAACGTATTAACGTGTTGCCGTGGTGAATAACGTGCTACCGTGGTGAATAACGTGCTGCCGTGGTGAATAACGTGCTACCGTGATGAATAACGTGCTGCCGTGATGAATAACGTGCTACCGTGGTGTATTTTAAATCATATATAGTACTGACTTTTGTAAGCTAATTACGGCGAAATATTTCAAAATTACTTCATGAATTGATTCTCTTCTTTGAAGAATAAATTCATCTTCAACTGAAATATAACAGTTTATTTCAAAATTGATTTGAGTAAAAGAAATCACGTAATTATCGCCATTTTATGAGGGCCGCCATATTTGTTTCTGTTATGTAACTTGTAATAAATCTCTCAAATAATTTCAACCGTCTAATCAAACTACATTAAAACATAATAAAATCAAAATGAATCACAAAATTTTATGAGGAACAGACTTAATAAAAATAATTAACTATTGATAGTATGCTTGACAATGAATCATTTACTGACGTCACGTTATGCTTTTGTGAATGCATTAATTAATAATGGGATGAAGTAACAGTAATGGCAATGGTTGGAACTTTGTGAAGTGTTGCGCTAAGTGAACACTGATCATTTATTTACAACTATTGGTGGTTGTTTTAACCCTTCACTGTGCACTTCATTTACAACTATTGGTGGTTGTTTTAACTCTTTACTGTGCACTTTATTTACAACTATTGGTGGTTGTTTTAACCCTTCACTGTGCACTTAATTTACAACTATTGGTGGTTGTTTTAACCCTTCACTGTGCACTTTATTTACAATTATTGGTGGTAGTTTAAAAAACTACACCTCCAAAATCATAGAAAATAAAGCAATTAAGTACAGCTTACTACTACTCAGTAGTAATGTGATAGCTTAGTTAGAATAATAATATTCCAGTTAATTAGTTATCTGATATGCTAATTAAATAAAAAGAATAAATGCTACAGAGTTCAATGTGCCGAATAATATTTTCACTAGTGGTATCTCTTTTAATTATAATGGAT
Source organism: Caprella mutica (assembly GCA_947561585.1). NCBI lineage: Eukaryota > Metazoa > Arthropoda > Malacostraca > Amphipoda > Caprellidae > Caprella > Caprella mutica. The sequence continues at coordinate 48,640 of CANNZV010001040.1, forward strand.
AATATTAATATTTAATATAATTTGAATATGATACAATAATAATATAAATATTGAATTGACTTGACTATGTTTATATATTTTCTGTATTAGTATTCCTGTTTCTTTATTTAGTATCTTGAAGATGCAAGTACATATACATTTAGAACACTAAATCAAAAAACTAACAGAGCAACAATATCTTCTGTTTAACATCTGCTGAATAAATATGCATATGACTATATTAAATATAGTATATATTATATTTACACATACATATAACTATATTAAATATAGTATATATTATATTTACACAGACATATAACTATATTAAATATAGTATATATTATATTTACACATACATATAACTATATTAAATATAGTATATATTATATTTACACATACATATAACTATATTAAATATAGTATATATTATATTTACACAGACATATAACTATATTAAATATAGTACATATATATTATATTTACACATACATATAACTATATTAAATATAGTATATATTAAATTTACACAGACATATACCTATATTAAATATAGTATATATTAAATTTACACAGACATATACCTATATTAAATATAGTATATATTATATTTACACAGACATATAACTATATTAAATATAGTATATATTATATTTACACATACATATACCTATATTAAATATAGTATATATTATATTTACACATACATATACCTATATTAAATATAGTATATATTATATTTACACATACATATACCTTTATTAAATATAGTATATATTAAATTTACACAGACATATACCTATATTAAATATAGTATATATTATATTTACACAGACATATAACTATATTAAATATAGTATATATTATATTTACACATACATATACCTATATTAAATATAGTATATATTATATTTACACAGACATATAACTATATTAAATATAGTATATATTATATTTACGCATACATATACCTATATTAAATATAGTATATATTAAATTTACGCAGACATATAACTATATTAAATATAGTTTATATCATATTTACACAGACATATACCTATATTAAATATAGTATATATTATATTTACACAGACATATAACTATATTAAATATAGTATATATTATATTTACACATACATATACCTATATTAAATATAGTATATATTATATTTACACAGACATATAACTATATTAAATATAGTATATATTATATTTACACATACATATACCTATATTAAATATAGTATATATTAAATTTACACAGACATATAACTATATTAAATATAGTATATATTATATTTACACATACATATACCTATACTAAATATAGTATATATTAAATTTACACAGACATATAACTATATTAAATATAGTATATATTATATTTACACATACATATACCTATATTAAATATAGTATATATTATATTTACACAGACATATAACTATATTAAATATAGTATATATTAAATTTACACAGACATATAACTATATTAAATATAGTATATATTAAATTTACACAGACATATAACTATATTAAATATAGTATATATTAAATTTACACAGACATATAACTATATTAAATATAGTATATATTATATTTACACAGACATATAACTGTATTAAGCTGAATGTTGCATTTTTATAGAACTATGTAAATTTAATTGGAATATTTCAGATAATTATAATTACGTTCAAGAAGAAGTTTTAAATTATTTATGATGAAATTGTAAAAGTAATGAAGATTTTATTAAAAATTTCTCAGTCAGAATTGGATATGCTGTCTGTCTCTTCCTCTTTATCTCTTCCTCTTTATCTTTTCCTCTTTATCTTTTCCTCTTCATCTTTTCCTCTTTATCTATTCCTCTATGTCTCTTCCTCTTCGTCTCTTCCTCTTCGTCTCTTCCTCTTCGTCTCTTCCTCTTTGTCTCTTCCTCTTTATCTCTTCCTCTTTATCTCTTCCTCTGTGTCTCTTCCTCTTCGTCTCTTCCTCTTTGTCTCTTCCACTTTATCTCTTCCTCTGTATCTCTTTCTCTTTGTCTCTTCCTCTTTATCTCTTCCTCTTTGTCTATTTCCCTTTATCTCTTCCTCTTTGTCTCTTCCTCTTTGTCTCTTCCTCTTTGTCTCTTCCTCTTTGTCTCTTCCTCTTTATCTCTTCCTCTTTGTCTATTTCCCTTTATCTCTTCCTCTTTGTCTCTTTCCCTTTATCTCTTCCTTTTTATGTCTTGCTCTAGTTGACAGACGTTTCGTCGACAAATGTTCATAAAATGTATATTAACAAACAAATAAACAAATAAACTCAAATTTTTCTTGGAGGGGATTTTTAATTTTTGTTTCTTACATGATCAAAATTTGAAAATGGGATACCGTTTCATTTTCTACTTAGAGCTAACTACTTGTTTCTAAGAATCACTTTATGGTAAAAAAAAATAATCTAAAATATCGATAAACATTCAACGGAGAATTTTTTTATAAAATCTTGTAATATATTATCAAATCTAAATTTCAATTATTTTTTCTATGAAGGATTTAGATTTATATTCAAAGTCCGAATTCTTGGACAGCTGCACAAGAAATAAAATCATTAATTTCCGCTAACTTAACTGATAACTTGTAACTAATGATATTTATAATACATTTTTTTTAAATCAAGAAGTACTATAAAATTTAGTTAGTGAATTAGTTCTAAGCACGTTACTTTAATATCTATTTCACAGACAGTACATGTCTGATAGTACATGTCTGATAGTACATGTCTGATAGTACATGTCTGATAGTACATGTCTAATAGTACATGTCTAACAGTACATGTTTAACAGTATACATGTCTAACAGTACATGTCTAACAGTACATGTCTAACAGTACATGTCTAACAGTACATGTCTGATAGTACATGTCTAATAGTACATGTCTAACAGTACATGTCTAACAGTACATGTCTAACAGAACATGTCTAACAGTACATGTCTAACAGTACATGTCTAACAGTACATGTCTAACAGTACATGTCTAACAGTACATGTCTAACAGTACATGTCTAACAGTACATGTCTAACAGATGTCTAACAGTACATGTCTAACAGTACATGTCTAATAGTACATGTCTAACAGTACATGTCTAATAGTACATGTCTAACAGTACATGTCTAACAGTACATGTCTAACAGTACATGTCTAACAGTACATGTCTAACAGTACATGTCTAACAGTACATGTCTAACAGTACATGTCTAATAGTACATGTCTAACAGTACATGTCTAACAGTACATGTCTAACACAGACTATCAGATAAGAGGTTGTTATTGAAGCATTTATTGATGAAAAGTCAACGCTATAATTTAATATTTATATTATATACAATTCTCGCATTGAGCTGGAAATAACATTCAGTTTATCGACAAATTTTCCTTTGAAATTCACATCTGTTGATAAATGCAGTCGATAATAACCGATAATAACCGATAATGATGAATAACCGATAATAAATCAGACACACGATATCGATTAACTTATTTTTTGGTTCATTGATACTCATTTCTTCTTTTCATTAATTATCGATTAGATAAATTAGATTATTTCAATGCATGTCTATCAAAAATATTTATTCCAAGAATTCAGCCTTTTTTAGGTGAACGTTGTAGTTCTTAGACACACGCAGTACTCGGAAAGTGCGTGTTGCCATTTTCTTGAACCTATCCGTCCTTTAGAAGATAGGTTCATGGCGGCATTCATTTATCAACTTATTATTCGCACAACTCAAGAAGTGTACAACCAAATTGTTTTAGTCATTATCCAGAACCCATTTGGTTAGATTTTTGGAATGATCAGGCGAAAGGTCAAGGTCAAGGCCATTTATAGCTCAATAAATCAAAAAGTATTCAACCAAATTGCCTGAAACTTAGTGGGACGATTGGTCATTATCTAGGAACTTGCTTATTAGATTTTGGGAGCGAACGGGTCAAAGCATGAGGTCAAGGTCATTTATAACTCAAGGGGTATTTGGATGGTCAAGGTTATTTATAAGAGGTGGCGAAGGCATGAGATCTACCTAGTACCCGATCTCTAATTTTATATTTTTACACCCACTTTCCGAAAACTGTTAGTCTAATTGGGTGTTCCAGTTGAAAATCCATTAGGGTAGGATACTAATTATCGGTCTGTTTCACATCTTCGGTCATATAAGAAAACGACATATAATAATCATTATTATTCCGTTTTTAATTACTAACCAGGTATCGTAAGTACCAATCAAATCAATATGATACCTAATCAATCATTAGGCATCATAAGTACCAATCAAATCAATATGATACCTAATCAATCATTAGGCATCATAAGTACCAATCAAATCAATATGATACCTAATCAATCATTAGGCATCATAAGTACCAATCAAATCAATATGATACCTAATCAATCATTAGGCATCATAAGTACCAATCAAAGCAATATGATACCTAATCAATCATTAGGCATCATAAGTACCAATCAAATCAATATGATACCTAATCAATCATTAGGTATCATAAATACCAATCAAATCAATATGATACCTAATCAATCATTAGGCATCATAAGTACCAATCAAATCAATATGATACCTAATCAATCATTAGGTATCATAAGTACCAATCAAATCAATATGATACCTAATCAATCATTAGGCATCATAAATATCAATCAAATCAATATGATACCTAATCAATCATTAGGCATCATAAATACCAAAAAAATCAATATGATACCTAATCAATCATTAGGCATCATAAATACCAATCAAATCAATATGATACCTAATCAATCATTAGGCATCATAAGTACCAATCAAATCAATATGATACCTAATAAATCATTAGGCATCATAAATACCAATCAAATCAATATGATACCTAATGAATCATTAGGCATCATAAATACCAATCAAATCAATATGATACCTAATCAATCATTAGGCATCATAAGTACCAATCAAATCAATATGATACCTAATAAATCATTAGGCATCATAAATACCAATCAAATCAATATGATACCTAATAAATCATTAGGCATCATAAATACCAATCAAATCAATATGATACCTAATCAATCATTAGGCATCATAAGTACCAATCAAATCAATATGATACCTAATAAATCATTAGGCATCATAAATACCAATCAAATCAATATGATACCTAATAAATCATTAGGCATCATAAATACCAATCAAATCAATATGATACCTAATCAATCATTAGGCATCATAAGTACCAATCAAATCAATATGATACCTAATCAATCATTAGGCATCATAAATACCAATCAAATCAATATGATACCTAATGAATCATTAGGCATCATAAATACCAATCAAATCAATATGATACCTAATAAATCATTAGGTATCATAAATACCAATCAAATCAATATGATACCTAATAAATCATTAGGCATCATAAATACCAATCAAATCAATATGTTACCTAATCAATCATTAGGCATCATAAATACCAATCAAATCAATATGATACCTAATCAATCATTAGGCATCATAAATACCAATCAAATCAATATGATACCTAATAAATCATTAGGCAGCATAAATACCAATCAAATCAATATGATACCTAATAAATCATTAGGTATCATAAATACCAATTAAATCAATATGATACCTAATCAATCATTAGGCATCATAAATACCAATCAAATCAATATGATACCTAATCAATCATTAGCTATCATAAATACCAATCAAGTCAATATGATTCCTAATCAATCATTAGGCATCATATATTCCATGTTACCCACACTCTTCGGTATAAATTATTTTCAGTGACTGTTATTCCGTCTATTGAATATCCTAAGGGAATTATTTATAATTCCATTTGACTATCATGATTAGAGGTACACACTTAGAAAACACATACACTTTCACTTAGAAAACACATACACTTTCACTTAGAAAATACATACACTTTCACTTAGAAAACACATACACTTTCACTTAGAAAACACATACACTTTCACTTAGAAAATACATACACTTTCACTTAAAAAACACATACACTTTCACTTAGAAAACACATACACTTTCACTTAGAAAACACATACACTTTCACTTAGAAAACACATACACTTTCACTTAGAAAATACATACACTTTCACTTAGAAAACACATACACTTTCACTTAGAAAACACATACACTTTCACTTAGAAAACACATACACTTTCACTTAGAAAACACATACACTTTCACTTAGAAAATACATACACTTTCATTTAAAAAAACACATACACTTTCACTTAGAAAACACATACACTTTCACTTAGAAAACACATACACTTTCACTTAGAAAATACATACACTTTCACTTAGAAAACACATACACTTTCACTTAGAAAACACATACACTTTCACTTAGAAAACACATACACTTTCACTTAGAAAACACATACACTTTCACTTAGAAAATACATACACTTTCACTTAAAAAACACATACACTTTCACTTAGAAAACACATACACTTTCACTTAGAAAACACATACACTTTCACTTAGAAAACACATACACTTTCACTTAGAAAACACATACACTTTCACTTAGAAAATACATACACTTTCACTTAAAAAACACATACACTTTCACTTAGAAAACACATACACTTTCACTTAGAAAACACATACACACACTAAAAGTCTTTGAGTAAATTATCTGCAATAAACTTCAACCGACGTGTGTTTTTTTAACCATTTTGCATGTAATTGCTAATAAATTGTATGCATTGATACAGTGTGTAATATTAATAACTCTTCCTCTCTGATTGAATAGATTAATACTCAATGGAAGGCTCATTTATTTTCAAGAAGTTTATTAAAATAACAAAGGTTTTTTTATTATTCTGTTTTCGAATGGAAAGATGTTTATCCATCGTCAAGAACAAGAGGTGAAAAACATGGACTAAACAACTGATTTTTTTTTTCGTAATTAAATTTAAAACTATTAAAATTATAAATAATTTTTTTTATAATAGACTACCTAAGGGATAGTGAGTTTATGTAGGTAATAGGTATCCAACATGCAAGAATTGGTTAGATAATTCATTGTTCAGTCCAGGTTTTTAGCCTCTTGTTCCTGGTGATGAATAGACATCTTTCTATTCGAAAGCTCGAATTCTAAGAAAATGCCTTCAACATTAAGATTTTAATAACTGTCTTGCAATCCCTTTGTGTGTTTAAATGGTTTTAATGAAGGAGTTCATAATTTCGGCTCATGAACTGTGCAATATTCAACCATATATTTACAGCGAGAAAAAGCTCTTCTAATATCCAGTGATTGTTGTTATTAGCTTTAACAGACTTCTCTTTTTATAAATTAAATCTAATGTAAAGAAACATCGCACTGTTCATACATTTAATAAGACGTACAGTTGTCGGGAAGTGGGTGTTATCATTGGTCATGATGTGTTGGCCAGATTTAGAAAATATTTTGAATTTTTTTTTTAAATTAAATTTTTCAGGTGCATGAAAATCTTAGTTAAACGATAATAATAATGTTATAACATTTCTCCTTCAGGTTAACACTATTTGTAGTATGAAAATGAATGACATGAATGGTAAAATGAAGACCAGTGAATGAAATTAGGGGATATTTGAAAACTCAATTTAGAAATTAGAAATGAGAACAGTTGTTATTTGAAGACTGATTTAGAAATTAGAAAGGTTCGTTAGTGAGGATAGAGAATTAGAACTCACTTTAGAAATCTTGTATCTCCTAGACAGGAATAAAAATGGTAGACATTTCGTCTTCTTAAATAACTTCACAGTGAATTAATATACGGTAGTGACACAAAAGAAAATATGAAAATAAATAAATCAACTCAAAGTTTTTTCTACATGTTAGTCATCCTCTTGGTTCTACAACCAACTTATAAAGGTGAGTGCCCAGAGATAAATTATTGTGGGTCATAGAAGATTGAGCCTGTCAAATTTACTAGAGGTGTATGAATCTAAATATTTTATATAAAAATTATTTAAGAAGACGGTGATTACTGTTTAAAGTCAGTTCCGAGTTATTGCACAGTTCGTCATTTTGGATCATATAAGTAAAAATGTGTAATAAGTATTATTTAATTTATAATGTTATTCGTATTTCTGATACCGGCAGCTATCAGGAATACCAGTTCAATGAAAAGTTAAAATTAAAATAATTATTACTATGTAGGACAGTACCTGTTATTGAATCTAAATTATATTCGAATGAAATTATGTATTATGGACACACATATTCTGATTAAACAAAAAATATCTCAAAAGCCAAAATGTAATTTTTTTTCAAATAATTAGTGTCAATTATTATTGTAGCCCGTAGTCACGATACAGCCACAGATGATTTGTTTTTCCTTTTAATATGTATTTCTTAATAAAAAGTGTGACACACGGACAGACAGACAGACGGACGCGGCTCTTATTATAGTATAGAGTACAGACTATAGATTATTCATTCTTTCTTACATGACCTAAAATGTGGATCCGTCCGAAACTCAAAAATTACCTTTAAACATTATTTTAATTCATAAAGATGACCAATGAAGATGATGATTTTTAGTTAGTATTGGAATATAAATATCATAGATCATTTTAGAGTTAATACAGCATATATGTAGTAGGTACAACATGAAGAGTATTCCTTTTTCAGAAACATCTCAGACAGAATAAAAAATGCGACTACATGTCAATGAATAATAAATTATTGCCTCTCTAGATAAGTCATTTCTTGACATAGAAAAAATTCTAATTCTACTCCAATGTTCCTCTATGTTCAATACCATTTTGTGTTCTCTCAAGACTGTTTCTTATGAATGTGTATAGTAGTGAATAAAGTAGATGTTAGACTCTAAACAATTAGGAAAAAGATTTGAGTAATAAAAGTATTTTATCCAGATGATTTCCTCGTTATTTATTGACCCTGTTTATCGAGTCAAATTGACCTACAATGGTCAAAGTGACCTCATTTCTAGATAATATGACCTTATTTCTAGATAGTATGACCTCATTTCTAGGTAATCTGACCTCATTTCTAGGTAATCTGACCTCATTTCTAGGTAATCTGACCTCATTTCTAGGTAATCTGACCTCATTTCTAGGTAATTTGACCTCATTTCTAGGTAATTTGACCTCATTTCTAGGTAATATGACCTCCTTTCTAGGTAATTTGACCTCATTTCTAGGTTATATGACCTCATTTCTAGGTAATATGACCTCATTTCTAGGAAATATGACCTCATTTCTAGGTAATATGACCTCATTTCTAGGTAATATGACATCCTTTCTATTTAATATGACCTCATTTCTAAGTAATATGACCTCCTTTCTATTTAAAATTATCTTTTATCTAGCTAAAAATGACCTCATTTCTAGTTAAAACCAACATTAATTTTGAATGTTTCATTTTGCACGCTCTCTGGTTGGCTCAATAATTCTGAAACACTCTGAACTTTAACAAAAAGTTTGCTATAAACATATTAAGTACATCCTAAATAAGGTTTGAGATAACAAATTAAAATCAATCCATTATCTACTTAGTGAAAAAGAACAGTGACCTGTTATCGGGTCATGAATAGGGTTGTGACAATATGCGTTTAAAATCATAGATCCTGAAAATATTATAGACGAATTGAATTAAAGAGTATTTAATCGTTCTAAACCAGCGGTATATAGTATTCGATACCATTTCATTTCGTTTTATCCATTATATTCTTAAGATCTATGATTTTAAACGCACATTGTCACAACCCTGATCATGACCCAAGCAACCAAAGTTAATGGGTCCATGTTGGCACTTGGTTGCCAAATCGTATTGGTACTGTTTAGGTTTTTGCAAAATGGGCCAACATGGTGACAGCATGACTGGGCTGTTATGTTGAAACCATCTTGTCACAAGATCAAGTTGGCCCATGTTTATCAAGTTTCAGCCATATAATGTTGATACTCTACATATTAGTCAGGTTGGGCCAATATGACAATTCAATGGGATGGATTCGCCACATTGAACCAACCTTCTCCCAAGGTAACATTCCATGAGAATGGAAAACCACATTATCCCAATGTAATTTCTGGTCTACTTTTCAGTCTGCCATCTCTTGCCCATCTAACCATCTAGTGCCCATGTTGGCAAAATGTGTCATGGTTGCTTGGTACATGACCCGTTGCAAAGGTCAAATTCGAGTCATTTTACCCCCATCCTTTTCTCTATTCACCCATACCTACTCTATTCAATGTGCTTTTAATAATCAATTCTCTTAGGAAATAAAATCAACAAAGCAAACACTATATAACCATAATAAATTGAGAGAAAAATAGAGTGAAGGATCTATCTGACATTTGTGAGTAAAGGGTATATCTATAGACCCTTTACTCACGTTGAATAAAGGGTCTGAGTGGTAGAAAGATCCTTTAACCGAATCTGAATGGGGAAATATCTCAAAAATATGACGGGCAATTGCTCCACCAAATTTCAGGCAATTTGATTGAACACTTTTCGAGTTATCAAAACATAACCTTCCTCAAATTGCGAAGGTAATTATGAAGAAAACTACGCTATTGCCTTTGAATTTACACCGTTTTACACTGTTAATCATCCTGAGAACTAGGGCACACGATACGGATTCATAATAAATCAAGAAACTGTTCACAACACTTATCATTGATATCAGATCGCTTTAATAAATCACCCTAAATATGAAGCTATATAATGTGACATTCCTTTTCGAGGAAATCTTATGTCAAGCGAGAAAATCTGTCGCCATCTTTTAGGAATTTGACAGTGAATGAGGAAGTTCTTCGGAACATTTTATATTCTCAAACATTTCATGACGCATTTAAGGCAAAAGTCTTAGGATATGGAATATTAGATGACGCATTTAAGGCAAGATACTGAGGATATGGAGTATTAGATAATACATTTAAGGCAAGATACTGAGGATATGGAGTATTAGATAATACATTTAAGGCAAGATACTGAGGATATGGAGTATTAGATAATACATTTAAGGCAAGATACTGAGGATATGGAGTATTAGATAATACATTTAAGGCAAGATACTGAGGATATGGAGTATTAGATAATACATTTAAGGCAAGATACTGAGGATATGGAGTATTAGATTATACATTTAAGGCAAGATACTGAGGATATGGAGTATTAGATAATACATTTAAGGCAAGATACTGAGGATATGGTGTATTAGATAACACATTTAAGGCAAGATATTGAGGATATGAAGTATTAGATTATACATTTAAGGCAAGATACTGAGGATATGGAGTTTTAGATAATACATTTAAGGCAAGATACTGAGGATATGAAGTATTAGATTATACATTTATGGCAAGATACTGAGGATATGAAGTATTAGATTATACATTTAAGGCAAGATACTGAGGATATGGAATATTAGATGACGCATTTAAGGCAAGATACTGAGGATATGGAGTATTAGATAATACATTTAAGGCAAGATATTGAGGATATGAAGTATTAGATAACACATTTAAGGCAAGATACTGAGGATATGAAGTATTAGATTATACATTTAAGGCAAGATACTGAGGATATGAAGTATTAGATTATACATTTAAGGCAAGATACTGAGGATATGGAGTATTAGATAATACATTTAAGGCAAGATACTGAGGATATGGAGTATTAGATAATACATTTAAGGCAAGATACTGAGGATATGGAGTATTAGATAACACATTTAAGGCAAGATACTGAGGATATGGAGTATTAGATAATACATTTAAGGCAAGATACTGAGGATATGAAGTATTAGATGATACATTTAAGGCAAGATACTGAGGATATGGAGTATTAGATAACACATTTAAGGCAAGATACTGAGGATATGGAGTTTTAGATAATACATTTAAGGCAAGATACTGAGGATATGGAGTTTTAGATAATACATTTAAGGCAAGATACTGAGGATATGAAGTATTAGATAACACATTTAAGGCAAGATACTGAGGATATGAAGTATTAGATGATACATTTAAGGCAAGATACTGAGGATATGGAGTTTTAGATAATACATTTAAGGCAAGATACTGAGGATATGAAGTATTAGATAAAACATTTAAGGCAAGATACTGAGGATATGAAGTATTAGATTATACATTTAAGGCAAGATACTGAGGATATGGAGTATTAGATAATACATTTAAGGCAAGATACTGAGGATATGGAGTATTAGATAATACATTTAAGGCAAGATACTGAGGATATGAAGTATTAGATAATACATTTAAGGCAAGATACTGAGGATATGAAGTATTAGATAATACATTTAAGGCAAGATACTGAGGATATGGAGTATTAGATAATACATTTAAGGCAAGATACTAAGGATATGAAGATAATCAAAACAAACTATACCGAAACTCAAAATTATTTTAAAATTCTTCCTATTTAGTAATTTGAATCTCATTTTCTTATGAAATGGCAAATTATATATAAATATTTTTCAAAGTAAATTAACTGTTTGAATAATCAACAGTTATTCAAAATATAGCTAAAACATCGATTGATGGATGCTATGAAAGAAGATTCCTTTATCTAGCCAACAAAATAGAGTAAAATTAAACAAAAAACCATATTACTCATTCTCAAGTATATCGATCAGACAATAAAAATACAATTCAATAGGCTAAGTTGAATTATATTAATAAGATTTTATATATTATTTTATAAGACTCACAAAACACACCAATCATAAAAGGCTAAGAGAAATTGTTTCTATTTTCAGAACAGACAATGGCCACGTCTATCCTGTCCACCAACACCAGCTCATCGTCACCAACTCTGCTGGACTCTCCACACTTTGATCACGATAGACTGAACATCAGCATATCGGTACAGAGGGGATCAACGGCACACCTGCACTGTAAAGTCCTGGGCCTTAAGGACCAGACGGTAAGGACCTTATTCTTGCTTAATTTTCAGGACTTCTTCTTTAATTCTCAGGACTTCTTCCTTAATTCTCAGGACTTCTTCCTCAATTCTCAGGACTTTTTCCTTAATTCTCAGGACTTCTTCCTTAATTCTCAGGACTTCTTCTTTAATTCTCAGGACATCTTCCTTAATTCTCAGGACTTCTTCCTTAATTCTCAGGACTTCTTCCTTAATTCTCAGGACTTCTTCCTTAATTCTCAGGACTTCTTCCTTAATTCTCAGGACTTCTTCCTTAATTCTACGGACTTCTTCTTTAATTTTCAGGACATCTTCCTTAATTCTCAGGACTTCTTCCTTAATTCTCAGGACTTCTTCCTTAATTCTCAGGACTTCTTCCTTAATTCTCAGGACTTCTTCCTTAATTCTCAGGACTTCTTCCTTAATTCTACGGACTTCTTCTTTAATTTTCAGGACTTCTTTCTTAATTCTCAGGACTTCTTCCTTAATTCTCAGGACTTCTTCCTTAATTCTACGGACTTCTTCTTTAATTTTCAGGACTTCTTTCTTAATTCTCAGGACTTCTTCCTTAATTTTCAGGACTTCTTCCTTAATTCTCAGGACTTCTTTCTTAATTCTCAGGACTTCTTCCTTAATTCTCAGGACTTCTTCCTTAATTCTCAGGACTTCTTCCTTAATTCTCAGGACTTCTTCCTTAATTTTCAGGACTTCTTCCTTAATTCTCAGGACTTCTTCCTTAATTCTCAAGACTTCTTTCTTAATTCTCAGGACTTCTTCCTTAATTCTCAGGACTTCTTCCTTAATTCTCAGGACTTCTTCCTTAATTCTCAGGACTTCTTCCTTAATTCTCAGGACTTCTTCCTTAATTTTCAGGATTTCTTCCTTAATTCTCAGGACTTCTTCCTTAATTCTCAGGACTTCTTTCAATTCTCATGACTTCTTCCTTAATTCTCAGGACTTCTTCCTTAATTTTCAGGACTTCTTCCTTAATTCTCAGGACTTCTTCCTTAATTCTCAAGACTTCTTTCTTAATTCTCAGGACTTCTTCCTTAATTCTCAGGACTTCTTCCTTAATTCTCAGGACTTCTTCCTTAATTCTCAGGACTTCTTCCTTAATTTTCAGGACTTCTTCCTTAATTCTCAGGACTTCTTCCTTAATTCTCAGGACTTCTTCCTTAATTCTCAGGACTTCTTCCTTAATTCTCAGGACTTCTTCCTTAATTCTCAGGACTTCTTCCTTAATTTTCAGGACTTCTTCCTTAATTCTCAGGACTTCTTCCTTAATTCTCAGGACTTCTTCCTTAATTTTCAGGACTTCTTCCTTAATTCTCAGGACTTCTTCCTTAATTCTCAGGACTTCTTTTAATTCTCAGGACTTCTTCCTTAATTCTCAAGACTTCTTTCTTAATTCTCAGGACTTCTTCCTTAATTCTCAGGACTTCTTCCTTAATTCTCAGGACTTCTTCCTTAATTCTCAGGACTTCTTCCTTAATTCTCAGGACTTCTTCCTTAATTTTCAGGACTTCTTCCTTAATTCTCAGGACTTCTTCCTTAATTCTCAGGACTTCTTTTAATTCTCATGACTTCTTCCTTAATTCTCAGGACTTCTTCCTTAATTTTCAGGACTTCTTCCTTAATTCTCAGGACTTCTTCCTTAATTCTCAAGACTTCTTTCTTAATTCTCAGGACTTCTTCCTTAATTCTCAGGACTTCTTCCTTAATTCTCAGGACTTCTTCCTTAATTCTCAGGACTTCTTCCTTAATTTTCAGGACTTCTTCCTTAATTCTCAGGACTTCTTTTAATTCTCAGGACTTCTTCCTTAATTCTCAAGACTTCTTCCTTAATTCTCAGGACTTCTTCCTTAATTCTCAGGACTTCTTTTAATTCTCAGGACTTCTTCCTTAATTTTCAGAAACTTCTTCCTTAATTCTCTACGCGTAAAGTCCTGAGAATGTTTTAGATTCACCGTCAACCTCTGCAGATTTGGGATTTAATTAAAATTAGCATACTAATGATATTACGATTCATGCATGATAGATACTAAGAATTATTTATACGTTTATTTAAAACAAATGATAATTGAAATAAATCAACGGAGAGTTTTTACTGAAGACTGAAGGCCGAAAGGGTTATAATTTAATTAGTATGATCTGTACAGACAGAATGAAATTGTGTGAAAAAATTCTCAGAGAGTTAAAAATAATTGCAATAAACTTTACATAGTTATATCAATATTTATTGCTTATACTTTTTAAATAACATCATGAATTTCTTCGTACGATTTCTTATGTTATTAATCAAATTCAACTGATTTCCTCATCTTTCTTATTAAATTCCAGAACTATAATTATATAGGTTTATTTAATTAAAATAAATGATTATAGTATAATTCAATTGATTTCATGCAAACAGATTTTTGGTTTTGTGAATGATATCAGATTGACTAAAATTAATTGAGCGTAAAATTTCAAAAGAGAGAATTTTCAAATAACGGATTTTTAAAGATTTAATCGGATGAAATTATTTGTATCTTTTCAGTTTCAAGTTGCTTGGTACCGTAGAAAAGGATCTGAGATTCATCTTCTCACTTGGGGATTTCAAACTTACCACAACGATGAGAGGCAAGTCTTGAAAAGAGTAATTTGTTGATACAATTTGGTGTGAGGTGACAAGGTATTGAAAGGTGAAGACATTGGAACCCTGATGTTGAAATTAGAAGACATTGGAACTCAGTTGTTGAAATTAGAAGACATTGTAACCCTGTTGTTGAAATTAGAAGACATTGGAACCCTGTTGTTGAAATTAGAAGACATTGGAACCCTGTTGTTGAAATTAGAAGACATTGGAACCCTGTTGTTGAAATTAGAAGACATTGGAACCCTGATGTTGAAATTAGAAGACATTGGAACCCTGTTGTTGAAATTAGAAGACATTGGAACTCAGTTGTTGAAATTAGAAGACATTGGATCCCTGTTGTTGAAATTAGAAGACATTGGAACCCTGATGTTGAAATTAGAAGACATTGGAACCCTGTTGTTGAAATTAGAAGACATTGGAACCCTGATGTTGAAATTAGAAGACATTGGAACCCTGTTGTTGAAATTAGAAGACATTGGAACTCAGTTGTTGAAATTAGAAGACATTGTAACCCTGTTGTTGAAATTAGAAGACATTGGAACCCTGTTGTTGAAATTAGAAGACATTGGAACCCTGTTGTTGAAATTAGAAGACATTGGAACCCTGTTGTTGAAATTAGAAGACATTGGAACCCTGTTGTTGAAATTAGAAGACATTGGAACTCAGTTGTTGAAATTAGAAGACATTGTAACCCTGTTGTTGAAATTAGAAGACATTGGAACCCTGTTGTTGAAATTAGAAGACATTGGAACCCTGTTGTTGAAATTAGAAGACATTGGAACCCTGTTGTTGAAATTAGAAGACATTGGATCCCTGTTGTTGAAATTAGAAGACATTGGAACCCTGATGTTGAAATTAGAAGACATTGGATCCCTGTTGTTGAAATTAGAAGACATTGGAACCCTGATGTTGAAATTAGAAGACATTGGAACCCTGTTGTTGAAATTAGAAGACATTGGAACTCAGTTGTTGAAATTAGAAGACATTGTAACCCTGTTGTTGAAATTAGAAGACATTGGAACCCTGTTGTTGAAATTAGAAGACATTGGAACCCTGTTGTTGAAATTAGAAGACATTGGAACCCTGTTGTTGAAATTAGAAGACATTGGAACCCTGTTGTTGAAATTAGAAGACATTGGAACCCTGTTGTTGAAATTAGAAGACATTGGAACCCTGTTGTTGAAATTAGAAGATATTGGAACTCAGTTGTTGAAGCTAGAAGACATTGGACCTCAGTTGTTGAAATTAGAAGATATTGGAACTCAGTTGTTGAAGCTAGAAGACATTGGACCTCAGTTGTTGAAATTAGAAGACATTGAAACTGGCAGTTTAAGTTAGATGAAATTTGAACAAAGTTTTCGATTTCAATAGTTATTGGAAAAGAGTTAATGGTGTTTTACCTTATTTACCTTCCATTAACCATTACCAAAAATAGCAATGTGATTTTCTTTCCCAGGTTCTCTTTAACATACGACCATCCTCCGGATTGGCGACTACGAATAAAATTCGTGCAAGACCGAGACGCAGGAACATACGAGTGCCAGGTCTCTACGCATCCACCCATGACTAGAGTAGTTAATATTTTCGTAGTAGGTGAGAATTTATTACATTAGAAAAAGAAAATACCTGAATATAAAATAAAACGTTACTTCTGGATTCAAAAGCGTATGAGACAATAATTCGAATATTTTTATTTCTCACAGACAAACGGATCAAAAATGAACTTTATCAATTTAATATTCCAGATCCTAAAATCCAGATTTTAGATGAGCGAGGAGTGGTCCTATCAGAGAAATTTTACAACAGCGGCTCTACAATAGAGCTCCAGTGTGTAGTGTCTAACATACCGACAGCTTCATCGCTTCAACTTACTTGGTACCACAATTCGAACAGACTGAATTACGATGCTAGGAGAGGAGGGGTTAGGTGGGTTCATTTTCTTCAAAATGTTTATTCTTTAGACTCGATTGTATATTCATATTTAGACAAGAAGAAGCCTTCATTATATTCTAAATAATAGAAGCGTTACAACAAAAAAAGTAGAAATAGAGGATGTATATAAATTTTGATGGAGTCATGAAAATTTGTTTCGAGTTTTTTTTTTAAACTTCACAAAGCTACGAATTATGGTAAATTCATCTCTCTTTACTCAAGCATAATTTCAATCCCTAAGAAGCAGTTATTATTATTGATGTCCCTAATTTATAATGTTTACAATAGTTCTATAACATTCTGACCATCAAAAAACTTGTCCTTTATTTAACAGTGTAAGGACAGAACTGCGCGGCACCATGGCTCAATCTTGGCTGAGAGTCGGTAACACAAATATTGCTGACTCAGGCATTTACCAATGCAATGTCTCAGAACTCAGCTCAGCTGCTGTACTTATTCACGTTGTGGCAGGTGAGACATAATGTAACAGATGTACTCTGAAGAGTTTAGTAGATGGAAATCTGGTTAGGCGAGCAGTTATTCCTGAAATCACAGCACTAGGAGGGTTGTTTTGGAATTTACCCTCCAGTTAAATGTTGTTCTTGATCTATGGAATGTTCCAATTACTTAATTAGTATTACCCTTTTCACATCATTTTTTGTTTGTCTCAAACTTTGAAACCAGCTTTGATAAAAATTTATCATAATACTGAAACTCAAATCCACCATCTTTACCTAAGAAACTAAGTTTTTTAAGTCTTGTCTTGCATATACAGTTTTTGAAATTAATTTATACAATAATTTGTTATTATTGAGTAGTTCTGGTTTAGTATTAAATAAGATAAACGATTTAAATTCATTAAATCGTTTTACTCCTTAATTACCATTATTCTTTTTTGTAATTTGATCGTTTGATACATTATTCGCTAAAGGACATGTTTTGTAACATTAGAGTGTGTTAATATCCCCTTTACGGAAATTGGTCGACGAAACGTCTTGTTGACGAAACGTCTTTCGACTAAACGTCTGTCAACCATCATGACCTATGTCTACGTCCAAAATTTTGAGAACTGCCTACACTGAATAATAAATTTCATCACAGTTTCCTATCTGCACCAATCAACTATTTCATTCTAAAATAAATACAGGAAATTCCTTTTTGTTTAATTCCAGAGGAGTTTCCTGCTGCGATCCAAGCCAGTCCAAAGATGGAAGAGAATGCCCACATCATTTCCTCGTCCCTTATTCTGTTGTCCGTCTCGCTCCTTCTTCTCAGTTGATATCCGTAAATTAGAAAAAAAAAATTGAACACTGTAATTAGCAGTAAGGTATGACAACACGTTCCCTAAAGGTAGTATATATATATATATATATATATATATATATATAAATTACATATTACACATAATTGAAACCAGTTCTTTGACTCAAAATGACGTAATTTCAATTCTATTTTTGTTCAATAAGAAAACAAGAGGGAAATTCAAAGCTCACAGTTGAAGTTTCTTAGGATTCGATCTTGTGAATAGAACTACATCGTCGGGAAGAAGTGGTAAGAAATTGGACTAAATAATATGAATTACATTAAGTTGAGTGTGAATTCTTTTCAATGAGCATATCATTTTGACGTCAGTTTGAAGAGTTGAAATTGGTATTTACACTTCATCACCTTAAGAGGACCAGCTGCAGGTGTTAAACCAACATTTTAATATATAATACCTTTATTCATTTCTAAAAAGAGTGTTGATGCTTTATAATTAGTGTTTTATTTAATATAATGTTTTGTCAAAATACATTATATTTGTGGTTTAAATTTATTAGTTTGTTGTTTAAAATTACGGGCTCACTGTTTTTACTCAATTAATATTTATTATTTATGTACATATCGCATTTTAAACCTTATAGATGTAACTCAACTCACACCGAACATTTCCCCATACGATAGAAAAAACTGTACTAAATGTGTCTATAAGAATCTTATTGTTAAATTATATAGGTTAAAGGTGACGGGAATATTACCCGGCAGAATTTTCCCAAGCGGGATGTCCTTCGTGTGGAATTTTCCACGACCGATTTTTCTCCAGCGGAGTTTCCATGCGGATTGCAATTTTCCATGTTTAATTTAATAAATTGTAGATTAAAAATATGAACAATATAAAAGTTTTTAATGTAGCTGTAACATACATATTGTACTTTAACAAGTTTTATATAACAAAAGTATTGTCGCTTTATAGTTTGACTTATTTTTCAAATTTTAACTCTTTTAAGAAAAATGTATGTATTTAATTAACATTTAAGGCTTGCTTACACATTTCAGGAATCCGTTCAGAACGTCTCCGGTCCGTCTCCTCTCAGTGATTCATTGTCCGTGGAAAAAAATTATCATTACTTAAATTTCATCGGAAATATTCAAACAGTACCGGCTCCTCTCAGTGCTAAAGAATCACTGAGTGGAGCCGGACCGGACGGAAACCTGACATGTCTGAAGCAGCTTTTAAACTAGTAATTTTTCTTAGTTTAAATTTACAATTTGACAATTAAAACAGAGAAATGTACAATTCTCAGGGGAAATTCCGCCTGGAAAATTTCACACTGGGAAAATTCCGCCTGGAAAATTTCACACTTGGAAAATTCCGCCAAGGAAAATTCCTAGAACCAAGCTAAACACTCTCAACTTCCGAGTTATTGAACGGTTCCACATTTTCGATCATATCAGAAAAATGTATTAAGTAATTATAAAAATGTTATTTCAAATGGTAATTAAGATAACGAGATAAATTATTATGATTAAATACCTTTTTCTTGCATAATAGAAATTGTATAACCGTTCAATGACTTTGAACTTATTCTATAAAAATCATAATAAATTCACTAATTAATTATGCCGTGAAAATTATTGTTGGTATCACTTAATTTGCTACGTGTACTGAAAATGGAAATTTAAAAAAATATTATTTCCTGCGACGAATATTCCGTATGGCGAATTTTCTTGCGGTGAACATTCTTGCAGCGAATTTTTTTAAGGATAAAATTTTTAGAACCCTAAAGGGTAATTTATTCTAATAGTAATGTAAACCTATTTATTGATGATCTGTATTTAATTTCATTCGTTAACTGATGTTTCACCCTGGAAAAATGTTTGTACGTTTGTTTCGGTCCCTCTAGACTATAAATAGATTTAAATGTGTAAAAATTATAGACATATTTACTATTCAAATGTATGAGTATTTTTTATACAAGAAAAGGAGTTGTTGGTTTATGAAAAAAGACATAAATGTTCAAACATGAAGTTGTTGTTTTAATAATCAAAAATTATGGGTACAACTATTTAACATTTTTTTGAAGCCACCCTCCCACAAGAAGCAGACCTTCTTTAGAAAAAAAAAAATCTTTATTAAGACAATGAACATTGAAAAACGAAAGATACGTTTCTCTGCTCTACGACTATGGCTCCGACCATCGCCAATGGTAGTGGCCTCCAACCGACTGTGAGGTGCCTATAGCAGGTCACAAAGCAACACCAAAACTGCGGTCATCATACTTCTCCTTGACTGACTATTTAACCACTTATAGCAAAGAGTCTTTATAGCTTATAGTTTTGCATAATATTTCATATATCTTTGTTACTTTGAATCATATTTATTTGAAAAAGATATAAATGTGTTATTAGTTATTTAGGGTGATCCCAGGTAGCAATGATTCTCGGGCAAATGTTGTCCCAATATTGTCAATGTTGTCCCAATATTGCCAATGTTGTCCCAATATTGCCAATGTTGTCCCAATATTGCCAATGTTGTCCCAATATTGCCAATGTTGTCCCAATATTGCCAATGTTGTCCCAATATTGCCAATGTTGTCCCAATATTGCCAATGTTGTCCCAATATTGCCAATGTTGTTCCAATATTGCCAATGTTGTCCCAATATTGCCAATGTTGTCCCAATATTGCCAATGTTGTCCCAATATCGTCAATGTTGTCCCAATATTGCCAATGTTGTCTCAATATTGCCAATGTTGTCTCAATATTGCCAATGTTGTCCCAATATTGCCAATGTTGTCCCAATATTGCCAATGTTGTCTCAATATTGCCAATGTTGTCCCAATATTGCCAATGTTGTCTCAAAATTGCCAATGTTGTCTCAAAATTGCCAATGTTGTCTCAATATTGCCAATGTTGTCCCAATATTGCCAATGTTGTCTCAATATTGCCAATGTTGTCTCAATATTGCCAATGTTGTCTCAATATTCCCAATGTTGTCTCAATATTGCCAATGTTGTCCCAATATTGCCATTGTTGTCCCAATATTGCCAATGTTGTCTCAATATTGCCAATGTTGTCTCAATCTTTCCAATGTTGTCTCAATATTGCCAATGTTGTCCCAATATTGCCAATGTTGTTCCAATATTGCCAATGTTGTCTCAATATTGCCAATGTTGTCCCAATATTGCCAATGTTGTCCCAAAATTGCCAATGTTGTCTCAATTTTGCCAATGTTGTCTCAATATTGCCAATGTTGTCCCAATATTGCCAATGTTGTCCCAAAATTGCCAATGTTGTCTCAATTTTGCCAATGTTGACTCAATATTGCCAATGTTGTCCCAATATTGCCAATGTTGTCTCAATATTGCCAATGTTGACCCAATATTGCCAATGTTGTCTCAATATTGCCAATGTTGTCCCAATATTGCCAATGTTGTCCCAAAATTGCCAATGTTGTCTCAATATTGCCAATGTTGTCTCAATATTGCCAATGTTGTCTCAATATTGCCAATGTTGTCCCAATATTGCCAATGTTGTCCCAATATTGCCAATGTTGTCCCAATATTGCCAATGTTGTCCCAATATTGCCAATGTTGTCCCAATATTGCCAATGTTGTCCCAATATTGCCAATGTTGTCCCAATATTGCCAATGTTGTCCCAATATTGCCAATGTTGTCCCAATATTGTCAATGTTGTCCCAATATTGCCAATGTTGTCTCAATATTGCCAATGTTGTCTCAATATAGCCAATGTTGTCCCAATATTGCCAATGATGTCTCAATATTGCCAATGTTGTCCCAATATTGCCAATGTTGTCCCAAAATTGCCAATGTTGTCTCAATATTGCCAATGTTGTCCCAATATTGCCAATGTTGTCTCAATATTGCCAATGTTGTCTCAATATTGCCAATGTTGTCCCAATATTGCCATTGTTGTCCCAATATTGCCAATGTTGTCTCAATATTGCCAATGTTGTCTCAATCTTGCCAATGTTGTCTCAATATTGCCAATGTTGTCCCAATATTGCCAATGTTGTCCCAATATTGCCAATGTTGTCTCAATATTGCCAATGTTGTCCCAAAATTGCCAATGTTGTCTCAATTTTGCCAATGTTGTCCCAATATTGCCAATGTTGTCCCAAAATTGCCAATGTTGTCTCAATATTGCCAATGTTGTCCCAATATTGCCAATGTTGTCCCAAAATTGCCAATGTTGTCCCAATTTTGCCAATGTTGTCTCAATATTGCCAATGTTGTCACAATATTGCCAATGTTGTCTCAATTTTGCCAATGTTGACCCAATATTGCCAATGTTGTCTCAATATTGTCAATGTTGTCCCAATATTGCCAATGTTGTCCCAAAATTGCCAATGTTGTCTCAATATTGCCAATGTTGTCTCAATATTGCCAATGTTTTCTCAATATTGCCAATGTTGTCCCAATATTGCTAATGTTGTCCCAATATTGCCAATGTTGTCTCAATATTGCCAATGTTGTCTCAATGTTGGCAAGGTTGTCCCCAAAATTGCCAATGTTGTCTCAATTTTGCCAATGTTGTCTCAATATTGCCAATGTTGTCTCAATTTTGCCAATGTTGTCCCAATATTGCCAATGTTGTCTCAATATTGCCAATGTTGTCCCAATATTGCTAATGTTGTCTCAATATTGCCAATGTTGTCCCAATATTGCCAATGTTGTCCCAATATTGCCAATGTTGTCTCAATATTGCCAATGTTGTCTCAATATTGCCAATGTTGTCCCAATATTGCCAATGTTGTCCCAATATTGCCAATGTTGTCTCAATATTGCCAATGTTGTCCCAATATTGCCAATGTTGTCTCAATATTGCCAATGTTGTCTCAATATTGCCAATGTTGTCCCAATATTGGCAATGTTGTCCCAATATTGGCAATGTTGTCCCAATATTGCCAATGTTGTCTCAATATTGCCAATGTTGTCTCAATATTGCCAACGTTGTCCCAATATTGGCAATGTTGTCCCAATATTGCCAATATTGTCCCAATATTGCCAATGTTGTCCCAATATTGCCAATGTTGTCTCAATGTTGCCAAGGTTGTCTCAATATTGCCAAGGTTGTCCCAAAGTTGCCAATGTTGTCCCAATATTGCCAATGTTGTCCCAATATTGGCCCAAGAAAATTGCTACCTGGGATATGTTCCAATGATGTGATGCTAATAATTTCTAAAAGTGAGTGTTGACCTACGTTACATATTTTTCATTATAATTTTTAGTTGAAACAGCATATTCTAATAAGTATACATATTTTAATAAGTATAAACAGATACTGGAAAAAAGAGCCATATATGAAATTTTCCATCAAATATGTTATATAAAAAAATCAGTATTCTCTCTGAAAATGTAGTGATGTCAGCCTAAATATTTCATATCACTAATTAATAAAAATGTATCTATAATATCATGTTAAAATATCATTTGAAATTTAGTCGAAACCTCCAAGCTTTCAGCCATTTTTCAACATTCTAATTGGCTAATGACTGTATTTTTGAATGAGATAATGATCTATTAAAAACTATAAGAATATGTTTTTATATTAAAGCTATTTTTCTGATAGCTGTAAGCAGTCGCTAATTGAGGAGTTAACCTTTCATATGAAATATGTTATATAAAAAAATATGAAAAATTAAATGGTCACTAAAGCTTATTAGTTGTGATTTAAATTTACTTATAATTAATATATCTATATAATAATAATATTTTTTTGAGTAATTTGAGATAAATCTGGATAGGGTCATCTTGATATAAATATACTTGATATATAAATATATATATTTCTACAACCGAGTTTATTATTCTTGATAATGTCAGACTATAAAGTAGACAGAGGATAAATTAAATGGTAAATAATTTAGTATGCAAAAACTAACGAAGTAGGTACAAGCTAAAGAATAAAATAAGTCATGGCACAATTATTGGCACCATTGAATGTACTTATATTGTTTACTCATTTTCTGTGATATCTGATGTGTTGTGCAATGAAACTCACCAGGCGATACCAGATATCCAGCAATTAAAGAAATTAAACAAAGGAAAAGGTGACACATTAAATATCGTCTGTCATTGAGTGATACGATGGCGACGACAAAAGAACAAAGTGTTGACATTATAATTAGAGTAATTGATGCTCATATGAACGGTGAGGGGTGTGGCACAATCTCTAAAGAGTTTTATATCCTTAATCTGCTGTGAGAGAAATAGTTAAGTATTATTCAGCTGAGGGGCATGTCTTCAACAGAGATGGACGTGGTAATTTAATGATTTTGTCAGACAGGAGTGAGTGGAAGGTAGTGAGATTTTCCAAAAATTATTCCTCGTACTACCACTGAAGGCATCCGAGATACAATTGGCTTTGAGAATATTGTATCGCGAAGAAGAGTTGGTAGAGTATTGCGAAGAGTTGGTCTCGAAGAATTTCATCGAAGGAAGATTCCTTTACCGAAACCTGTGCATTTGAAAACCAAGCTGTCGATCGCAAAACTTCATTAGACAGAGATAGTGAATTCTGGAAGCTTGTGAAGTGGACTTATGAGACTAAAATTGAGCTGTTCGGTCACAACAACGTCTTATATGTGTAAAGGAAGCCTAGTGAAGCACATATCTTCAAGAATACCATTCCGACTGTGAAATATGGAAGTGGATGTATACCGTTTTAGGAATCTTTTGCAGCATTAGGGACTGGAGGGCTTGTTTAGGTAGAAGAAAGAGAACAGTATGTCGATATTTCGAGCCTAAATCTTAGAGAGTCTGAAAACGAACCAAGGCTGGCACTTCGTTGGAGCTTCGTACAGGACAATGAACCTAAGCTTAGATAAAATTGGCACAAAATTTGTTGCAGAGTACTAAAATGAACACTTTGGAGTGGCCATCAGAAAGCCCGGCTTTGAATCTGATCGAGAATCTTTGGAGGTTTTTGAAGCTAAACGATATGAAGAGAGAACTCAAAAATCTTACTCAATTGGAACAGTTCTGCCGTGAGAAATGGAACACACCTACAGATGAGGATGGTACTAAACTGGTTGAAAGTAATAATAAACGCCTGCAATAAGTATTGTCACTCAAGAGGAACACAGAAAATATTAATTATTAGAGTATGTGCCAATAATTCTGCCATGACAATTTTTGGTTCTCTATTTTTTACCAGTTTAATTAATGTAGTCATTGTCGCCAATTTCTTAGAGATATTATCAGATGAAAACGGAAATTTCAAATGTTGTACCAATGATTATGAAGAACACATGTAGTATATTTATGAAAACTCGTATATCATAAAATTGCAGACTTCACTTTAAAACTAGAAGTACCAATTTAAACTTCTGTTCTAATTTTTATAACTGCATCACATAACTTGATTCAATAAGTCATCCACTTTTTCCATATCTGATTCACTTACTTTCTTCCAGTCAAAGTTAGGTAAGAATAAAAAGCCTGAGGAATCTACCAACTCCTAACATTTTTGATGATAATTTTCCAGCGTGATGGAAAAGACTGAAGTTCAAACGGCGTTTCGAACAAGAATATATCACGTAAGTTTCTAAAGCTCTCGACATAATAGAATGTAAATTGACTATTTTTACATTCTAACTTTCCGGAAAGTTCGTAAAGAAGTTAAATAAATAAATTATGAGAAACACTCAAGTTGAATCGAAATGAATGAATATTCTTAGATAGGAATCTAGAAGAATTTTTATTGATTACATTTTTGTAACATAGAGACTATGCACTCTGCACTTTATCTACTACTATTGCTGGTTCTTTTAACTCTTTGATAATAATAACTTCGTTTTTTACTCTATTTATCTAAAATTAAGTTTCATTGTAATGGAGAACTGCTTCAAAAACTTATTTTGATGAAACATGTTTAGAAGAAATAATTTATATGAGAATCTGTAGGATACGAACTTGTACTTTAAAACCATCCTACCTTAAAAACCTGTTTTAATATAGAGTGATTCAAAAAGATCTGCTGATCTGACGCCTTTCATTTACTAATGAAATTAAAACTAATAAAGATCATTGTCTTAATAAAGATAATTGTTTTTTTTAATTATTTAAAGAAGGTTTGCTTCTTCTGAAAAAAAAAGTATCGAGACTAAATTCTTTGAAGAGAGAACATTTGGGATTTTTTTTCATTTGGCTTTTAAAATAATATCCTCAGAATGATAGTCACAATTTGCTAGACAATGTGATGATCTTTTTATGGTCTCTCTCTTCTCCTTCACTAGGATTGCAGGCGTAAGTAGGAATTTCATCATTGATATTGTCCTTCAGTTTATGTATGTAACGTTCACAGGTAATTTAAGTTATCCTACAATTTTGAAAATCCAAGGTACCTAAATAGAAAAAACTTTGATCCACTCAGTGCTAATGAAAGAGTGACTTAATGACTCACTGTTGGCTTCCACTTGGTCAGAAATATAACCTGCACTGTGATTGGTAACGATTGAAAATTTAATTTGAGAATTTCGTTGTCAATCATTGAGGAGTTAGGATTCGAATAATTGTTAAAACAGAATCATTTTTTTCGGAAAGTATTTTATAAAAGTGTTAAATCTCTCGTTTTCAACGTGTCCCTGACCTAACACGAAAAGATTTTTCTGTGAGGATATCTTATGATACGAATAAAAACAACATACAGGAAGTGTAAAAATCAATGAGGAATCTCCTACTTTCGCATACAATTTTGGAGGAGGTAAGAAAAATCTGGAGAATGTGATAGGACAGAGAGTAAAAAGAGTTCGACATTGTCTAGTAAATTGGGACTATCATTTAGAAGACGACATCATTTTAATAGTCAAATGAATCAAAAGTTCTCTTTCCAATGAATTAAGTCTCAATACTTTAGGTTTATTCATTTATATTTTATTTACAAAAGAACGAGGACAAGGGTTTACGAATCACCCTGTATACTCTATTGCACGTGTATATCTTCTTCCATGAGAATACAATAGAATTTACTGACTAGTTGTTAGAAACAAAGAAGTCAATCAATAGTAAAAATGCAGATTAAAACTTGGAAAAGATAAATAAATGCACTTTCACGGGGCTATGCATCAATTCTTTGAGCCACAAATTGTAAATGGAACTCACAGTAAAATGGTGCAAATAGTGATATAAATTCTGCAGGCTATTCAGGCGTAAATTCTCCGCTGCAACAACAACTGTGCGGAAGGACGCAATGTTTTCATACATTGGTCAGCAGGAATTTATATTCAGGATGAAAAGGAGAAATGTGAACAGAATTTCATAAGCTGAGTGACGCGATTCGACAAACATTTTACGCTCCTTCTTCCTCTTGGAGATTTATTTTACAGGTCTTCCATAAATACATTTCCAGTGAAGATAAACAATGGGTATATATTAATATTCTAAGAATGGCACTGTTGTTCTTTCTCTGTTTTTTACGAAGCAGTTCTACCAACACTGTGGGTAGTTTCTACCCCCTGTGACATTACTTGCAGGTAAAAAGCAGACATTTGAGTGCGTTATTTGCAGACCCAAAGAGACAATTTCAGTGAACTTTGCCTGCTCAATTTCTCCTGCTTTTTCTTCAGCTTATCTCCAACACATTTCACGGACTTTAAAAACTTACAATCTTCACAAAAATTAAAGCAAATAACAAAGTAATTTATAAAATAAATAAGAAGTTCAAAAATTTAATTTCCATTCTCTGGAAACAGGAATTAACAAAACAATAGAAAAAGTATATAAATTAACATAAATTATTATATGTAATGCATGATTTTTTAATGATATTCCGTTTTACCTGTACTAATTTTATTCAACAACTCTGAGGTTGGAATAACATAAGATTGAATTAGGAATTGCATGACTGAATAATAAAATATTTCCTGGAATAACATGTAAATCTTAAAAACCCTTTGCTTCGAAAAATCTCGAATGGATAAATTGCAATTGTTTTCTTTACATTAAAATGATCAATTCTTATATTTCTCTGCGCGTTATTAATTTAGTCATTGACCGATGATCATTGTTTGATGATTGTTCAAAATATTTTTCATGGTTTTGGAGGTTTTTCAGAATGTTTTTGGTGGTTTTTCGGGGTTTTTGGCGGAGGTTCAAAAAAATTTCTGGTGGTTTTTCAGTGTTTTTGGTGATTGTTCAAAATGTTTTTGGTGGTTTTTCGGTGTTTTTGGTAGTTTTCACATTCACTTCATACATTTTTTGCATTCAGAGTCTCTTTCTATATTATTCTGTTCAGAGTCTCTTCATCCCTTATGTATTTTTTAATCCCAATATATTTGAATTCATATTTTACTTTATTGTGTGCTCATATTTATATCAAATCATCACAAATATTAAGTTTTCATATCTAATACTTTCATGCTAAAATTTTATCCAAGTATTTCCATGCTCATATTCTATCCCGATCTTTCTATGCTCATATTCTATCCCACTCTTTCCATGCTCATATTCTATCCCACTCTTTCCATGCTCATATTCTATCCCACTCTTTTCATGCTCATATTTTATCCCACTCTTTTTAAGCTCATATTTTCCCCACTCTTTTCACGCTCATATTTTTTCCCATTCTTTTCTTCTGAGATTCACTCAACAGATCCGTAGCTCCTTAACTTCCTCTTGCCTAATTTGTTGGGTCTTTGATGCTAATCTGCGAGTTACCTAATACGTCAGGGTAATAAATTCTTAAATTTCCCTGAAATATTTCTTCCTTTGCCTCAAAATTTATTGCTGTACTAAATTGGAGAGTAGCGCTTCGGACACACTTTTAAACGTGGCTATATGAACTATTCTATATTAATCTCATCCATTATATATACTGTATAATTACCAATCATCAGATAGCGCCATTTCTCCCTTTTGCAATATAAAGAACTGAATAGTCATGAATGATTTATCATGATTTGAATAATCCAGAAACATTTTATATATTACTTTCCCGAATATTTAATATGGCGACTAATCTCCATCTACTCACGTTTCATCAAGCTGGAGATTGGTAGTTTATTCATCACTTAATTTACTAACATTGACCCTTTATTAGGTTCAAGTGACTCAATTATTTAGGTTTGTCGCATAGATAGGTTCTTGACGAAGTAACTCCATCAGTGAAGATTGTCTCGGCTTAGAGGAGATATCAATTTATTTTAAAGATAGGGATTAGAGGCAGAGAAGTTAGAGACTTTCTGTAGTTTCATGGCCCTCTACTTATTAATGCTTTGGGAATTGGGTACGTGAGCATTTCCTTAATTACTTCATGTTAAGAAAGCATATCTATATTTAATAGTATTTTTTCTGATATAATAATGTAATTTGCAAAAGTTTAAAATTCCAAATATACATCATATAATTTTTTTCTCTCCTAAATTTTTTTCCCCAAACTTTATCCATTAGTTCATAAATACTCTCCCAATATTATTTAACAATATTTCCCGATATTATTTGATTATTCCCTCAATATTCTCTTTCAATATTCTTCTCAGCCCATGGATTTTCTGCTGCGGAAAGTTACTGCAAATTAGGCTAACAAGACAGTGTCGGGACAATCTAACGCTCGGAAAAGACTCAAAGGATATGGAGATTGGGGCTAAAACCTACAAATTTAGCGCTGCAGAGTGATGAATAAATGCAGTGAAATATGCTGATGGTGAGAGCGAGTACCTAGTTGAAAGAGACGTAGTAGAAGCTATACCTAGTAGAAACAGACGTAGCAGAGGCTAGTACTAGGTAGAAAGAGACCTAGTAGAGGCTAGTACCTAGTTGAAAGAGACGTATTAGAGGCTAGTACCTAGTTGAAAGAGACGTAGTAGAGGCTAACACCTAGTAGAAATAGACGGAGTAAAAGCTAGTACCTAGTAGAAAGAGACGTAGTAGAAGCTATTGTACCTAGTAGAAAGAGACGTAGTAGAGGTTAGAGTGCCTAGTAGAAAGAGATGTAGTAGTGGCTAGTACCTAGTAGAAAGAAACATAGTAGAAGCTATTCTACCTAGTAGAAAGATACGTAGTTGAGGCTATATTACCTAGTAGAAAGAGACGTAGTAGAAGCTATAGTACCTAGTAGAAAGAGACGTAGCTAGTAGAGGCTATAGTACCTAAGAAAAGGGTCGTAGTAGAGGTTATAGTATCAAGTAGAAAAAGACGTAGTAGAAGCTATAGTACCTAGTAGGAAGAGACGTAGTAGAAGCTATAGTACCTAGTAGAAAGAGACGTAGTAGAAGCTATAGCGCCTATTAGAAAGTGACTAAGTAGAGGTTATAGTATCTAGTAGAAAGTAACATAGTAGAAGCTATAATAACCTAGTAGAAAGAGACGTAGTAGAAACTATAGTACCTAGTAGAAACAGACGTAGTAGAGGCTAGTACCTAGTAGAAAGAGACGTAGTAGAAGCTATAGTACCGATTAGAACGAGACTTAGTAGAAGCTATAGTACCATGGTAGAAAGAGATGTAGTAGAGGCTAGTACCCAGTAGATAGAGACGTAGTAGAAGCTATAGTACCTAGTAGAATGAGACATAGTAGAGGCTAACACTTAGTAGAAAAAGACGTAGCTAGTAGAGGCTAGTACCTAGTAGAAAGAGACGTAGTAGAAGCTATATCACCTATTAGAAAAAGATGTAGTAGAAGCTATAGTACCTATCAGAAAGAGACTTAGTAGTGGCTATAGTACCTCGTAGAAAGAGACGTAGTAGAAGCTATTGTACCTAGTAGAAAGGGACGTAGCTAGTAAAGGCTATAGTACCTAGTAGAAAGAGACGTAGTAGAGACTAGTACCTAGTAGGGAGAGACGTAGTAAAAGCTATAGTACCTAGTAGAAAGTAACGTTGTAGAAGCTATAGCACCTAGTAGAATGTGACGTAGTAGACGCTATAGTACCTAGTAGAAAGTAACGTTGTAGAAGCTATAGTACCTAGTAGAAAGAGACGTAGTAGAAGCTATAGTACCTAGTAGAAAGAGACGTAGTAGAGGCTAGTACCTAGTGGAAAGAGACGTAGTAGAAGCTATAAAACCTATTAGAAAGAGACTTAGTAGAAGCTATAGTACCTAGTAGAAAGAGACGTAGCTAGTAGAGGCTAGTACCTAGTAGAAAGAGACGTAGTAGAAGCTATAGCACCTATTAGAAAGAGACGTAGTAGAAGCTATAGTACCTATTAGAAAGAGACTTAGTAGAAGCTATAGTACCTAGGTAGAAAAAGAGGTGACCGGTCCATTCGCCGAAAACTAATTCGCCGAAAACAAATTCGCCGATAACACATTTGGCGCACGACACTTTCGCCGAAAAATATGATTATTTAAAAAGGTAAGCAAATTTAGCTCATATGTCCAGATGGAATTACATGTAGATGAACTTACATATAACTATTCCTTTTATGAAATATTGACAATGTGTAGAAATGTTTCTGAGTACAAAAAGGAAGTTAATATTCTAGGTCTTCGAGATATTCAATCTCGAAAATTGAAGATTTAGAGATATTTAATCTATTTATTCTAACATAAACTAATCATTTTTTTGAAAGGAGTTACTGAACAAAATTGATTTCGACTTCCTTTTTCTACTCAAATATATTTCTCCATATTGTCAATATTTTATAAAAGTAATATTTATAATAAACTGATACAAATAATGCAGCAATAACATTATATGAGTTAATTAAAATAACGTAAATTCCATAAAGTTCAACCAATAATTATGTAGAATATTGTAAAGTAATTTATAGACTTATATGTAAGATCATCTATATGTAATTTCATCTGGACATATGAGATAAATTGGTTTACCTTTTTGAATAATCATATTTTTCGGCGAAAGTGTCGTTCGGTGAATGTGTCGTGCGGCGAATGTGTTTTCGGCGAATGTGTTTTCGGCGTATTTGTTTTCGGCGAATGTGTTTTCGGCGTATTTGTTTTCGACGAATGTGTTTTCGGCGAATTGACCTAGAACCGAAAAAGACGTAGCAAGTAGAGGCTAGTACCTAGTAGAAAGAGACGTAGTAGAGGCTAGTACCTAGTAGAAAGAGACGTAGTAGAAGCTATAGTACCTATTAGAAAGAGACTTAGTAGAAGCTATAGTACCTAGGTAGAAAGGGACGTAGCTAGTAGAGGCTAGTACCTAGTAGAAAAACACGGAGTAGAGGCTAGTACCTAGTAGAAAGAGACGTAGTAGAGGCTAGTACCTGGTAGAAAGAGACGTAGTAGAGGCTAGTATCTAGTAGAAAGGGACGGAGTAGAGGCTAGTACCTAGTAGAAAGAGACGTAGCTAGTAGAGGCTAGTACCTAGTAGAGGCTAGTACCTAGTAGAAAGAGACGGAGTAGAGGCTATTACCTAGTAGAAAGAGACGCAGTAGAGGCTAGTAGCTAGTAAAATGAGACGTAGTATAAGTATATATAGAAATAAGGTGTTTAATTCATTACTATATTTGCGATGTGTGAAAATGACTAATTTTTGACCGAAATTCAAGTCAGTCATATATAATTCAATACATTAAGTACTTTATAAATTAGAATTCATTGTTCTTTGTCTTTGGATAATACGATAGATCTACAGTTAGCGCGCAAAGATCGATCAATATTGCAGATCAGTCGAACGCGCGTGGCATACTATACACATTAAAAGCCCGTAAAGACGTTGCGTTTTCTTACGTGCGTTAGAAGACGCCCGTTTCTAGTTAGAAGTTCAATAGATGTGTATACACTTAAACGCGCGTTTCGTCTCAAGCATACAGCGAACAAGCGTTTCAGGATTTTTGTTGAAACGAGCATTTTTCAGGCGTTACCGTATATTATAAACGCCCGTTTTATGGTAATTTTTGGTAATTTTTGATTTTTTTTGTAACCAGTTTGAGTTTTAATTATTTTGACACATAATGAAAATTTCGATTGATTGTCCAAACCTGAATAAAATTTAAAGTCTATCAAAAAATATAAGGATAGGATTTTATAATATAAATTTTGGGTACATTGTTAAGCAGCATAGAAATGGCCAAAAATATATACATAAATTGTGGTTTAATAGTAGGTATTATTGTGAAATTAATAGTTTCACCAAAATAAATATCAAAAACTTGGATATATCTAAACTACAAAACGTTAATTCCCAAAATATATATTTTTTCACAAACCAACGGAAAAAAGGACCAAAAAAAGGTGTTTTAAAAATTGGTCAACAATTTCAGTGATCGTATTTTTTGTGTTGGCATCATTTCCAGAGACAAAACCCAATATAGAAATAGCAATACGAATAATATTTCCTAACCAAACTCTCCCATGAATCTTTTTTATCATCAAACAGTTTTGTTTGTGACCAAAAACTGCAATTCTTTGCATTCAATTCTCAATTGCAATCAAAAGGTCTGACTTATGAATCGACAATTCGAACATTCGAACATTTTTCGAACACAAATGAAAATTTATCACAGGCTGAATTTGTAATGTAAATAAAAGAATAAAATAATGATACGAATATGTTCATTTTAAAAGCATTTGAATCCGTTTTTTTTATCCTAATCCATTTTTGACATTTGCTAAAAAGTTTTACATCTTTTTATATATCTGAAAACACAACAAAAATTTAAAATATAACTGTACAATGTTTCAGCTAAAATGATTTAAAATTAAACTTTAATAAGCCGAACCAACCAAATATATCCAGTATAATCATCTTTTCGGTTTACAATTGCTTGTGATTTTTATTTACTTTTTTATTATATATATATTTATTTTTATAGTTGTGGTTGTTGTGCAAAAAATATAATTTTAATTAATATGATGCGTTTTCCCAATATAGATTTCATTTTTGATTATTTAACTAATTATTTAGGTTATTATTTATAATAAACTCACCTGTGGTAATTGACTTGATAAACTCACCTGTGGTAATTGATGATAAATTATTATTACTAACTAATTAATATCAGAGAATTTTAAAATAGTATCAAAATGAGTTGGACTAATTTAATCGAAACAATCGACAGATTATTCTCATTATTAAATATTTGACTTCCATCCTAAAAACATGTTTGGCATTTATTCTCTTTTATTTGAATTTCATTGAACATTTATGAATATTATTCTAAAATCTCTTTTTATTCCATAACAGTTTAGTAGGAAAAAAGTTATAAACTGGAACACCCGAACACTGAGTATCTAAACAAGTCTCCACAACTTCCACTTCAAACCTTTCTAACAACATTGATAAAATAAACAAAACCTCAAGCAGCGAAAACTAACTTACGGAAATTTTGAAGGAGAAAAATAATAAGTTTTCCGAGTAAATCTAACTTTTCACCAAAAATGAAACTTCCAATAAGTTCTTTGGAAGTTTTTTTACAACCTTTGTGAAGAGCTTCAAGTTTCTTCATTTCTTACAAATGTCGACTCTGCAAATATATTCCCTTGCCAAAAAAATAAATGAATTGGTCAGATGTTGAAGAGTGAAATGAATTGGTCAGATGTTCAAGAAAGAAATGAATTGGTCAGATGTTGAAGAGAGAAATGAATTGGTCAGATGTTGAAGAAAGAAATGAATTGGTCAGATGTTGAAGAAGAGAGAAATGAATTGGTCAGATACTGAAGAAAGAAATGAATTGGTCAGATGTTGAAGAAAGAAATGAATTGGTCAGATGATGAAGAAAGAAATGAATTGGTCAGATGATGAAGAAAGAAATGAATTGGTCAGATGTTGAAGAAGAGAGAAATGAATTGGTCAGGTGTTGAAGAAAGAAATGAATTGGTCAGATGTTGAAGAAAGAAATGAATTGGTCAGATGTTGAAGAAAGAAATGAATTGGTCAGATGTTGAAGAAAGAAATGAATTGGTCAGATGTTGAAGAAAGAAATGAATTGGTCAGATGTTGAAGAAAGAAATGAATTGGTCAGATGTTGAAGAAAGAAATGAATTGGTCAGATGTTGAAGAAAGAAATGAATTGGTCAGATGTTGAAGAAAGAAATGAATTGGTCAGATGATGAAGAAAGAAATGAATTGGTCAGATGTTGAAGAAGAGAGAAATGAATTGGTCAGGTGTTGAAGAAAGAAATGAATTGGTCAGATGTTGAAGAAAGAAATGAATTGGTTAGATGTTGAAGAAAGAAATGAATTGGTCAGATGTTGAAGAAAGAAATGAATTGGTCAGATGTTGAAGAAAGAAATGAATTGGTCAGATGTTGAAGAAAGAAATGAATTGGTCAGATGTTGAAGAAAGAAATGAATTGGTCAGATGTTGAAGAAAGAAATGAATTGGTCAGATGTTGGAGAAAGAAATGAATTGGTCAGATGTTGAAGAAAGAAATGAATTGGGCAGATGTTGGAGAAAGAAATGAATTGGTCAGATGTTGAAGAAAGAAATGAATTGGTCAGATGTTGGAGAAAGAAATGAATTGGTCAGGTGTTGAAGAAAGAAATGAATTGGTCAGATGTTGGAGAAAGAAATGAATTGGTCAGGTGTTGAAGAAAGAAATGAATTGGTCAGATGTTGAAGAAAGAAATGAATTGGTCAGATGTTGAAGAAAGAAATGAATTGGTCAGATGTTGAAGAAAGAAATGAATTGGTCAGATGTTGAAGAAAGAAATGAATTGGTCAGATGTTGAAGAAAGAAATGAATTGGTCAGATGTTGGAGAAAGAAATGAATTGGTCAGATGTTGGAGAAAGAAATGAATTGGTCAGGTGTTGAAGAAAGAAATGAATTGGTCAGATGCCGGAGATGGAAATGAATTGTAAAATGTTCCAGAAAAAAGGCGAACTGTTAAGTTGTTCCGGAAAATGAATTGGAAGACAAACTTTCAGAAAATCGAAATCTGCAGAAATTTTAAATTCGACTATTTTCATTGATGAATTATTCAATTTCTTCGTTGTATTAAAAATAAATCAAGTATCTACCAATAATATTATATGAGATACAAATGTTTGAAAAGTTGAAAACAGTCAAATTAATAGCTAGGTAGTTCTAGAGTAAGACTACAAGCAATTAAAGCAGAGTACTGCTGAGTAACGTGTACCATTAGATATAATTCATTGCAGTGACTAAGTCTCAAAGCTGTATTTGTAGATTACATTAACTTGTCTCTCTAATTCCAGCTCCGGAAACAGTCTGATGTCTCTAGCCTGGAATGGAGGGAATGGTATGGTAATGGTGGGAATTGGAATACCATTCCTAGATGGAATGGTAATGGGTTGTACATAAGGCAGGATATTCGGTGAATAAAGTGTTTTGGAACAATGTGATAAACGTAAGAAATTATTCCGTTAGTCAGAGATTTCAAAACATTGAAAAAAATAGAAATTGATATAATAATTACTTTTGATTCTTTTTATATGTATGTATATTTGAAAAAATGTGTGAAATTACTTAATGTATTTAAACACTTAATTATATTTTATATTTTCAGTTTAGGTTATTTCTGTGTTTTAGGTATTATTGAATTTGAATAAAAATTGTCAACCAGGAGGGGGATAAGCCTTTTAGGATGGGAAAAATTGAAATAAACCAAATTAACAGTGCTAGCAATAATCCTATTAGACCTAGCAATAACCCTAATAGTCCTAGAAATAACCCTATTAGTCCTAGCAATAACCCTATTAGTCCTAGCAATAACCTTATTAGTCCTAGAAATAGCCCTATTAGTCCTAGCAATAACCCTATTAGTCCTAGCAATAACCCTATTAGTCCTAGCAATAACCCTATTAGTCCTAGCAATAACCCTATTAGTCCTAGCAATAACCCTATTAGTCCTAGCAATAACCCTATTAGTCCTAGCAATAACCTTATTAGTCCTAGCAATAACCCTATTAGTCCTAGCAATAACCCTATTAGTCCTAGCAATAACCCTATTAGTCCTATCAATAGCCCTATTGGTCCTAGCAATAAACTCATTAGTCCTAGCAATAACCCTATTAGTCCTAGCAATAACCCTATTAGTCCTAGCAATAACCCTATTAGTCCTAGCAATAACCCTATTAGTCCTAGCAATAACCCTATTAGTCCTATCAATAGCCCTATTGGTCCTAGCAATAACCCCATTAGTCCTAGCAATAACCCTATTAGTCCTAGCAATAACCCTATTAGTCCTAGCAATAACCTTATTAGTCCTAGCAATAACCCTATTAGTCCTAGCAATAACCCTATTAGTCCTAGCAATAACCCTATTAGTCCTATCAATAGCCCTATTGGTCCTAGCAATAACCTCATTAGTCCTAGCAATAACCCTATTAGTCCTAGCAATAACCCTATTAGTCCTAGCAATAACCCTATTAGTCATAGAAATAACCCTATTGGTTCTAGAAATAACCCTATTAGTCCTAGCAATAACCCTATTAGTCCTAGCAATAGCCCTATTAGTCCTAGTATTAACCCTATTGGTTCTAGCAATAACCCTATTAGTCCTAGCAATAACCCTATTAGTCCTAGCAATAACCCTATTAGTCTTAGTGATAACCCTATTAGTCTTAGTGATAACCCTATTAGTCCTAGTGACAACCCTACTAGTCCTAGTGACAACCCTTAGGCCAATTCTTTGTTAGCAAATAATACGCTGCCTTTTCACCACCTAGCTTACTCCTCTTCAATTAATCACGGTAAAATGAATGGAAAACAAATTTACCGTCTATACTAGCGTTGCTACCGCCTTCCATTCATTTAACCATGATTTAATTGAAGCGACGTAAATTGGGCAGTGAAAACGCGGTGTTTTATCTGCTATAGAATAGGCTTAATAGCTAGTGTTTTAAACAGCAGTGATAGTAGCATGGCTTGCAGGCGGTTGCCAAAGCCAAAGAGTCGTAACACTTCTACTAGTCTGATATTCCTTGTCACCTGACAAACTCTGCCACCTATTTATTACACTCCACTGTTAAGTACCTGAATTATGAGTGTAACTCTACTCATTATACGCAAGGGATATTATAATGAGAACTTTCAAAAAGTAATTAAGTACGCATTATGAGACAGGGACTTAATAATATATAGAGGTTAATATACGACAGGATAACATAATGCATTAATATGTTATTTTATGTATGTTAATACTGTTTATTGTATTTGGTTCTCTGAATAATTACTAGTGTGTTTATAATTGTGTAGTGTATATATTATTGTATGTACCATGTGGTTTTACTCGTAGTTAAGTTTATTATGCATTTTCGGTATTATTATACATTTTCGGTATTATTATACATTTTCGGTATTATTCTGCATGTTCTGTATTATTATACTTGTTCTGTATTATTATACATGTTCTGCATTATTATATCATACTCTGTATAATTTATACACGTTCTGTATTGCTACACAGCAATTGAAACGAAACGTCATTCAACAGATCACAAAGTTTCACAGAAACTTTAACAGTATAGTAACTATTGATGAAAGTACATGTTACAGCTTGAATAATATTGGAAGATATTTAATAGATATTGCATTCCATAGTTAAATATTTATTATTGTTCTATACATAAACCCATATTAAACATTGTTCTTTCCTCCTTCATTAAATTAACTAAATTTCTTTACTAATTTTAGTTTTAAAAAGTTTCTTACTTACGTATATGTAAGTAAGTACTAAGTATATCTCATAAATAACATATTCTACAAAATAGCTAATCTTATTTCTGTTTGCCAAGTTATTGCTCACAAATTAGTTATGTTAACTCGATAGAATACGAATAATAAGATATAATATTCACATCGTAATTTGTATATGCTCGAGATACTGAATAAAATATGATTTATTTGATATATATATTCATCAACATTGAACATCAATAGCGAATGCTGCACCTCCGATAGTTTTTGACAGAGGCTCTTCAATTGATGTAAAAAGAATTGAAATTCCATCCTTCTTAGAATTCAGTGGACTCTGCCGACTAAAAAAAACCAAGGAAGATCCATTGAAGTGGGAACTCGGATGGAAATTCCTGAGGTGAATTCTTTTGAATTCCTCAGTGCAAATAAAGTGAAGAGGTTCTTCTCTCTTGCTCCAAGTGCCCACAGAGTAAATAGAACTCTCTCGCTCCATTCGAACACCTTATTAACTTTTTGGAGTTTCGACACGAGAGAATTCAATGAGTGTCAAAGCTGCTTAGAGGGGAGACCCAAATGTCCTATTCGGATTTCCAGACGAGATGAGGAATATAAACATACTGATTTCAAAAGAAGGTTTGGGGCAAGAGTTGTAAGTATGCTAACTGTAATTCTGGTATTTGAAGGATGTATTTAAATAGCAGAGTGAAACCAATTGGATTTTGAGAATATTTGATGTATAATTTTTAACTGCAGTATTTAAATCATTAAAATTATGATATACAGAAGAAATTTTAAATTTTTGAAATTAATCTTTTAATATACAGATGGCAGATTATTACCGTACTTTATTCATTCTTAAATTATTCAAATTGGGTAATTATTAAGATAATTATATGGTGTGACTACCCAAAAATCATTTTTCAAATTAACATCTTGCAATGTTTGTACATTGCCAATCAACTATGTATATGGACCAGCAATAATCTACTTACCTGAGTTTTACAACATCTAACAATGGCAAGATGAAGCAGTCCTCATCTTATATTCTCAATTAGAAGCAGGTAAAGTGTATTCATAGGACTATTGTTGGTGTACCGCCAATGCATGAGACTATTCCGAGCCCATTCCTAACTGTATTCTGAGAGAGAAGTAGCCATAAGGTCCCGTAAAATGGGCCGTCACGCCCTGAGATGACTTCAGAGATCAAAGATAACGAGGAAACTGCAAAGTGAAGAAAAGAAGAGAAGGCGATCTTGGCAACAGTGATGACTATTTCATTTGTTGCTGCTTCAGTCAATCAATTTTACATTATATGTATAACGTGTTTTATAATAACGTGTTTTATATTATTGTGTTTAACACGTTTTAGATTAACGTGCTTTATAAAAACTTCAATATACCTTAATCTTTATAATGAAGTCCATTACTAAACAGCTTTATCATAATTAAAAAAGATGAATCATTTAATTCAGTTACAAATTTCCATCTACTACAATTTAGTGATTCGTATTATATCCATTCACTGCATACTAACTATCTCATCCTAGTACCAAGAACTAAGGTATATATTAATTATAATAATATTAACTACATAATGAAGTTAATATATCTTGCCAACACTGTCTTTAGTCGTGAAAAGGTACTGGCAATCACAGTGGGACGATCACCTGGAATCTATTCCTAGTGGAGCGAAAGCAAAATCATAGCATCTGATGCTAGAAGAAATAGAACAGTTAGCATATGAGTGCCTGATTTCCCCTGATAGATTATGGTTGAACAAATAAATGACTTGCGTACTAATTCAGCTTTGCAGACGCAAAGAAGTTAATTGCAAACGAAGAGGCAATTGGAACTGAAGATAGGATAATTCTTAATGGTATTCTAACTGATATTGATTCTGGTATTCACACTGATATTCTTTACAGGTATTCTAACTGATGTTTCTCACTGGTATTCTAACTGATATTGATTACTGGTATTCTAACTGATATTGATTACTGGTATTCTAACTGATATTTATTACTGGTATTCTAACTGATATTTCATACTGGTATTCTAACTGATTATTTTTACTGGTATTCTAACTGATATTTCTTACTGGTATTCTAACTGATAATTCTTACTGGTATTCTAACTGATTATTTTTACTGGTATTCTAACTGATATTTCTTACTGGTATTCTAACTGATAATTCTTACTGGTATTCTAACTGATATTGATTACTGGTATTCTAACTCATATTGATTACTGGTATTCTAACTGATATTGATTACTGGTATTCTAACTGATATTGATTACTGGTATTTTAACTGATATTGATTACTGGTATTCTAACTGATTATTTTTACTGGTATTCTAACTGATAATTCTTACTGGTATTCTAACTGATATTGATTACTGGTATTCTAACTGATATTGATTACTGGTATTCTAACTGATATTTATTACTGGTATTCTAACTGATATTTCATACTGGTATTCTAACTGATTATTTTTACTGGTATTCTAACTGATATTTCTTACTGGTATTCTAACTGATAATTCATACTGGTATTCTAACTGATATTGATTACTGGTATTCTAACTGATATTGATTACTGGTATTCTAACTGATATTGATTACTGGTATTCTAACTGATATTGATTACTGGTATTTTAACTGATATTGATTACTGGTATTTTAACTGATTATTTTTACTGGTATTCTAACTGATAATTCTTACTGGTATTCTAACTGATATTGATTACTGGTATTCTAACGGATATTGATTACTGGTATTCTAACTGATATTTATTACTGGTATTCTAACTGATATTTCATACTGGTATTCTAACTGATAATTCTTACTGGTATTCTAACTGATAATTCTTACTGGTATTATAACTGATAATTCTTACTGGTATTCTAACTGATATTGATTGCTGGTATTCTAACTGATATTGATTACTGGTATTTTAACTGATATTGATTACTGGTATTCTAACTGATAATTCTTACTGGTATCCTAACTGATATTTCATACTGGTATTCTAACTGATTATTTTTACTGGTATTCTAACTGATATTTCTTACTGGTATTCTAACTGATAATTCTTACTGGTATTCTAACTGATATTGATTACTGGTATTCTAACTGATATTGATTACTGGTATTCTAACTGATATTGATTACTGGTATTCTAACTGATATTGATTACTGGTATTCTAACTGATATTGATTACTGGTATTCTAACTGATATTTCATACTGGTATTCTAACTGATAATTCTTACTGGTATTCTAACTGATATTGATTACTGGTATTCTAACTGATATTGATTACTGGTATTCTAACTGATATTTATTACTGGTATTCTAACTGATATTTCATACTGGTATTCTAACTGATAATTCTTACTGGTATTCTAACTGATAATTCTTACTGGTATTATAACTGATAATTCTTACTGGTATTCTAACTGATATTGATTACTGGTATTCTAACTGATATTGATTACTGGTATTTTAACTGATATTGATTACTGGTATTCTAACTGATAATTCTTACTGGTATCCTATCTGATATTGATTACTGGTATTCTAGCTGATATTTTTTACTGGTACTCTAACTGATATTTTCTACTAGTATTCTAACTGATATTCTTTACTGGTATTCTAACTGGTACTTCTTACTGGTATTCTAACTGATACTTTTTACTGGTATTCTAACTGATATTTTTTACTAGTATTCTAACTGATATTTATTACTGGTATTCTAACTGATATTTCTTACTGGTATTCTAACTGATAATTCTTACTGGTATTCTAACTGATATTGATTACTGGTATTCTAACTGATAATTCTTACTGGTATTCTAACTGATATTGATTGCTGGTATTCTAACTGATATTGATTACTGGTATTCTAACTGATATTTATTACTGGTATTCTAACTGATATTTCATACTGGTATTCTAACTGATAATTCTTACTGGTATTCTAACTGATAATTCTTACTGGTATTATAACTGATAATTCTTACTGGTATTCTAACTGATATTGATTGCTGGTATTCTAACTGATATTGATTACAGGTAATCTAACTGATAATTCTTACTGGTATTCTAACTGATAATTCTTACTGGTATTATAACTGATAATTCTTACTGGTATTCTAACTGATATTGATTGCTGGTATTCTAACTGATAATTCTTACTGGTATCCTAAATGATATTTCATACTGGTATTCTAACTGATTATTTTTACTGGTATTCTAACTGATATTTCTTACTGGTATTCTAACTGATAATTCTTACTGGTATTCTAACTGATATTGATTACTGGTATTCTAACTGATATTGATTACTGGTATTCTAACTGATATTGATTACTGGTATTCTAACTGATATTGATTACTGGTATTTTAACTGATATTGATTACTGGTATTCTAACTGATTATTTTTACTGGTATTCTAACTGATAATTCTTACTGGTATTCTAACTGATATTGATTACTGGTATTCTAACTGATATTGATTACTGGTATTTTAACTGATATTGATTACTGGTATTCTAACTGATAATTCTTACTGGTATCCTATCTGATATTGATTACTGGTATTCTAGCTGATATTTTTTACTGGTACTCTAACTGATATTTTCTACTAGTATTCTAACTGATATTCTTTACTGGTATTCTAACTGGTACTTCTTACTGGTATTCTAACTGATACTTTTTACTGGTATTCTAACTGATATTTTTTACTAGTATTCTAACTGATATTTATTACTGGTATTCTAACTGATATTTCTTACTGGTATTCTAACTGATAATTCTT
Source organism: Caprella mutica (assembly GCA_947561585.1). NCBI lineage: Eukaryota > Metazoa > Arthropoda > Malacostraca > Amphipoda > Caprellidae > Caprella > Caprella mutica. The sequence continues at coordinate 92,758 of CANNZV010001040.1, forward strand.
ACTGGTATTCTAACTGATATTGATTACTGGTATTCTAACTGATAATTCTTACTGGTATTCTAACTGATATTGATTGCTGGTATTCTAACTGATATTGATTACTGGTATTCTAACTGATATTTATTACTGGTATTCTAACTGATATTTCATACTGGTATTCTAACTGATAATTCTTACTGGTATTCTAACTGATAATTCTTACTGGTATTATAACTGATAATTCTTACTGGTATTCTAACTGATATTGATTGCTGGTATTCTAACTGATATTGATTACAGGTAATCTAACTGATAATTCTTACTGGTATTCTAACTGATAATTCTTACTGGTATTATAACTGATAATTCTTACTGGTATTCTAACTGATATTGATTGCTGGTATTCTAACTGATAATTCTTACTGGTATCCTAAATGATATTTCATACTGGTATTCTAACTGATTATTTTTACTGGTATTCTAACTGATATTTCTTACTGGTATTCTAACTGATAATTCTTACTGGTATTCTAACTGATATTGATTACTGGTATTCTAACTGATATTGATTACTGGTATTCTAACTGATATTGATTACTGGTATTCTAACTGATATTGATTACTGGTATTTTAACTGATATTGATTACTGGTATTCTAACTGATTATTTTTACTGGTATTCTAACTGATAATTCTTACTGGTATTCTAACTGATATTGATTACTGGTATTCTAACTGATATTGATTACTGGTATTTTAACTGATATTGATTACTGGTATTCTAACTGATAATTCTTACTGGTATCCTATCTGATATTGATTACTGGTATTCTAGCTGATATTTTTTACTGGTACTCTAACTGATATTTTCTACTAGTATTCTAACTGATATTCTTTACTGGTATTCTAACTGGTACTTCTTACTGGTATTCTAACTGATACTTTTTACTGGTATTCTAACTGATATTTTTTACTAGTATTCTAACTGATATTTATTACTGGTATTCTAACTGATATTTCTTACTGGTATTCTAACTGATAATTCTTACTGGTATTCTAACTGATATTGATTACTGGTATTCTAACTGATAATTCTTACTGGTATTCTAACTGATATTGATTGCTGGTATTCTAACTGATATTGATTACTGGTATTCTAACTGATATTTATTACTGGTATTCTAACTGATATTTCATACTGGTATTCTAACTGATAATTCTTACTGGTATTCTAACTGATAATTCTTACTGGTATTATAACTGATAATTCTTACTGGTATTCTAACTGATATTGATTGCTGGTATTCTAACTGATATTGATTACAGGTAATCTAACTGATAATTCTTACTGGTATTCTAACTGATAATTCTTACTGGTATTATAACTGATAATTCTTACTGGTATTCTAACTGATATTGATTGCTGGTATTCTAACTGATAATTCTTACTGGTATCCTAAATGATATTTCATACTGGTATTCTAACTGATTATTTTTACTGGTATTCTAACTGATATTTCTTACTGGTATTCTAACTGATAATTCTTACTGGTATTCTAACTGATATTGATTACTGGTATTCTAACTGATATTGATTACTGGTATTCTAACTGATATTGATTACTGGTATTCTAACTGATATTGATTACTGGTATTTTAACTGATATTGATTACTGGTATTCTAACTGATTATTTTTACTGGTATTCTAACTGATAATTCTTACTGGTATTCTAACTGATATTGATTACTGGTATTCTAACTGATATTGATTACTGGTATTCTAACTGATATTTATTACTGGTATTCTAACTGATATTTCATACTGGTATTCTAACTGATAATTCTTACTGGTATTCTAACTGATAATTCTTACTGGTATTATAACTGATAATTCTTACTGGTATTCTAACTGATATTGATTACTGGTATTCTAACTGATATTGATTACTGGTATTTTAACTGATATTGATTACTGGTATTCTAACTGATAATTCTTACTGGTATCCTATCTGATATTGATTACTGGTATTCTAGCTGATATTTTTTACTGGTACTCTAACTGATATTTTTTACTAGTATTCTAACTGATATTCTTTACTGGTATTCTAACTGGTACTTCTTACTGGTATTCTAACTGATACTTTTTACTGGTATTCTAACTGATATTTTTTACTAGTATTCTAACTGATATTTATTACTGGTATTCTAACTGATATTTCTTACTGGTATTCTAACTGATAATTCTTACTGGTATTCTAACTGATATTGATTACTGGTATTCTAACTGATAATTCTTACTGGTATTCTAACTGATATTGATTGCTGGTATTCTAACTGATATTGATTACTGGTATTCTAACTGATATTTATTACTGGTATTCTAACTGATATTTCATACTGGTATTCTAACTGATAATTCTTACTGGTATTCTAACTGATAATTCTTACTGGTATTATAACTGATAATTCTTACTGGTATTCTAACTGATATTGATTGCTGGTATTCTAACTGATATTGATTACAGGTAATCTAACTGATAATTCTTACTGGTATTCTAACTGATAATTCTTACTGGTATTCTAACTGATATTGATTACTGGTATTCTAGCTGATATTTTTTACTGGTACTCTAACTGATATTTTTTACTAGTATTCTAACTGATATTCTTTACTGGTATTCTAACTGGTACTTCTTACTGGTATTCTAACTGATACTTTTTACTGGTATTCTAACTGATATTTTTTACTAGTATTCTAACTGATATTTATTACTGGTATTCTAACTGATATTTCTTACTGGTATTCTAACTGATAATTCTTACTGGTATTCTAACTGATAATTCTTACTGGTATTCTAACTGATATTTCTTACTGGTATTCTAACTGATATTTCTTACTGATATTCTAACTGATATTTCTTACTGGTATTCTAACTGATATTTCTTACTGGTATTCTAACTGATATTTCTTACTGATATTCTAACTGATATTTCTTACTGGTATTCTAACTGATATTCATTACTAGTATTCTAACTGATATTTATTACTGGTATTCTAACTGATATTCATTACTAGTATTCTAACTGATATTTATTACTAGTATTCTAACTGATATTCATTACTAGTATTCTAACTGATATTTATTACTGGTATTCTAACTGATATTCATTACTAGTATTCTAACTGATATTTATTACTGGTATTCTAACTGATATTTATAACTGGTATTCTAACTGATATTCATTACTAGTACTCTAACTGATATTTATTACTAGTATTCTAACTGATATTTATTACTGGTATTCTAACTGATATTCATTACTAGTATTCTAACTGATATTTATAACTGGTATTCTAACTGATATTCATTACTAGTATTCTAACTGATATTTATTACTGGTATTCTATAATACTTTTTTCAGGTTAGCAAACTAACGAAATTTATTCTTATCCTGTAATCTAATTGGACAAAGTCTGCTATCTGCTACAGTAAGCATATTCAACTACTATATCAAATATTTACTTTATTTTATGACAGGTAGCGTAATAATAGCTAGAATAGCATGACTGAGTGCAAAATACAGATAGCATATTAATGAATTATAATTTCATTTTTTATCCCTCTTTTCTGTTTTGAAATATTTTATACACCTCATGTTTATTTTTTATATGCCGCTATTTTATATCCTATTTTATATGTCATTTTATCCTTCCCAACATGGTGGCATAGGTATGGGAAATCCTCTTGGTCTCACGTTTGCTAAATGATTTTTATTTTTTCATTATTAATGTTGGCTAGATGATTGCCAATTGAATTTAAACCTAAATTTCATTATAGAGATGAATATAATTTTCGTTTTAAATGGCCAGTAGGTTATTTTATTTCAACATAAAAGTTTAATTTAAAAAGTAAACATTATTTACCGAGTGTGGAGCAACTGGAATAGGAAAAAAGAGATGAACATTTTCATCCTTCATGATATTATTTTCTATTTTGAGATTAAAATTGCAACTTCCATCCACCGTTGATTGGTGTTCTAATTTTATCTCCGTGTTATTGCTTTAGTGAACATAACTGAGTAATAGTGCAGCTGAAACCTTGTGAACAACAGAGATGCCTTTTACATCCCCAGCTATAATTAATGAGTTTCTTTATCAACACTGTGCTGAACTCTTTACTCTTTTATAAATGATAGCCAGTGCAAAGAGACAGCGCCATCTCACGGACAGTTTGAATTGACTGTGTGCATGATGCTTAGATTATTTGCTAAAGGATTCTTTGGTCCCTCTTTATTTCTGCTCTCTTTATATCCCTTTTTTCATATCCGTCTTTTTCTATGTACCTCTTCTATTATATATCCCTTCATTGCTATTATCATTTGCTTATTTTCTTCTAACAATCAATCTATCACTAATATCCAATTTCGAATATATTATCAACGAATATTTTATGAATATACCCTCAATATCCGTCTACAAATATACTAGCTGTGTTTTTTTCAAGCCTTTAATAAAGACCAGCTGTGAGTTCGAGTCCCGTTTCAATTAAATAGTAGATGCTTTTTTCTATTGATCTTTTATCAATTTTTAATTTTGATATATTCTAGTACCTTAATACGTATATATCTTACATTAATAAAAAATATACATAAATAGAATGAATGAAAAAAAAATTAGAAAAGCAGACGTATAATATATCTGATGTTATATAATGTATTACATTAATTCGAAACTCACAATGCTTTCATTTGAATTAATTAATAATGTTGTTTGAATGAACAAAGTAATGATATATGTATACAGTGTAGTTAATTATGACGGAGAGTTAATTAAATAATGGCCGTAAAAACCTTAGACTTTACGCAGTTTTGACGTGGAATAAATTCCTTCATAATATAGGAATTAAACGTATTTTTAGATAGAAAATGGTGCTTTAGTTCATTAGTATGCTATCTGTGTATTATAATTCATTCCATTGTATTCATTATCAGGAAAATAGAAACGTATAAATATTATTTTTATTAAAAAAAAATTAATGAACAATGTTGGGTAACAGGTATATTTTGCAGATAGAAGAATATAGGTACTCGATGTGAAATATATAGGATATTATGAGCTATATACTAATCATCATTGTTTTTTAATTAAGAAACAAAGTTACAAATAGTGAGAGAAGAAGAAACTTTGACTGTAAATGTTTCATTAAAAATGTAATCAAGGAACAACTTCTCATTTTCTTTTATTGCAATTAAAACTCTTCACAAAGTGAATTATTGTTTCTGCATTTTAGATAATTTCCAGAAGTTGTTCGCTTTGTTTACCGACACTCTAATTATGTTAATTGACTTTGCAAAGAAAGGAAAATAATCCGTATCTTTGAGTAAAAAACTTAGATAATAGTAATGATATGGAAACAGATATCAATATATCTTATTACTTACTGATTCGATTATTATTAAAATATTTAATGAATTAATATAGGTACAAATATCTCAATCTACTCTCACTCTACTCTCACTCTACTTTCACTCTACTCTCACTCTACTCTCACTCTACTCTCACTCTACTCTCACTCTACTCTCACTCTACTCTCACTCTACTCTCACTCTACTCTCACTCTACTCTCACTCTACTCTCACTCTACTCTCACTCTACTCTCACTCTACTCTCACTCTACTCTCACTCTACTCTCACTCTACTCTCACTCTACTCTCACTCTACTCTCACTCTACTCTCACTCTACTCTCACTCTACTCTCACTCTACTCTCACTCTACTCTCACTCTACTCTCACTCTACTCTCACTCTACTCTCACTCTACTCTCACTCTACTCTCACTCTACTCTCACTCTACTCTCACTCTACTCTCACTCTACTCTCTAAATTAATTACTATATACTCCATTTTGTTAATTAATTATAATAAGCTCACAGGTAAAATCTACACCATCTTAATACATTTTTCCATGCCATGTCATTATTCACATTAATGATGCTCTTCTAATGAAGAAAAACCTGGAACCTACTTTTGTAAATATAATAAATATCTTTTTATTAGTTAACACTAGTGTGCTTTTCCATTAAATTTACCTGTTTTTAAATGTTGTTAATAGTTGTGTAATTTATTTATTAATTAATGACTATTATATTATACCCTCAGTTTTTAAATAAATTATTTCGAACTAATTTGTTTTTTCTGCATAGACTAATATATATCATATATAAAACACATTTAATTGTTCACAAAAAACATAAGAATTAAAATATCATATAAATATATTCCCGTGCATATCATGGTTTCATTTTTAATAATCTATTCTAATAATGATCCTTGCATTTAATAATAATACATGCAATGTGTTTATTTATTTATTATCTACCCTAATAATTTCCGTGGTGTGTTTATTTATTTATTCATTCGTTTGGCATCCGCTTCCTCAAAATGATAGGGAATTTATAAATGGTTAATGAAGCTGTATAACGAATACAGGCAACCGAATTATTTGGAGGTATATGAATAATTATGTATTCATTATGCGAAATAAATGGGGTAAGGTACGAATTATCGGACAGTTCCACAATGTCGTTCATACAAGAAAAACTATATAGATTATCTTTTTTAACATGAAAAATGCAACCATATGATCATTCAATTCGTAAGTTTTTATTTTAACGAGAAAGTACACTTCTAACGGGCATACAGCTACATAAATATTTATATGTACTATTCAATGCCCATTATTTTTAAAGGGAAAATACACCAGTAATGAATAAATCATTAATTTAACTCAATTTATTTGAACAGTCTGCATCTGCAATACAGCTTGTCATCATACACACATAAATTTCTTGTCTTTATTAATAATGGGACAGCGAATATATAAATATATTAATATACACATGACGGGTATTATTAGGATAGACAGATGGATATGAACTAGTAAGGCATATTGATATATTTATTCAAACATATAGTCTTATTTACGTTATCACCAAATATACTTATTTATGACAAATATATTATAAATAACCTATTTTTTAATATATATATTATATATGGCACACTCTTACAACAGGTGAAGGACCGGGACCTCCCATTATCGTAAAAATATACTAAAAACTAGATTATGTGCACTCGGTAGAGCGCATACCTTCGCCTCCGATTTGTCCGTTCTCTCCCAAAGTTTGAGAAACTGCTAACTGGATAATAACCAATCGTAATATGCTACAATATGCTACAATACTTTTTGTGTTATCGAATTATAAATGACCTTGACCTTGATCTTTGACCTTTGACCCGATTGCTCCCAATATCTAACAAAATGGTTCATGTATATTGACCAATCGTCCCACCAAGTTTCATGCAATATGGTTCAATACTTTTTGAGTTATAAATGACGTTGACCTTGACCTTTGACTGGGTTGCTCCCAAAATTCTACCAGCAGGTCACTGGACATGGACCATCGTTTCACTAAATTTCAGGCAATTTGGTTGAACATTTTTTCAATTAAGCGAATAACAAGATGATAAATAAATAAAATCCGATGAAAATATGACCTTCCCGCATTCTGTGAAGGCAATTATAATATTATTATATAGTATATATGCATTTAAAAAGCTCAAAGAAGAAAAGTCACATGGGCCAGGAAAGCTTAAAGCTTTAAAGGCAGCCTATAGAACAGAAGGATTTTTTTAAAATAAATTTAACAATAAATATAAAGATAAATGAGTAAAATGACTAGTATGTTAAAATGTACTGTTTCATTAATTTAATCATAAAGTTTGATGGTATGATAAATAAGAGGATTCAATAAAAGAATATTATTGAAAATCTATTAAAACAATTTTAAAAGAAATTTGAATATGTATATCGATTTGAAATGTTTTAAGTTGCAGTCAATAGTATTCCACAGTTCCGATGTTGCGCATACGATACTTAATTTGTATTTAGTTTTATGTGTAGGCAGAGTCATATTTGAAACAGTTCTAGTTGAACGGTTATTTTGCCTATTATGAGAGTTTACGTAATTTAGTAAAACGGTATCATAATCTGACACAATTAATCTTCAGTTTATAGAGTGACATTTAAAAATCCTACATCGTTTTAAAGTTAGGAAGTGTGATAAAAATAATTCTATCTCTAACATGACAAGGAGAATCATACTAAGCCTCAATTGCATTTGTAAAACATGGATTGACAGGAGAATGGTGTAGAAAAATCATAACTTCACGAGGTAAAAACTTACTAATTCTGCTGAAGTTGGTCAATGATTTAGATTTCTTTGTAGAAACCACGTTTGACATGCTCTTGAAACCTGAGATTTTGGCTTATGTTTAAACATGATATTTTTAATCTGTTATTATTTTTGTAAGCAAAAAAACCGCTCTTTCAGAATATTTAAAATATTATCAAATATTATCTGTAAAATATTCAGTAAATAATGTTACCTTTTCAACATAATATTTAATATTTGATTTTCAGCCTTTCAAATTGTGAAAAAAATTGAACTTATAATTAAGAATGTAAATAGAAATTATGAATAATAATAAATTATGAATAATCAATATTAACATTAATTATAAATTATCAATAACTAATATTAACGTTAATTAAAAATTATCAATAATTATATACTTAATTTATATTACAGGTGACATACCTCCCAATGTACCTTAATTAACATCAGTTCTGTGTCTCCCTAATTAATAACAACCAAGTAAATTCTAATAAACAATTAACTAATTAATTAACTACTAATTTATTGCTAGGGAGGAAACTGTACTGAAATTAATAATTAACTTGAAATGGGTAATAAAGTAATTTCATAAACGTAACATTTCATATTGATCTTTAATACAGTCGACTCCTCTATAGTGAACTCAAATTAGTCCACTATAGAGAGTTTACTCTACTATAGAAGAGTAAAAATGAATAGAAAACTAGCCTTTTTACGGCAGACTATAAAAAATATATTTTTTTTTTGTGAAATTTATTCATTATACAGGTTTTTTATTTCTCAGAACTGTTAAAATCAGGATGGTTCACTATACATGACTTCATTATAGAGGAGTTGCACTGGTAGAAGTCCTCTATAATGAAATAGAACTAATTTACGTTTTACTATATAGAGATTTAAAAAAAAACTTAGAGTCATCAAACTGGATATGTTCACTATAGAGGCAAGTTCACTATACAGTACTTCACTATAGAGGAGTTCTACTGTATGCTAATCTTTATATTAATCTATATGTTAATCTTTATATTAATCTTTATCCTTTTCATTTCGTTAATTTAGATGGAAGCAATGAGCTCTAAAATAGTTTCAAATAACTGAAGCAATTAAGATTGGTATCTCCCAAGTTCACTTTCACAATGTATTTTATTATTGAGATACACTAAAGAAAGATATCTAATAGTATTACAGCTCAGTTGGAAAAGTATAATCGAAAAATAGTCTGATATTAATCGTATTCTATATAATATTTCAAACAGTCGTAATTTTTAAAGGCGATATCAATAGCCTGTACTTGTTTCACATTTATGATTCTTTCTATTGTATTTTCGTTTAATAATTTATCATTGTAAATGATAAATCATTTATCATTGCAGATAGATGATCATTTCATCATTGCAAATAGATGATCATTTTATCATCGATAATAAATTCCACAGGGAATATGAACTGTGCATTAAAATTATTGAATACAGTCTAAGTGGAATTCCTCTCTGCAAATAGAGTTCTCCTTACCATATTTTCATATCATTATTAAAGATAGAATTTAATAATTACTAAGTAAATCTCTAGGTACAATAAATGTATTATAGTTTGATCAGGAACACTGAAGAATATAATAAATGTTTAATAAAGAATATAACGTTATTTGATACTGCATTAACAAGGAGGAGTGGGAAATAAACAACTGTTTCCATGGAAAAATTATCTTTTTACTATAATTGAGTTAATTTGAATACTAAAATATATCAGTATTTTCTCAAAATATACATTGAATTTATTTACTTATGTTAATTACAGAAAAATACACAAAATAAATAATGTTTAATAAGTGTCATAGAGTTATGATAAACTACACTAGAGAGAGGTATTGTTGCAGCGATTGCGTGACGCTGAAAACCTCATTACCTTCGCAGAATGCGAGAAGGTCATATTTTAGCCGTCGTTCATATATTTATCATCTTGTTATTCACTTAACTGAAAAAGTGTTCAACCGAATTGCCTGAAATTTGGTGAACCGATTGATCCATGTCCGGTGACCTGCTGGTAGAATTTTGGGAGTGACCCGGTCAAAGCTCAAGGTCATGGTAATTTATAACTTAAAAAGTATTGAACCATATTGCATGAAACTTGGTGGGACGATTGGTCAATATACAGGAAACATTTTGTGAAATTTTGGGAACGATCAGGTTAAAGGTCAAAGATCAAGGTCAAGGCCATTTATATCGCAATAACTCAAAAAGTATTGAACCAAATTGTCTGAAATTTGATTGGACGATTGGACAATGTCCAGGAACCATCTGGTAGAATTTTGGGAGCAATCCGGTCAAAGTCAAAGGTCAAGGTCATTTATAACTCAAGAACTCAAAAAGTATTGAACCAAATTGCATGAAACTTGGTGGAACGGTTGCCCAGTCACCAGTTTATCAGATTTTGGTAGCAAACGGATAAGCGGCGGCGAAGTATGCGCTCTACCGAGTGCACGTAATCTAGTTAGTCATATAAATAGCCAGTGTCCAATGTATTCTCAGATACTGTAGTGGGTGCACTCGAGAGAGCTACGTATTATGGTCTTGTGAAGTGAACATCCCTCAAAGGTACCAAGTTTAGGGGTAAGGTCTCCTCTATATCTATACATTAGGTAGCCCTGTGTAGTCTATTTTGATAGACTATTCAATACCCTATTCATATAGGCTAAATAGTCAGTAAATAACACAGAGGCTTTACATAATAAATGATTTATGAATTATTATTAATTTCTTTGAAGATTTTGAAAGTGCTGTGGAATTTTATTCAATTTTAATTTTACTTTATTCTATGCATAACACTCTGTTTAATATCATAGCTTTATATTTATTTAAGGTAATATATTTTATAACTCATCCATTCATTTGAAGTACTAATCTTTATGATAACAGTGCATTCAGTTAAAAATTATGTTTTAGCACTCATTCACCACAATAATTTCCGAGGCAGGCATCTGCACTGATGATGTCAATTATAAACAACAACAGCTATAACAACTATAACAACAACAACATAACAGTGAGCATCAAATGGTTTTAATTGCACCAATAAAGTGAGCAGTGTTGTGATTAAAACTATAATAGGAAATAACCAACGAGTTGCCTTATTCGCAATTATCCTGAACACTTATGTTGCAAATGACTGTTGTGAATTAGAAATGAAAAAAAGTTGTAAATAAATAAATGGGAACCTATATTTACTGCCTCTACTTAGTGATTGGTTGAAGAAACCATTATTATATATTATTTGTAGTGGAAGAAATATTTTAAAATATGTTTTATATTTAATCAAAATTTTGAGTGAAACAAAAATTGATTTAAAAAAATATTTTTACGAATCCCAAATCGAGAAGTTTCGAATTTAAGAATTGATTAATTTTATAAAGAATGAATTTTGATGGAGATTCCAAATTTCCTTCCAATTCGTTCCAAAATTTTATTCATTGTGACAGACAGTCAATTGCTTATGCGTAAGCAACATGAATGTGTCCATGCTTAGTATGCTACAATTCAGAATAGAGAAAACCTAAAAAGATCAGCAATCCGCAAAATCAATATTTCATTGCTCCATTTAATTGGAGAGCTGATTAAGTCCATCACAATTCGAATACTGGATTCCAATTATCAGAACTACTTTGAATCAATTTATAGTGATTGGGATTAATATTGGTGATTTGTATTTCCGAATTTTGTGACCATTTTTCAATATGAATGTAGGTTAGATGATTTGTATCCACTTATTTTTTTAAATCCCATAGTGACTGAATTAATTAAGAATTTCACTATAAAATTCTATATTATTCAATATCTATTGAAATTCTGTATTATTAATAATTCTCAATGTTACCTATACATCTTTTTAACATTCATTGTTCTCTGTTTATTTTTTTGGTAAACCCATATTCCCTCGATATTCGATCTGTATTCTTTTTCGAAATTCGAAAGTCTCACAATATTCTTTACTTTTTCCCTGTCTGCTCCTTTTTTCCATGTGAGACTTACTGCAAATTAGGCTAACAAGATAACGTCGGAACAGCTAGGAAAATGTAACGCAAGCAGACATGAAAAAATTAAAGGAAATGAGATTGGATGAGTGGAGTAGGAGATGATTTAGATGGAGATATCTGACTATTTAGATGGAGATACCTGATGATTTAGATGGAGATATCTGATGATTTAGATGGAGAGAACTGATTATTTAGATGGAGACACCTGGTGCTTTAGATGGAGATACCTGGTGATTTAGATGGAGTTACCTGGTGATTTAGATGGAGATACCTGATGATTTAGATGGAGATACCTGATGATTTAAATGGGGATACCTGATGATTTAGATGGAGTTACCTGGTGATTTAGATGGAGATACCTAGTGATTTAGATGGAGATACCTGGTGATTTAGATGGAGATACCTGGTGATTTAGATGGAGCTACCTGGTGATTTAGATGGAGATACCTGATGATTTAGATGGAGACACCTGGTGATTTAGATGGAGATACCTGGTGATTTAGATGGAGTTACCTGGTGATTTAGATGGAGATACCTGGTGATTTAGATGGAGATACCTGGTGATTTAGATGGAGTTACCTGGTGATTTAGATGGTGATACCTGATGATTTAGATGGAGATACCTGATGATTTAGATGGAGCCACCTGGTGATTTAGATGGAGATACCTGGTGATTTAGATGGAGTTACCTTGTGATTTAGATGGAGATACCTGATGATTTAGATGGAGATACCTGATGATTTAGATGGAGATACCTGATGATTAAGATGGAGTTACCTGGTGATTTAGATGGAGATACCTGGTGATTTAGATGGAGATACCTGGTGATTAAGATGGAGTTACCTGGTGATTTAAATGGAGATACCTGATGATTTAGATGGAGACACCTGGTGATTTAGATGGAGTTACCTGGTGATTTAGATGGAGATACCTGATGATTTAGATGGAGACACCTGATGATTTAGATGGAGATACCTGATGATTTAGATAGAGTTACCTGATGATTTAGATGGAGACACCTGATGATTTAGATGGAGTTACCTGGTGATTTAGATGGAGATACCTGATGATTTAGATGGAGACACCTATTGATTTAGATGGAGTTACCTGGTGATTTAGATGGAGATACCTGATGATTTAGATGGAGATACCTGATGATTTAGATGGAGATACCTGATGATTTAGATAGAGTTACCTGATGATTTAGATGGAGACACCTGATGATTTAGATGGAGATACCTGATGATTTAGATGGAGTTACCTGGAGATTTAGATGGAGATACCTGGTGATTTAGATGGGGATACCTGGTGATTTAGATGGAAATACCTGGTGATTTAGATGGAGTTACCTGGTGATTTAGATGGAGAGACCTGATTATTTAGATGGAGATACCTGATGATTTAGATAGAGTTACCTGATGATTTAGATGGAGATACCTGATGATTTAGATGGAGACACCTGGTGATTTAGATGGAGATACCTGGTGATTTAGATGGAGTTACCTGGTGATTTAGATGGAGATACCTGATGATTTAGATGGAGATACCTGATGATTTAAATGGAGATACCTGATGATTTAGATGGAGTTACCTGGTGATTTAGATGGAGATACCTGGTGATTTAGATGGAGATACCTGGTGATTTAGATGGAGATACCTGGTGATTTAGATGGAGTTACCTGGTGATTTAGATGGAGATACCTGATGATTTAGATGGAGACACCTGGTGATTTAGATGGATATACCTGGTGATTTAGATGGAGTTACCTGGTGATTTAGATGGAGATACCTGGTGATTTAGATGGAGATACCTGCTGATTTAGATGGAGTTACCTGGTGATTTAGATGGAGTTACCTGGTGATTTAGATGGAGATACCTGGTGATTTAGATGGAGATACCTGGTGATTTAGATGGAGTTACCTTGTGATTTACATGGAGATACCTGATGATTTAGATGGAGATACCTGGTGATTTAGATGGAGATACCTGGTGATTTAGATGGAGTTACCTGGTGATTTAGATGGAGATACCTGGTGATTTAGATGGAGATACCTGGTGATTTAGATGGAGTTACCTGGTGATTTAGATGGAGATACCTGATGATTTAGATGGAGATACCTGATGATTTAGATGGAGCCACCTGGTGATTTAGATGGAGATACCTGGTGATTTAGATGGAGATACCTGATGATTTAGATGGAGACACCTGGTGATTTAGATGGAGATACCTGGTGATTTAGATGGAGTTACCTGGTGATTTAGATGGAGATACCTGGTGATTTAGATGGAGATACCTGCTGATTTAGATGGAGTTACCTGGTGATTTAGATGGAGTTACCTGGTGATTTAGATGGAGATACCTGGTGATTTAGATGGAGATACCTGGTGATTTAGATGGAGTTACCTGGTGATTTACATGGAGATACCTGATGATTTAGATGGAGATACCTGGTGATTTAGATGGAGATACCTGGTGATTTAGATGGAGTTACCTGGTGATTTAGATGGAGATACCTGGTGATTTAGATGGAGATACCTGGTGATTTAGATGGAGTTACCTGGTGATTTAGATGGAGATACCTGATGATTTAGATGGAGATACCTGATGATTTAGATGGAGCCACCTGGTGATTTAGATGGAGATACCTGGTGATTTAGATGGAGTTATCTGGTGATTTAGATGGAGATACCTGATGATTTAGATGGAGATACCTGATGATTTAGATGGAGATACCTGATGATTTAGATGGAGTTACCTGGTGATTTAGATGGAGATACCTGGTGATTTAGATGGAGATACCTGGTGATTTAGATGGAGTTACCTGGTGATTTAGATGGAGATACCTGATGATTTAGATGGAGACACCCTGGTGATTTAGATGGAGTTACCTGATGATTTAGATGGAGAGACCTGATTATTTAGATGGAGATACCTGATGATTTAGATAGAGTTACCTGATGATTTAGATGGAGATACCTGATGATTTAGATGGAGACACCTGGTGATTTAGATGGAGATACCTGGTGATTTAGATGGAGTTACCTGGTGATTTAGATGGTGATACCTGATGATTTAGATGGAGATACCTGATGATTTAAATGGAGATACCTGATGATTTAGATGGAGTTACCTGGTGATTTAGATGGAGATACCTGGTGATTTAGATGGAGATACCTGGTGATTTAGATGGAGATACCTGGTGATTTAGATGGAGTTACCTGGTGATTTAGATGGAGATACCTGATGATTTAGATGGAGATACCTGATGATTTAGATGGAGTTACCTGGTGATTTAGATGGAGATACCTGGTGATTTAGATGGGGATACCTGGTGAGTTAGATGGAGATACCTGGTGATTTAGATGGAGTTACCTGGTGATTTAGATGGAGAGACCTGATTATTTAGATGGAGATACCTGATGATTTAGATAGAGTTACCTGATGATTTAGATGGAGATACCTGATGATTTAGATAGAGACACCTGGTGATTTAGATGGAGATACCTGGTGATTTAGATGGAGTTACTTGGTGATTTAGATGGAGATACCTGATGATTTAGATGGAGATACCTGATGATTTAAATGGAGATACCTGATGATTTAGATGGAGTTACCTGGTGATTTAGATGGAGATACCTGGTGATTTAGATGGAGATACCTGGTGATTTAGATGGAGATACCTGGTGATTTAGATGGAGTTACCTGGTGATTTAGATGGAGATACCTGATGATTTAGATGGAGACACCTGGTGATTTAGATGGAGATACCTGGTGATTTAGATAAAGTTACCTGGTGATTTAGATGGAGATACCTGGTGATTTAGATGGAGATACCTGCTGATTTAGATGGAGTTACCTGGTGATTTAGATGGAGATACCTGGTGATTTAGATGGAGATACCTGGTGATTTAGATGGAGTTACCTGGTGATTTACATGGAGATATCTGATGATTTAGATGGAGATACCTGGTGATTTAGATGGAGATACCTGGTGATTTAGATGGAGTTACCTGGTGATTTAGATGGAGATACCTGGTGATTTAGATGGAGATACCTGGTGATTTAGATGGAGTTACCTGGTGATTTAGATGGAGATACCTGATGATTTAGATGGAGATACCTGATGATTTAGATGGAGCCACCTGGTGATTTAGATGGAGATACCTGGTGATTTAGATGGAGTTATCTGGTGATTTAGATGGAGATACCTGATGATTTAGATGGAGATATCTGATGATTTAGATGGAGAGAACTGATTATTTAGATGGAGACACCTGGTGATTTAGATGGAGATACCTGGTGATTTAGATGGAGTTACCTGGTGATTTAGATGGAGATACCTGATGATTTAGATGGAGATACCTGATGATTTAAATGGGGATACCTGATGATTTAGATGGAGTTACCTGGTGATTTAGATGGAGATACCTGGTGATTTAGATGGAGATACCTGGTGATTTAGATGGAGATACCTGGTGATTTAGATGGAGTTACCTGGTGATTTAGATGGAGATACCTGATGATTTAGATGGAGACACCTGGTGATTTAGATGGAGATACCTGGTGATTTAGATGGAGTTACCTGGTGATTTAGATGGAGATACCTGGTGATTTAGATGGAGATACCTGGTGATTTAGATGGAGTTACCTGGTGATTTAGATGGAGATACCTGATGATTTAGATGGAGATACCTGATGATTTAGATGGAGCCACCTGGTGATTTAGATGGAGATACCTGGTGATTTAGATGGAGTTACCTGGTGATTTAGATGGAGATACCTGATGATTTAGATGGAGATACCTGATGATTTAGATGGAGATACCTGATGATTTAGATGGAGTTACCTGGTGATTTAGATGGAGATACCTGGTGATTTAGATGGAGATACCTGGTGATTAAGATGGAGTTACCTGGTGATTTAGATGGAGATACCTGATGATTTAGATGGAGACACCTGGTGATTTAGATGGAGTTACCTGGTGATTTAGATGGAGATACCTGATGATTTAGATGGAGACACCTGATGATTTAGATGGAGATACCTGATGATTTAGATAGAGTTACCTGATGATTTAGATGGAGACACCTGATGATTTAGATGGAGTTACCTGGTGATTTAGATGGAGATACCTGATGATTTAGATGGAGACACCTATTGATTTAGATGGAGTTACCTGGTGATTTAGATGGAGATACCTGATGATTTAGATGGAGATACCTGATGATTTAGATGGAGATACCTGATGATTTAGATAGAGTTACCTGATGATTTAGATGGAGACACCTGATGATTTAGATGGAGATACCTGGTGATTTAGATGGAGTTATCTGGTGATTTAGATGGAGTTACCTGGTGATTTAGATGGAGATACCTGATGATTTAGATGGAGACACCTGGTGATTTAGATGGAGATACCTGGTGATTTAGATGGAGTTACCTGGTGATTTAGATGGAGATACCTGGTGATTTAGATGGAGATACCTGCTGATTTAGATGGAGTTACCTGGTGATTTAGATGGAGTTACCTGGTGATTTAGATGGAGATACCTGGTGATTTAGATGGAGATACCTGGTGATTTAGATGGAGTTACCTGGTGATTTACATGGAGATACCTGGTGATTTAGATGGAGTTACCTGGTGATTTAGATGGAGATACCTGATGATTTAGATGGAGATACCTGATGATTTAGATGGAGCCACCTGGTGATTTAGATGGAGATACCTGGTGATTTAGATGGAGTTATCTGGTGATTTAGATGGAGATACCTGATGATTTAGATGGAGATACCTGATGATTTAGATGGAGATACCTGATGATTTAGATGGAGTTACCTGGTGATTTAGATGGAGATACCTGGTGATTTAGATGGAGATACCTGGTGATTTAGATGGAGTTACCTGGTGATTTAGGTGGAGATACCTGATGATTTAGATGGAGACACCTGGTGATTTAGATGGAGTTACCTGGTGATTTAGATGGAGATACCTGATGATTTAGATGGAGACACCTGATGATTTAGATGGAGATACCTGATGATTTAGATAGAGTTACCTGATGATTTAGATGGAGACACCTGATGATTTAGATGGAGTTACCTGGTGATTTAGATGGAGATACCTGATGATTTAGATGGAGACACCTATTGATTTAGATGGAGTTACCTGGTGATTTAGATGGAGATACCTGATGATTTAGATGGAGATACCTGATGATTTAGATGGAGATACCTGATGATTTAGATAGAGTTACCTGATGATTTAGATGGAGACACCTGATGATTTAGATGGAGATACCTGGTGATTTAGATGGAGTTATCTGGTGATTTAGATGGAGTTACCTGGTGATTTAGATGGAGATACCTGATGATTTAGATGGAGACACCTGGTGATTTAGATGGAGATACCTGGTGATTTAGATGGAGTTACCTGGTGATTTAGATGGAGATACCTGGTGATTTAGATGGAGATACCTGCTGATTTAGATGGAGTTACCTGGTGATTTAGATGGAGTTACCTGGTGATTTAGATGGAGATACCTGGTGATTTAGATGGAGATACCTGGTGATTTAGATGGAGTTACCTGGTGATTTACATGGAGATACCTGGTGATTTAGATGGAGTTACCTGGTGATTTAGATGGAGATACCTGATGATTTAGATGGAGATACTGATGATTTAGATGGAGCCACCTGGTGATTTAGATGGAGATACCTGGTGATTTAGATGGAGTTATCTGGTGATTTAGATGGAGATACCTGATGATTTAGATGGAGATACCTGATGATTTAGATGGAGATACCTGATGATTTAGATGGAGTTACCTGGTGATTTAGATGGAGATACCTGGTGATTTAGATGGAGATACCTGGTGATTTAGATGGAGTTACCTGGTGATTTAGGTGGAGATACCTGATGATTTAGATGGAGACACCTGGTGATTTAGATGGAGTTACCTGATGATTTAGATGGAGAGACCTGATTATTTAGATGGAGATACCTGATGATTTAGATAGAGTTACCTGATGATTTAGATGGAGATACCTGATGATTTAGATGGAGACACCTGGTGATTTAGATGGAGATACCTGGTGATTTAGATGGAGTTACCTGATGATTTAGATGGAGTTACCTGGTGATTTAGATGGAGATACCTGGTGATTTAGATGGAGATACCTGGTGATTTAGATGGAGATACCTGGTGATTTAGATGGAGTTACCTGGTGATTTAGATGGAGATACCTGATGATTTAGATGGAGACACCTGGTGATTTAGATGGAGATACCTGGTGATTTAGATGGAGTTACCTGGTGATTTAGATGGAGATACCTGGTGATTTAGATGGAGATACCTGGTGATTTAGATGGAGTTACCTGGTGATTTAGATGGAGTTACCTGGTGATTTAGATGGAGATACCTGGTGATTTAGATGGAGATACCTGGTGATTTAGATGGAGTTACCTGGTGATTTACATGGAGATACCTGATGATTTAGATGGAGATACCTGGTGATTTAGATGGAGATACCTGGTGATTTAGATGGAGTTACCTGGTGATTTAGATGGAGATACCTGGTGATTTAGATGGAGATACCTGGTGATTTAGATGGAGTTACCTGGTGAATTAGATGGAGATACCTGATGATTTAGATGGAGATACCTGATGATTTAGATGGAGCCACCTGGTGATTTAGATGGAGATACCTGGTGATTTAGATGGAGTTATCTGGTGATTTAGATGGAGATACCTGATGATTTAGATGGAGATACCTGATGATTTAGATGGAGATACCTGATGATTTAGATGGAGTTATCTGTTGATTTAGATGGAGATACCTGGTGATTTAGATGGAGATACCTGGTGATTTAGATGGAGTTACCTGGTGATTTAGATGGAGATACCTGATGATTTAGATGGAGACACCTGGTGATTTAGATGGAGTTACCTGATGATTTAGATGGAGATACCTGATGATTTAGATGGAGACACCTGGTGATTTAGATGGAGTTACCTGGTGATTTAGATGGAGATACCTGATGATTTAGATGGAGACACCTGATGATTTAGATGGAGATACCTGATGATTTAGATAGAGTTACCTGATGATTTAGATGGAGACACCTGATGATTTTAGATGGAGTTACCTGGTGATTTAGATGGAGATACCTGATGATTTAGATGGAGACACCTATTGATTTAGATGGAGTTACCTGGTGATTTAGATGGAGATACCTGATGATTTAGATGGAGATACCTGATGATTTAGATGGAGATACCCTGATGATTTAGATAGAGTTACCTGATGATTTTGATGGAGACACCTGATGATTTAGATGGAGACACCTGGTGATTTAGATGGAGTTACCTGATGATTTAGATGGAGATACCTGATGATTTAGATTGAGACACCTGGTGATTTAGATGGAATTACCTGGTGATTTAGATGGAGATACCTGATGATTTAGATGGAGACACCTGATGATTTAGATGGAGATACCTGATGATTTAGATAGAGTTACCTGATGATTTAGATGGAGACACCTGATGATTTAGATGGAGTTACCTGGTGATTTAGATGGAGATACCTGATGATTTAGATGGAGACACCTATTGATTTAGATGGAGTTACCTGGTGATTTAGATGGAGATACCTGATGATTTAGATGGAGATACCTGATGATTTAGATGGAGATACCTGATGATTTAGATAGAGTTACCTGATGATTTAGATGGAGACACCTGGTGATTTAGATGGAGTTACCTGATGATTTAGATGGAGATACCTGATGATTTAGATTGAGACACCTGGTGATTTAGATGGAATTACCTGGTGATTTAGATGGAGATACCTGATGATTTAGATGGAGACACCTGATGATTTAGATGGAGATACCTGATGATTTAGATAGAGTTACCTGATGATTCAGATGGAGACACCTGATGATTTAGATGGAGTTACCTGGTGATTTAGATGGAGATACCTGATGATTTAGATGGAGACACCTATTGATCTAGATTGAGTTACCTGGTGATTTAGATGGAGATACCTGATGATTTAGATGGAGATACCTGATGATTTAGATGGAGATACCTGATGATTTAGATAGAGTTACCTGATGATTTAGATGGAGACACCTGATGATTTAGATGGTTAGGTTGGCCCTAGCCTTATTAGCCTTATAGCCATATTTCTTAAGAGGCTAAGCCGTAACCATATTTCTTAAGAGGCTAAGCCGTAACCATATTTATAAAGAGTCTATAAGTTCTCTAATTGACAGGTCCATCTCAATCTAAAAAGTTTTAGTTATTTAGAGCCTCTCTTCACAGATTTGATTATTACCTTTAGCAGTCACATCAATGAACTTTTCTTTGACTCTGATGAGCTCTCCTTAAAATGATATACAGGTGAAACGTAGACCTCCAAAGACGGTCAACTAAATCAGCCTCAATTAGTTTTACATGGTGATTGACATGTTTTCTCTTTGCAGCTAATATATTCATTGGTGCAAATAGAATTATAGTAACTTTCTTCATACATATGGAAGATGTTTATTGATATATATTAATATTTTACACAGTTTCTTTAGTATACATTATATACTTTGATTTACAATACCTACCATGTGAGAATGTTAAAGTGGGCCATAGAAGATAAAGTGGTTTCCCCTGATAATCTTCTTTGGCCCACCATAACTTTCTTGCTATCAAAAGCAGTACTCAATCTACCCAAAGAACTTCAGCAAATTCCTCAACCTTTAACTTGCCCCTATTAACATTTTGATGAGTTTTTCAGGAGTTCTTCAGAGAATACAGAGTTTGTATTGGAGACTTTTTGAGCAACATTTAAAAGGTGGGAGTTATTAACCTTTGGCTTGGCAAGAACTAAGAAGAAATGGTGAATATGTTGAAAAATACGTCCATGCGTGTTCTTCATTTGTTGTAAGGATTACAATATTTCAGGATAAGAATATATAAGGATAAGGATTAGGATATATTATGATTAGGCTATATAAGGGTAAGGATAAGGATATATAAGAATAAAGATAAGGATATATAAGGATATGGATATATAAAGATTTGTTTAAATATGGGTAAGAATGAGGATACATAAGGATATACATAGATATATAAGGATTAGAATATATAAGGATAAAGCTATATAAGGACGTGAGTGGACAAACTGCCATACGGACAAAATGGCTAACGGACAAAATGCCTAACGGACAAAATGCCTAAAGGACAAAATGCGTAACGGTCAAAATACCTAATGAACAAAATGCCTAACTGACAAAATTCCTAACGGACAAAATGCCTAACTCACAAACTGCCTAAACATAATGCCTAACGGACACAAGAGGCCTAATGAACGGAACAAACTGAACAAAACGAAACCTAACCCTTGAAAGACCAGAAAAAAGAAATAGCATTGAAAACCGAAAATGGGATGGTTGAAAGCTCCTTTAAATTTTCTAATTTAAGACCAAATATTGAACGGATGAGTTCCAAATATTCCAATAGTATTCAATTCTCTACACTGATTGCATAAATTCACACTATGATTGCTATTAATGCTCCCTTGACAGTCGTTGCAGTGCATCTTATATTTACTGCCAACTTGAAAGGGCAAAAGTAACATATCCGGTTTTACTTTTATGTTCTGCTGAATAACACCAACGGGACGAAATTGATCTCAGAATGGGTGAGCTGTCATTAGCGATTCCAGGACAATAACCCTGGACCCCCACCGGGGTTTTTTTGCTTGGGGGTTCTTGACCGAGGGATTTATTGTACGGGGGGTTTTTTGCACGGGGGGTTATTGTCCTGTCACCGTCATTAGCTTATATTCTTGAAAGTGATTTTGCAACATTGACGCAAAGCGTGACGCAACATCTCTTTTATTCCACCCGGGCTTCAAAGACCGCCTGGTAACTAATGATATAAAACGAAATAGACCAAAACAAGTTGCATTATCTTTATTGATATTTTACGATGTATAAACAGGTCATAGACAATTAAAGTCACGAAGTTTCAGTAATTCAAGCTGATTAGTTTCTTAAGTATTCATCTTTATTCCCTCCAAAACGGACTTTTTGACCCGTTGATCGTTTAAAGATTAAAATGGATAGTGAACTTATTTCCAGAATGGTAGTAGTGGACAATTATTTCTAATTTTTAATAAGTGAGACCAAGTGGGAACAAAGAGCTTTGTCTAAGTAAGAGTTTATATAGGATAAGTTTGTATGCATTTAGTCAGTAGGCATTCTGTCCTAGTACCATTTAAGGATAAGGATATTTATTGATGAAAAGTAAAATACAGTAACTTCAAGACCTTACATAATATCAATTAAATAATTAGGGAATTTTCGGGGAATTCTAATATATTAGCAATATTCAGATACGAGACATTATTTAAAGAAACATTTCTTCTGCATTAAAAATTGTCCCAATTTATTCATATACTTTATAATATGATAATGAACAGCTAACTAAAACTCATCAAATGTATATCGGTTATACAAAATTCAAATTAGCAGATTGAATCCCAATCACTATAAATTGATTCAAAGTAGTTCAGATAATTAGAATCAAGTATTCGAATTGTGACGGACACAATCTGCTCTCCAATCAAATAAGGCAATGAAATATGGATCACCGATTTAGGTTCTGTGAGACAGAAATGAGAATTTATTGCCCTGATAAATTAGGCCACTTGAAATAAAGTTCAAAGAAAGCCCTGCAATTCGGACGACAATTTGAATCCATCCATTTAGGGCTGTAAATTTGAATACCTTAATAGTGTAGGAAGGTGTGGAACAGGTAGAAAATTATTCTACATCTGAAAAATACTGTGAAAGTTTTACATCTTTCAAATAGTCAAGAGATACATGAGACGTTTATTATTTAATTCGATTTAAAATAAAATTAAAAGGCAGTTTCTATCCCATTGCCCGAAAGTTGGCAGCACTGAATGTAATTTCTATCTGATGAAATACGAATAAACATTAAATTATTTCTGTTAGAAAGAATTAAAGTTAAGTATATAGAAGAATCTTACACATGTACCTTATATAAAACACTTTATCTTGGATAAAAATCTAAGCAGGCCTAGCTTCCTCTAACCTTCAGTCTGTTTAAAAAAAATAAAAGTAACTGCTAGCATAATGTTTAATATATTCTTAAAAATACACAAGGTTAGCCTGTAACAATATTACAATATCTAGTTTGAATAACAATATCTCTCGTCACAATGGATATTAGAGCAACTTAGGGCTCGCCATTACCAACCCTATTAACTTTGCCTCCAGAGGTTTATCCTCTAAATGCTTATGGCAACGCTTAACCTTGGCCTTTACTTGCAGAAAACCTGGTCCGGATAGTCTCGAGTAATTGGAACCTTAAGATGCTTGTAGTCATATGGTGGAAAATATGCTGGAAAATATAAAAGGAGATTGTCCGCAATGGAGCATAGCTGCGGTATATTGAAATAATAATATTGCCGCACAGTATGTTCATAAAATTGAGTATAAATATACGAGGTTTTAATACTATGAAAGATGCAATTTTGACCCCAATCGACATAGAGAACATATCTGAATTTACGATATTATTATTGCCATTAATTATATAATTTAAAATAGATTTCTGAGAAATTTTTTGAATATTATTTATATTTTAAAATAAAATTAGTTTTAATCTTTAGGGCTCATTTTTTAAGTGCAGATAACATTTAATTTCTTCAATTTATAGTCAGTTTATAACCTCCATGCTATCATTGTTCAATTAATAACTTTATCTAAATTCATGAGCGCGGACCAGAAGTGTGGATAGTTAAATATACTGATAAAAGTTTTAATTGTCTATTACATATTGCTCAATTTTATACCTGGAACACACTGCAGCTTTCCATTCCCATTCCAATTATCTTGTCCGTTCTTTGTTATTGTTTCTTTACTGATATCTTTCAATGGGAAATTCATTGATCGACTCTATCTATGAACAAATATAGAGTGAAAAAAAGAGTGTCCAATGTACGGAAATATATCTTAATCATGATCAAATTATTCAAATAAAATATAAGCAACACTAGTATTTTATCTGAATTATTTCGTACAAGGTAATTTTTTTTAAATATTTGATTTATTTTTTTTTTGATCTACTTTGATCCAATGTACAGATAAAATAGTTTTAATGAATTACAAATTATACAAAATAAAATGCTAGCAACATTAGTGTTTTCCTGAATTATTTTGTACAGCATAAATAAATAGTGACGACGACAAACAATTCTGTCTCTGTTTACATACCCTTAACTATTATATAATTGTCATAATAATTGTCTATTCTTGCTCTTGCCATTTTTATACACTGATTTTTATTAAATAATTGCCTTAGGTGGTGACATATATACTGCACTGATATAATATAATATGTATATTGTATAAATTAATTTAATTAACTTCTAACTGTAAACGTTCAGGACTAAAGCAAAACATTACTAACCCTGAAAAAACCAGCAGGACTGAGAGGCCCATTCTGGTGGAAATATATATTCATACTTTAAAAACAAATCGCCTTTGGTTGCTGAAACTCCGTGACTTTGATTTTCTATGATCTGTTTATATATCGTATAGATATAATTGAAAATAATTCAGTACGTTTTGTTTTATTTCGTTTTATATCATTAGTTACCTGGCGAGCCTCTGAAGACTGGGTGAAATAAAAAAGATGTTGTGTCACGTTTTGCGACAAACTAGAAAAAATCACTTGCAGGAAAATTAGTTAATGACATCATAGTGTGAATCAATTCAATAGTAGCGATGATAGTGTAAATACATGCAATAGTAGCGATCATAGTGTGAATCTATGCAATAGTAGCGATCATAGTGTGAATCTATGCATTAGTAGCGATCATAGTGTGAATCTATGCAATAGTAGCAATCATAGTGTGAATCTATGCAATAGTAGCGATCATAGTGTGAATCTATGCAATAGTAGCGATCATAGTGTGAATCTATGCAATAGTAGCAATCATAGTGTGAATCTATGCAATAGTAGCGATCATAGTGTGAATCTATGCAATAGTAGCGATCATAGTGTGAATCTATGCAATAGTAGTGATCATAGTGTGAATCTATGCAATAGTAGCAATCATAGTGTGAATCTATGCAATAGTAGCAATCATAGTGTGAATCTATGCAATAGTAGTGATCATAGTGTGAATCTATGCAATAGTAGCAATCATAGTGTGAATCTATGCAATAGTAGTGATCATAGTGTGAATCTATGCAATAGTAGCAATCATAGTGTGAATCTATGCAATAGTAGCAATCATAGTGTGAATCTATGCAGTACAATCAATCATAGTGTGAATCTATTCAATAATAGCTATCATATTATGAATCTATTTATTAATAGTAATTGTAGTATGAATATATGTAATCACTAATCGTTGTAGAGAATGAAATCTGGCTTTAAAATGGATATTTAAAGGAAATTTCAACTACCTATAAAATTATGAGCGGGCCTATGAGGCCAATCCTATATATTTTTTTCTGGTCTTTCTAGGGATAAAAACAATTTCCAAATAATTCACCCAATTGAACTCTATTTACTTTGATGCCAAAGTCGTATTTAGATTGAATGAGTTATGGTTATGATGTACAAATACTTACTAGTCATGACTGGCTTGTTAAATATAATTAAAAGAAATGATTTTAACGTTTTCTCGATGTCATAGTCCAATTTAATTACGATGGTTATTGGTTTCAGTATCAAAGAGGTAAAATAACCAACTATCATTTTGAATCTATTCAGTAGGCATCTCTTCAACCTCATTTTGACGTCAGAGTCATAGGTTCATCATCACATAAGAACTATACTAATTTGTTATCATGTATCCTTAAATAGATAGTATAGTGAGTATATTTGCCTTTCATATCCTTTAGGCTTTCATGGTAGACTCAATGAGCCAAAAAAAATCTTTCACGGAGACTCATTTTTGGATGAAACCAAAGATTTGAATTTCAGTTTGGCGGGATCAAAGACCTCTTCACTGTGGATCAAAGGGAGAGTGCCGGCTTGATATCATAACACTTTGACAAGAGGCTTTAGATTGGGTAAGAGTGTCATGTCGTCTTCAAGTGAATGTTAATGAAGATGAGATAGAGGTAGTGTGTAATATGCATATTTAGTTGCGTTTTAATCATAAGTCAGTTTTCGTTGTGATGTTCGTAAATAGTTGAAATGTTAATCAAAGGTTTATATAGATATTTAGAAGCAAGGAGAATTAAATTTATCAGACCAAAATTATTTTTATAACTGTTGGAAATAAATCTATGCAATTATTCAATATTATATACATATATTATAATGTTATAGTTTCATCTCGAATGTAAATTTCTATATAATCAAACCAATTATATTAATGCAATAATTATTATATTATTATTAGGATAGTTATTTGCTGCTGCAAATTGGTTTCAAATTATTTTAACAAGTCATGAATACAAAAAAGAATTCATCTATACAACAAGATACAAATAATACTCCACTAGGGGTTATTTCTTACGGTGTAGAACATTCATACAATATCTATTTACAGTCAATGCAAATAATATTCCACAAGGGATGAACTCATACGGTTCAGAACATTCATACAATATCTATTTACAGTCAATACAAATAATATTCCACTAGGGATGAACTCATACGGTTCAGAACATTCATACAATATCTATTTACAGTCAATACAAATAATATTCCACTAGGGATGAACTCTTACGGTGAAGAATATTCATACAATATCTATTTACAGTCAATACAAATAATATTCCACTAGGGATGAACTCTTACGGTGAAGAACATTCATACAATATCTATTTACAGTCAATACAAATAATATTACACAAGGGATGAACTCTTACGGTGGAGAACATTCATACAATATCTATTTACAGTCAATACAAATAATATTACACAAGGAATTAACTAGTACACCAATCAATTTTGTATACGAATAAATTTTGAATACTAATGAGTTTTGACTACTACTAATAAATTTGACTACTAATATATAACACGTAAGTATATTATTTATGTGAAATAAGCTACTTGTATTTATTTTAATTGTTTTCTCTCACTTTCCTCTGTTGATGTCACATTTTTTCTGGAAAAGACGCATCTCAGTTTACCAATTCAGGACTCATTTTTCGATATTTTTCTGCTCCATAAAATATTGGAAAACTCTCAGAAAAATTCTTATTATTTCCTCTAAAGGAGTGAGACGCAAAAGTCGCGCAATTCACCATACCTTGTAGATGAGGATGGAATGAAACATTGACACTTGCTGTAAAGTGTGAAAAAAACTTTATATTTGTAAATAAAGTGTAAATATCTTCATTTTTGTTTACATGTGTGCTGTAATTATTAGGTTATCAATAAAAGAACTTGTAGAGAGGTTCTCTCCATCTCTCCAGTTGAGAGGTTCTCTCCATCTCTCCAGTAGAGATGCTCTCTCCATCTCTTTAGTAAAGAGGTTCTCTCCATCTCTCCAGTAGAGAGGTTCTCTCCATCTCTCCAGTAGAGATGCTCTCTCCATCTCTTTAGTAAAGAGGTTCTCTCCATCTCTTCGGTTGAGAGGTTCTCTCCATCTCTCCAATAATGAGGTTCTCTCCATCTCTCCAGTAGAGAGGTTCTCTCCATCTCTCCAGTAAAGAGGTTCTCTCCATCTCTCCAATAATGAGGTTCTCTCCATCTCTCCAGTAGATAGATTCTCTCAATCTCTCCACTGGACAGATGGACAGAATGGAGGGTAGAATATTTTAGCGTTGGAAAGAGTCCAGTGAATGGAGAGCTGCGGTAACCATTTATGGTTTACTTTTCACCACAAAGTCAATGAATTGCGGAGAAACCGTAGAAAGAATGCAAAAAACTATTTAAATGCAAAACGCTATATAATTTTTTTCCAAAGTTATTTAATTGCAAAAGCTATTGTAAAGTAGATGAATTGCAATGAAACCATAGAAAGAATTTCTAAAAGCTATTGAAAAGCAATTCATGAGTGAATTCAATATTAATTAGTTTGCCAGAGGTAATTGAATGTAATTGGTATGAATATGGTAATTATATGATTAATTGCAGTGAGTAACATACATATATGATTATTATAGTATAAAATACGTTTAACAAACTAACTATTATTGTAGAGTATAGAGTATAACATATAATATGTTATTTTAGAATTCAAGATATAAAAACCTGACTATAATTAAATATATAAAAGCGTAGAAGTTAATATCATGAATTAATAAACTATACTGATACAATAAGAATTATAATAGAAAATATACAGTGAGGTGCAAAAGAGTAAAATAAAATACATTGTTCCTCCATTACATTTTCACAAATAATGAGAGCACCCTGTGGAAAAGTTTCCCCAATTTCTCAGCTGTCCATCGTTTCAAATTGGCTCATTGTTCAATAGAGTTAAATCTCATCTTCTAATATATAAATGTAGCAAAGAAAACTCCTGAGATTGCTAACTAACTTTGATAAATTGGCTTCAAAAGTTCTCCCTGGAAGATTAGGGTTAATGAAATAAATTTGACAGATGGTTAGTCAGACGCAGGAGATGAGGATAGCTTTGCCAGACTCTAAATGATGGCAAGGAGATACTCCAATATTCTAGTGAAAATTCAATAGGGAAGATAAAGAAATATGCATTTTAACTGAAACCTGATACGATAGGTTATTTAATCATGTTTATTTGATTTTCCTAGCTCCTATATTTTTTTAACTTTATTTAATAACTAAACATTGATAATATTGTCTGTTAACGTACCTTCAAACCAATGACTTGAGCCGCCAAAACTGTTTTCTTTCCACTAAACACTCTAAGATATAAAGATGGCCACGTATTATTGTGTCCATTATATTAAAATGTTGTCCTCATTTTTGTTGAGTGCCCCATTCACTGAATGAGAATCACAAAACAGAATCACCAGCATCACTATGTTAATTCTCTTCCCTTTAAGAGTTATCTTATCATTCAGGAAATGTTATTACTCCATAACTTAGCTCTAGACCACCAAAAGCAATCGGGATAAATGTTATCTCCACTTGCAAGTTTTAAAGTCATTGCTAGTAGGGAGAATCTCCTAAAACTGCCGTGATATCATCACAATAACTAGGTGACTAGTGGGGAGTATCTCCTAGAACTGCCGTGATATCACCACCACAATAACTAGGTGACTAGTGGGGAGTATCTCATAAAACTGCCGTTATATCACCACCACAATAACTATGTGACTAGTGGGGAGTATCTCCTAAAACTGCCGTGATATCACCACCACAATAACTAGGTGACTAGTGGGAAGTATCTCCTAAAACTGCCGTGATATCACCACCACAATAACTAGGTGACTAGTGGGGAAAATATCCTAAAACTGCCGTGAAATTACCACCACAATAACTAGGTGACTAGTGGGAAGTATCTCCTAAAACTACCGTGATATTACCATCACAATAACTAGGTGACTAGTGAGGAGTATCTCCTAAAACTGCCGTGATATCACCACCACAATAACTAGGTGACTAGTGGGAAGTATCTCCTAAAACTACCGTGATATTACCACCACAATAACTAGGTGACTAGTGGGGAGTATCCCCTAAAACTACCGTGATATTACCACCACAATAACTAGGTGACTAGTGGGAAGTATCTCCTAAAACTACCGTGATATTAACACCACAATAACTAGGTGACTAGTGAGGAGTATCTCCTAAAACTGCCGTGATATCACTACCACAATAACTAGGTGACTAGTGGAAAGTATCTCCTAAAACTACCGTGATATTACCATCACAATAACTAGGTGACTAGTGAGGAGTATCTCCTAAAACTGCCGTGATATCACCACCACAATAACTAGGTGACTAGTGGGAAGTATCTCCTAAAACTACCGTGATATTACCACCACAATAACTAGGTGACTAGTGGGAAGTATCTCCTAAAACTACCGTGATATTACCACCACAATAACTAGGTGACTAGTGGGAAGTATCTCCTAAAACTGCCGTGATATTACCACCACAATAACTAGGTGACTAGTGAGGAGTATCTCCTAAAACTGCCGTGATATCACCACCACAATAACTAGGTGACTAGTGGGAAGTATCTCCTAAAACTGCCGTGATATTACCCCCACAATAACTAGGTGACTAGTGGAAAGTATCTCCTAAAACTGCCGTGATATTACCATCACAATAACTAGGTGACTAGTGAGGAGTATCTCCTAAAACTGCCGTGATATCACCACCACAATAACTAGGTGACTAGTGAGGAGTATTTCCTAAAACTGCCGTGATATTACCACCACAATAACTAGGTGACTAGTGAGGAGTATCTCCTAAAACTGCCGTGATATTACCACCACAATAACTAGGTGACTAGTGAGGAGTATCTCCTAAAACTGCCGTGATATCACCAACACAATAACTAGGTGACTAGTGGGAAGTATCTCCTAAAACTGCCGTGATATTACCCCCACAATAACTAGGTGACTAGTGGAAAGTATCTCCTAAAACTACCGTGATATCACCACCACAATAACTAGGTGACTAGTGAGGAGTATCTCCTAAAACTGCCGTGATATTACCATCACAATAACTAGGTGACTAGTGGGAAGTATCTCCTAAAACTACCGTAATATTACCACCACAATAACTAGGTGACTAGTGGGAAGTATCTCCTAAAACTACCGTGATATTACCACCACAATAACTAGGTGACTAGTGGGAAGTATCTCCTAGAACTGCCGTGATATCATCGCTACAATAACTAGGTGACTAGTGGGAAGTATCACCTAGAACTGCCGTGATATCACCACCACAATAACTAGGTGACTAGTGGGAAGTATCTCCTAGAACTGCCGTGATATCATCGCTACAATAACTAGGTGACTAGTGGGAAGTATCTCCTAGAACTGCCGTGATATCATCGCTACAATAACTAGTTGACTAGTGGGGAGTATCTCCTAAAACTGCCGTGATATCATCGCTACAATAACTAGTTGACTAGTGGGGAGTATCTCCTAAAACTGCCGTGATATCACCACCACAATAACTAGGTGACTAGTGGGAAGTATCACCTAGAACTGCCGTGATATCACCATCACAATAACTATAAGGTCACTCTGCCACTGTTTTTATTGCCAATAAATAATGTAGATCTATAGGAGAGATGATGTCTCCGTTAGCTATTGTTAGATGTCGCAGAGAAGACGTTATGGTGGGGCCAAAGAAGATTGTCCTCTCCTAATCTACCATAACTTTCACACCAACGATCTTTTTATTTTATGCTAAAATCTACCCGCTTCATTAAAGAATTCTATTGACCGAGTATGACAGAGTCCTGAGAAGAGTTAGGGTTACGCTATTTAAGTAGCATTCATATGGGGAATAAATGTACTCCAAATGATATTATCACCAAAAAGGACTTCTCAAAAGTTGTAGAAGATGGAAGATCTTACGAGAAAAATCTTAGTTGGGGAACAGTTGAATAAAATTAGATAGAAAATCATCGAAGAAGAAGTCCGCATAACATACCAAATAGTGAAAACTTTTATGGCTTCGTGAACCTACAAAGATAAAATTAGCGTATTTTATTGCTAGTAATAATAAAAGCAATTTCATATGATATTGTCAAAAGGAATACTAATTGAGAATTACCATTTTAATTGATATAAATGAAGTGCTGGCCAATGGTTATCATTTTCCGATATGAAAATACTCAGCTAATTGCTTTGGTGATGACATTGATGGTGAATATTAGATTAACTCACCAGGATAGCATGGAATAACATCTGGGAAATTAGATTCGGTTAGGTACTGAGTCATCGAACAGTTCCATAATTTCTATCATGTAAAAATATATATTTAATGATATATTTTAAGAATGAAAAGCGAATTATAAAGAGAAGTAAATTATAACCAAATTGAAAACGAGTTACAAAAAATGAAAATAATGATCATTTCCAAACACACATTCATTTACATTGTATTATATAATTTTTATCACATAATTTAATACAATTGTAACCAAGAAAAGTATCCTTTGATATATTTTGTGTCCTTGTTTCCTTCGTTTGCTAAATTTTCCCAGTCGATTCTAGGCAAACAGCCAAAAAATCTCAGATTTTGTGAGGCCAAACAAAGTATTAATATTTTCATGGGATTTTCTAGGGATATTCTGGGGACACTCTGGGGATATTTCTAGCTTGACCTTTTAGAGAAAAGTATGATTTGTAATATACAGACTTATTTATTGATGAAGAAGTTACTATATTATATTTAACTCCTTCAAATATCTAAAAATATTATTATGATTACATTCATATGATTATTAATGCATTGATCTTTTAAATTAAAATGAAACAATTTTGTTAAATGCCAGTTTGTTGCTTTCCTATCATTTCAATTCAGATTTCAATTACATTTTCTCGACAGGCAGGAATTTTTCCTCGAGCTAAAATACCCGAAATAGTTTTATTGCAATAAAGAAAATCTTAATAACGGTCAAGATTTCTTTCTTGTTTATTTTGTTTGATTATTACAGCATTTTCAGTTTTTATTAACGAGATGAAAATTCTCAGGATATTTATAATATTTTTCCTTCTTATATTTATAGATTCATTTGAAAATAAAACATTTAGGCACCATTATCATTTATTAACAAACTAAAAAGTGTTCTATTTAACTATCTTTTTAATCCCTATTAACAAAGTAGCTACAATGTAAACGGTAGAAGCTCATAGCGGTGTAAAATCCCTCTGTTATTAGTATTACAATCCACATTAACTTGTTTCAGAGGTTTTATCCTTTAAAAGGTAAATAGGTTGTAAAGAGATTGTGTTTTAGTCGGAAATACCTTCAGTTATTTTGTTGTTACGTAGATTAATGTATTAAAACATTGTTAATTGATTTTTACTGAATTTTTAGTATTTAAATGAATTAATCGATTTGAGTTATCAAAATTAGAGATCATTTTTATTTATAATAAATTAAATTTTACCAATTCAGAAAATAATTTAATATCATCATAAACTATTCCTCAAGTAATGAAATAAATTCTATCAATTTCACTAACATAATATTGAATATTGCATGTAATTTCAGCTGTTTATTTCTTCCAATTTGCTTAGAGCTAATTTCTGTAATTTCTTAGTGATGTAATAACAGTGAAAGGTACTCACTCTTTTCTAGGTCGTGTGTGGCTTTTATTGGGCCATGAGGTGACTTTTTATTCACCACAGAGCTGTAAAGGGAGCCTTATGGCAACATTCGGATCATCTCACTGTCATTGCAGCGACAGAAACTCTCTGAAATCACTTAGTCTGAGCAGCAGTGAGTTAGAGGAATGAGTTATGTTAGTGAGTTACAGGAGTGAGTTACATGAGTGAAATATATGAGTGAGTTATGTTAGTGAGTTACATAGAGTGAGTTACAGAAGTGAGTTACATAGAGTGAGTTATATAGAGTGAGTTACATAGAGTGAGTTATATAGAGTGAGTTACATAGAGTGAGTTATATAGAGTGAGTTACATGAGTAAGTTATAATAGTGAGTTACATGAGTGAATTATCGGAGTTATACAAGAGTAAGTTACATGAGTGAGTTACATAGAGTGAGATAGAGGAGTGAGTTACCTAGTGTGAGTTATCTGAGTGAGTTATCTGAGTGAGTTACATGAGTGAGTTATCTGAGTAAGTTACATGAGTGAGTTATCTAAGTGAGTTACATGAGTGAGCTATGTTAGTGATCGAGTTACATGAGGGAGTTACCTAAGCCGAGTGAGTTATATGAGTGAGTTACAGGAGTGAGTTACATAGAGTGAGTTACATTGAGTGAGTTACATAGAGTGAGTTACATAGAGTGAGTTACATTGAGTGAGTTACATAGAGTGAGTTACATAGAGTGAGTTACATTGAGTGAGTTACATAGAGTGAGTTACATTGAGTGAGTTACATAGAGTTAGTTACATAGAGCGAGTTACATAGAGTTAGTTACATAGAGTGAGTTACATAGAGTGAGTTACATAGAGTGAGTTACATAGAGTGAGTTACATAGAGTGAGTTACATAGAGTGAGTTACATAGAGTTAGTTACATAGAGTGAGTTACATAGAGTTAGTTACATAGAGTGAGTTACATAGAGCGAGTTACATAGAGTGAGTTACATAGAGTGAGTTACATAGAGTGAGTTACATAGAGTGAGTTACATAGAGTGAGTTACATAGAGTGAGTTACATAGAGCGAGTTACATAGAGTGAGTTACATAGAGTGAGTTACATAGAGTGAGTTACATAGAGTTAGTTACATAGAGTGAGTTACATAGAGTGAGTTACATAGAGTGAGTTACATAGAGTGAGTTACATAGAGTGAGTTACATAGAGTTAGTTACATAGAGTGAGTTACATAGAGTTAGTTACAGAGAGTGAGTTACATAGAGTGAGTTACATAGAGTGAGTTACATAGAGTGAGTTACATAGAGTTAGTTACATAGAGTGAGTTACATAGAGCGAGTTACATAGAGTTAGTTACAGAGAGTGAGTTACATAGAGTGAGTTACATAGAGTGAGTTACATAGAGTGAGTTACATAGAGTGAGTTACATAGAGTGAGTTACATAGAGTGAGTTACATAGAGTGAGTTACATAGAGTGAGTTACATAGAGTGAGTTACATAGAGTGAGTTACATAGAGTGAGTTACATAGAGTGAGTTACATAGAGTGAGTTACATAGAGTGAGTTGTATAGAGTGAGTTGCATAGAGTGAGTTACATAGAGTGAGTTGCATAGAGTGAGTTATATAGAGTGAGTTGCATAGAGTGAGTTCCCTTATTTGGGGTACTAAGAAATGTGACATTTTTTCTCATTTCAATGTTATTACGTTTGTACGCGACCCTCCATACGGTATTTCAATTGAAGTTTTATTTTGTTGTTATTCTTGTTCTTCTGCATAGATTTTCATTAACTAGTTCAACATTTGGTGTTTCATATGAACATGAAGTACGTTAAGTGGAAGGTTATTAAGTTGACAAATAATACACATAAATATAAGGACTGATTATACAAATACAGGGTGGGGCGTAAGTTTGGAAGCAATTTTTCAAACATTAATATAATTCTTAAAAATAAGTTCCTAAGTAGGTGATAGGGTTTGAACTATAGTAGAGACACTACATTATGACGTGGCAGTGTTATTTTTTACAAAAATTTAGTCAATTCAAAAATGTCAGACAAAAGAGAAGCCATTATTGCTCTACACCGTGCCGGGAAGTCAGATTCCGTCATTTCAAAGACTCTCTCAATAGCGAGATCGACTGTTTGGAAGTGTGAAGCGTTTTAATGAGAGAGGAGACTTGACTGATCGTCCAAGAAGTGGTAGACCACGCGCACAACGCACCAAACAACTGATAAAATGTGCCCGAGAGAAGATCAGGAGGAACCCGAAAAGGTCAATACGATTGTTAGCCAAAACAGCTAATGTGAGTCCCAGAACAATGAGAAGAGTTGTCAAAGAAGACCTAAAGATGTCCTCTTTCACCCTCCAAAGGAGACAGACTCTGTCAGAAGCTGTAAAGAAAAAGAGATTGGAGAGAAGCAAAGCACTTCTGAGAGAATTTTAGTCTGGCACGGCTGGTGAAATTGTTTGGTCTGACGAAAAAATTTTCACAGTGGAAATGGCTCACAACCGGAGGAATGACAGAATAATTGGTAAAAGTGCAAAAGACATCCCTTACAACCAAAAAACTGTCCACAGAACCATGAAACCTGCTTCAGTAATGGTCTGGGCCGCCGTTTCAGAAACTTGGAGATCTCCTTTAATTTTTATGGAACAAGGCGCCAAAATCAATGCTAAATGTTATATTGAGAATATTTTGACGCCAATGTTGGAGTCAGCTAAGGATTACTTCGGTAATGACACTCTATGGACATTTCAGCAAGACGGCGCGACTTCACATACTGCAAATGTCACTCAAAACTGGTGCCATGACCATCTTCCACGGTTTTGGTCCAAAGAAATGTGGCCTCCCTGCTCCCCAGATGTTAATCCTATGGACTTTTCGGTATGGTCCATTCTTGAATCAAAGGCCTGTGGTAAATTCCATCGCAGTGTGGATGATTTAAAGCGTTCGCTCCAGAGATCTTGGAAGGAAATTTCACAAGAACAGTTGCGTGCCGCAGTAGGAGGAGTTCGGAGGAGATTTGAGGCTGTTATTAAAAACAAGGTGGGACATTTTGAATAAATTTATGATTTTTGAATTCTTAAAACACTTATGTAATAATACATAACTGTAAATTATTAAATATATTTTTCGTTGGATTATAATATGCACTTTCATTTGCTTCCAAACTTACGCCCCACCCGTACAAAGAAATCAAAGGGAAAATATGTTATGGAACCTATTTAAAATTTTGTGAAATTCGCTCAGTAATATTGGATAAAGAATCTATCTATCAATTATGTTATTTTCTCACCATTAATGTCGCTAATTCAAATTACAATTCCATATGAGTAAATGATCTACTGAATGGTAAACCATACTCACAATTATGAGTAATTATCAATGAATGTCTCGTACT
Organism: Caprella mutica; assembly: GCA_947561585.1. NCBI lineage: Eukaryota > Metazoa > Arthropoda > Malacostraca > Amphipoda > Caprellidae > Caprella > Caprella mutica. Next base: position 130,647 of record CANNZV010001040.1, read on the forward strand.
GAAGAAATTATATTCTTGACTTTTTTTCAGAGGACAATTTGAGAGATTTGTATTTCTAACATCTTTGAATTATAAACATTTGATACGTAAAGCCTAAGCAATTGAAGAACCTTATTGTGAAGAAGAGTAAATAAATGATGAATCATGACTTCACAAATGCAAATTATGAATAATTAGTTAGAGAACCAAAATAGACACCTTTTTTGTTGTAAGTTAATGAATGAATTCTGCTAGTTATGTTTCATCAAAGAACGTGAACTTCAATCACCATTTTATTTATGCTTTCCTACCTAACTCCTGTCTATCTAATTTATTTATTTTATTACAGACAAAAGTCGACTAAATAGGATGCTTTTTAATTAGAAATAATGTCAGGATACCAAGACACCTGCTTAACGTTGATGTACTTGGAAGTCAGCAAAGATATTTGAAATGATATTAGGGAATCTTCCAAGTTATTGGACAGTTCCACATCTTTGATGATATAAAAAAAAATTAGTGAGTTAGAATGTTCAATTAGGGTAAGTTCCGAATTATTGGTCAGTACTACAACTTCGGTCATATTAGAAAAAAACATATAAAAATTGTTTTTAGATAGCACTGTGTAATAATAACAATTTTTATATATTTTTTTTTTATGCGACCGAAAATGTAGTACTGACCAATAATTCGGAACTTACCCTATATTGTATACTAATACAAATATGATCGAAAATGCAGAACTGTCCGATAACTTGGAAGTTGATCTAATTCCAATCCACTTTACTATCTAAAATTTTAAAAATAGCATTAATCACCTAATATTAATATATTTATTATTAAAATTGATATAATAATTATAACCAAGCCTTCTGGAATAATGGACTCTACTCTACATTAATCAATATATAAATGTAACAAAATATAATAAATATAATAAAATATATCCATAGCGAGCATGAATCTTTTTAATTAAACAAATGTTATAAAATATATAATATTCATAGCTAGAATAAATCTTTTCAAATAAATAAATATAATAATATATATATATGTACTCTCCTTAATGAATGGAAATGTTTTTATCAAATGAACGTAACAACTTTTCTCGAAAAAACCATTCTACCTATAAATGTATAAATGTGAAAGTGAAATAATTAAAAACCTTATTTATCTTTCGTTGATGAATTTATTAAGAAATAGAAAAATGTGATTAAATTTTTTAATCCTAGTTTGATATAAAAAAATATAGTATTTAATTAATTCAGAGAAGCAACATCTACCACTGACAGATTTTACCATAGTAAATAAGTAGAGAAGTATAACAAGTACAATATTGGAACATCCGAAAATACTCGAGTGACGTCACACAGAATATTTTCCATTTTTTTTAAGTAAAAAATGTGCTATTATTCAGTTAAATGTGCATTTTCATGGGAAATAAATTACATAAAATTGTTTTTAACATGTTTACACTCTATTCACGTATAATATTCAATTAATAAAACTTATTATATTTGACAGTACTCTGTATGACGCCATTTGTTTACATGGTTTCAGAAGAAGGGATCAAGTTGACCGTCAATGAATTCGAAACTTAGTATACTTCTCTATTTATTTACTACGGATCTTGTGTTCTCAAATCAACTGATAAAATTGATAAAAAAAATGATATATTATCAGTATATCACTTTTTTTACTATTTACATTGTAGATCATTTTTAATAAATAAATTCAACTTTATAATAAATAACTCATCATAATTATTAACGAACATATAGGCTCGAATACAGTTATTGTTTCAATTTCGGTAAAAGATAACTGATTATGTAAACTCGTATAGTTACATGCATAAAATAATATACTTTTTTCTGGTTGTTAGTTATATATCAGAACTAATCACTAACTACTTTATTTACAAGGAATGTCGTTAATTTTGTTACGAAATTTCTAGGTAGAATTAATGTGAATTGATGACAATAACAGTGAATTGTAATTGTTATGCTAATTGAATTGATGATTATAACAGTGAATTGTTATTGTTAGGTTAATTGAATTGATGACAATAACAGTGAATTGTTATTGTTATGCTAATTAACGTTAAAATGAATTCATCTAATTATTATACCATCAAAAAAATATATAATAAATGGTCTAAACTATCAAAGGCAATGTTTCATATTAATAAACAGGTGTCTATTATATATTCATTTAATTCCTTTCTAAAGATAAAACACAATTTAATTGAACATTGTTAAGCTAACATCACCTTTACATATTTATTTTCTATATCAGGCAATTAATTTCTTTGAAGTAACTTCTATAGTTATATTTGCTGTGAAGAAATAATTTATACCCTTAGGTATGAGTAATTATTAAAATATTTAATTTAAGTTAATCCTGTCTGCAAGAAGATACAAATAATATTCCATTACGACTGAATTTGCACTTTAAGTAACATTCAAATAATAAATAAAAATGTTTAAATAAATAATGATGATAAATGAAATGACGAATTTATTCAAGTAAATCGTTAGATTTTATGACGATGGCAGTTTTATTTTTATTACGCCATCCCTCATAGACTTTAAACTCTAGAGGCTGATAAAAACATACACTGTTGTGAATAATGAATGATGTATGGATGCATGCATCCCATGACTGATGACTGGATGCATACCATGACTAATGACTGGATGCATCCAATGACTAATGACTGAATGCATCCCCCGATTAATGACTAAATGCATCCCATGACTAATGACTGAATGCATCCCATGGCTAATGACTTAATGCATCCCATAACTAATGAATGATGTATATCCCATGACTAATGACTGAATACATCACATAATTAATGACTGAATGCATCCCATGACTAATAACTAAATGCATCCCATGACTAATGACTGAATGCATCCCATAACTAATGACTTAATGCATCCCATGACTAATAACTAAATGCATCCCATGATAATGACTGAATGCATCCAATGAATAATGACTTAATGAATCCCATGATAATGACTGAATGCATCCAATGAATAATGACTTAATGCATCCCATGACTAATAACTGAATGCATCCCATAACTAATAACTGAATGCATCCCATGACTAATGACTTAATGCATCCCATAACTAATAACTGAATGCATCCCATAACTAATAACTGAATGCATCCCATGACTAATGACTTAATGCATCCCATGACTAAACTGAATGCATCCAATGACTGAATGCATCCCATAGCTAATTACTAATGGATTAGAGTAAGTGCCAAGTTTTTGGACAGTTCCACATTTTCGATCATACAATAATATATTCTAATTACTATTCATGAGATATTAAAATAAAAGTTGAATAATAATTATCATTTTTATTTTTTCTCATATGATCGATAATGTGTAATCGTGCGATAACTTTGAAGTTACCCTATTAATGTATGGCGGCGAGAAAATAAGACAAATAAATAAACCAATGGTATCATTTCTTTATATTTAGAAAGCTACAATTATTCATTAATTACAAGAATAAATTAATATATATTTAAAATATATATTTATTCAACCTCAACCCAATTTCATGAACAGGGAATTAAAATTATTAGGAACCAAATTTGACTTTCTTATCTCCAGTTTGAATATTTTAAATTAATTTTTGGAGATTATTCTGGTGAAATGGTACCTTTATTTCCTAGCGGGAATTCCTTTAATTTTTCTCTTTTTTAGGCAAGATCTAGCGGGTTTATTCAGAGTGTGAGTTCATCCTCCAAGTCTTCGCTAAGCTCATTTGCTCCGACTTTTCAAACACAAAATGGAAAGAAAATACCAAAATCTCATCGGAAAAACATTAAATGTTTTCTTTATTTTAATGGAATGGTTTCGTAGATAAAATACATTAATACGTCAATGGAATGAGATTATTTGAATTCATTTGATTAATACATGTAGTTTGTGTTAAATATTAGGAGAATACTTTACAATATTTAAAGTAGTTGAATGTTTGTCCTGTAGCTACGGACAAAATAGTTCTTATTTCAATAATTTAGGAATGAATTTAAATAAACAATAGGCTTTACAAACACATTTATTTTCCTTTTCATTTCTGTTTTATTTCTTTTTCATTTCTGTTTGAGGTTTGCCGAAAGTTTTGAAAGAAAATATTGGAAAAATGAAATGAGAAAAACAAGTAATTTAAATTGGAGCAGAAAACTTATATTAGATTGTAGATTAGATTGTAGATTAGATTGTAGATTAGATTGTAGATTAGATTGTAGATTAGATTGTAGATTAGATTGTAGATTAGATTGTAGATTAGATTGTAGATTAGATTGTAGATTAGATTGTAGATTAGATTGTAGATTAGATTGTAGATTAGATTGTAGATTAGATTGTAGATTAGATTGTAGATTAGATTGTAGATTAGATTGTAGATTAGATTGTAGATTAGATTGTAGATTAGATTGTAGATTAGATTGTAGATTAGATTGTAGATTAGATTGTAGATTAGATTGTAGATTAGATTGTAGATTAGATTGTAGATTAGATTGTATATTAGATTTTAGATTAGATTGTAAATTAGATTGTAGATTAGATTGTAGATTAGATTTTAGATTAGATTGTAGATTAGATTGTAGATTAGATTGTAGATTAGATTGTTGATTAGATTGTAGATTAGAATGTAGATTAGATTGTTGATTAGATTGTAGATTAGAATGTAGATTAGATTGGATAGTAGATTTAAGATTAAATTGTAAATTAGATTAGATTTGTAGATTAGATTGTAGATTAGATTGTAGATTAGATTAGATTTGTAGATTAGATTGTATATTAGATTGTATATTAGATTGTAGATTAGATTGTAGATTAGATTAGATTTGTAGATTAAATTGTAGATTAGATTAGATTTGTAGATTAGATTGCATATTAGATTAGATTTGTAGATTAAATTGTAGATTAGATTAGATTTGTAGATTAGATTGCATATTAGATTAGATTTGTAGATTAGATTCTAGATTAGATTAGATTTGTAGATTATATCTTAAATTGAGAAACATGGTGTGAATTATATGAAAAGTTACGAATCCTAAGTCATCTAAGAAAGATATTAATTAACATCTATCAAGCCTGAAGTTAATTTCACTACCAACTGCTTGAAGCAATTTAATATTGGCATTTAATTCAATCAATATATCTCATAAGTTATTGTAATTGTTCTAATTGATTTAATAAAGTGGTCATCATTTTAGTATTCATAACCTCAATAGTTATTGACTTATAATAATTGAATAACTCCCTAATAGTCAATAATTGTCGATAATAAACCAATTTAGAGATATTGACTTTCAATGTCATATGGTGTTCCAATACTATTTGTGATGAGGTCACTTATTTGTGATGAGGTCACTTATTTGTGATGAGGTCACTTATTTGTGATGAGGTCACTTATTTGTGATGAGGTCACTTATTTGTGATGAGGTCACTTATTTGTGATGAGGTCACTTATTTGTGATGAGGTCACTTATTTGTGATGAGGTCACTTATTTGTGATGAGGTCACTTATTTGTGATGAGGTCACTTATTTGTGATGAAGTCATTTATTTGTGATGAGGTCACTTATTTGTGATGAGGTCACTTATTTGTGATGAGGTCACTTATTTGTGATAAAGTCACTTATTTGTGATGAGGTCACTTATTTGTGATGAGGTCACTTATTTGTGATAAAGTCACTTATTTGTGATGAGGTCACTTATTTGTGATGAGGTCACTTATTTGTGATAAAGTCACTTATTTGTGATGAGGTCACTTATTTGTGATGAGGTCACTTATTTGTGATGAGGTCACTTATTTGCGATGAGGTCACTTATTTGTGAAGAGGTCACTTATTTGTGATGAGGTCACTTATTTGTGAAGAGGTCACTTATTTGTGAAGAGGTCACTTATTTGCGATGAGGTCACTTATTTGTGATGAGGTCACTTATTTGTGTGAGGTCACTTTTTTGTGATGAGGTCACTTATTTGTGATAAAGTCACTTATTTGTGATGAGGTCACTTATTATCTTCTAAAATGTAAAATAGATGAAGTCGAATTATTTATTTTCGAAAGATAATAATCACTTACTTCCAAAACGTGTTTTATTTAATTTAGATAATAAATAGAATTCGTTTTGTTATTTTATCTATTTCCTCAGTAAAAACACTTGAACAGTTTATCAAATCGAAATGTTTTCTATTTTTATTTGAAATATAATCGTTGTATTTATTTCTTTGAATGAAAACACTCGGTATTTCAAAACAGAAATCTTATGTTATTTACAGAAAACTTACATGGCTTGAGATATGAAAAAGAAATATTTGTACGTCAAAAGAAACTCTTCTTATACTATGAAGGCAATGAAGGCAGAGAAGGCAATGAAGGCAATGAAGGCAGAGAAGGCAGTTAAGGCAATGAAGGCAATGAAGGCAGAGAAGGCAATGAAGGCAATGAAGGCAGAGAAGGCAGTTAAGGCAATGAAGGCAATGAAGGCAGTGAAGGCAATGAAGACAATGAAGGCAGTGAAGGCAATGAAGGCAATGAAGGTAGTGAAGGCAGAGAAGGCAATGAAGGCAGTGAAGGCAATGAAGACAATGAAGGCAGTGAAGGCAATGAAGGCAATGAAGACAATGAATACAGTGAAGGCAGAGAAGGCAATGAAGACAATGAAGACAGTGAAGGCTGTGAAGGCAGTGAAGGCAATGAAGGCAATTAAGGCAGTGAAAGCAATTAAGGCAATTAAGGCAGTGAAGGCAATGAAGGCTGTGAAGGCAGTGAAGGCAATGAGGACAATGAAGACTGTGAAGGCAGTGAAGGCAGTGAATGCAGTGAAGGCAGTGAAGGCAATGAAGGCAATTAAGGCAGTGAAGGCAATGAGGACAATGAAGGCTGTGAAGGTAGTGAAGGCAGTGAAGGCAGTGAAGGCAATGAGGACAATGAAGGCTGTGAAGGCAGTGAAGGCAGTGAAGGCAATGAGGACAATGAAGGCTGTGAAGGCAGTGAAGGCAGTGAAGGCAATAAAGCACCATTTTTTTTACCTTTTCTAAAACATTTTTTTAAGAAATGAAATTCAAGTATTTGAATAAATGCTGTTTTCAATTTCAAAAAAATATTATTGTTTGATTTAAATTATTAATTTATTAATAAAATACTAAACAAATATGGCAATTATTATTAGAATAACATTTTTAGAGATTTATGCTTTTTGTGTCACAAACCTTTATTAGTTTTCTTTTGTTATAGTGTATTTTGAACAAAATAGGTACAAAATTAAATTCTTCGTAAAAATGATTCGCTTCAAAGTAGATTCGTTTATTTTTTGAAGATCTCCTCAAGTTAATTTCCAATCAGGATTTTCTTTGTATTTCTTGGCAACTAGTTTACACTCCGTCAAAAATGCGAGTTTATTTTCAGTCTCAGTTTGTAATTGAATGAAGTTTGCCTCTAGAAGAAACGATGAGGTGAGTTACGGTGAGTAATGGTGAGTTAAGGTGAGTTATGGTGAGTTATAGTGAGCTTTAGTGAGTTATGGTGAGTTAAGGTGAGTTAAAGTGAGTTAAAGTGAGTAATAGTGAGTTATGGTGAGTTATAGGGAGTTACGGTGAGTTACGGTGAGTTACGGTGAGTTAGGGTGAGTTATGGTGAGTTACGGTGTGTTAGGACGTAAGTTATAGTGAGTTAGGGTGAGTTAGGGTGAGTTAGGGTGAGTTATGGTGAGTTATGGTGAGTTATGGTGAGTTATGGTGAGTTATGGTGAGTTAGGGTGAGTTATGGTAAGTTATGTTGAGTTATGGTGATATACAGTGAGTTTTGGTGAGTTAGGGTGTATCACGGTGAGTTAGGGGTGAGTTAGAGGGAGTTATGGTGAGTTATGATGAGTTATGGTGAATTATGGCGAGTTACAGTGAGGTATGGTAATGCGTACTCTCTATCACTGCAGTATATCAATATTAGGTACTTCACAATGAAGTGTAATGTATTATATTTAATGTTGTCTAATGATCGTTATTACCTTCGCAGAATGCGGGAAGGTCATATTTTCATCGGAATTTATTTATCATTTTGTTATTCGCTTAACTGAAAAAGTATTGAACCATATTGCATGAAACTTAGTGGGACGATTGGTCAATATACAGGAACCATTTTGTTAGATTTTGGGAGCGATCGAGTCAAAGGTCAAAAATAAAGGTCAAGGCCATTTGTAACTCAAAGAGTATTCAACCAAATTGTTTGAAATTTGATGGTACAATTGGTCAATGACCAGGAACCATCTGGTAGAATATTAGGAGCGATCTGGTCAAAGGTCAAGGTCATTTATAACTCAATAACTCATAAAGTATTGAACCATATTGCATGAAACTTATGGGACGATTGGTTATTATCCAGTTAGCAGTTTATTTAATTTTGGAAGAGAACGGGTCAAAATGGAGGCGAAGGTATGCGCTCTACCGAGTGCACATAATCTAGTTTTAGAATATTATTACAGGAAATGAGGCAGAAAATACATCATCAGACTTCGAGATTTTACTTAAAAAGATATTAATTATGTCTAAACACCTATTGTTATTGTTATTGTTATTGTTATTGTTATCAGACCTATTGTTATCAGACCTATTGTTATCAGACCTATTGTTATCAGACCTATTGTTATTGTTATTGTTATCAGACCTATTGTTATCAGACCTATTGTTATTGTTATTGTTATCAGACCTATTGTTATCAGACCTATTGTTATCAGACCTATTGTTATCAGACCTATTGTTATTGTTATCAGACCTATTGTTATTGTTATCAGACCTATTGTTATCAGACCTATTGTTATTGTTATCAGACCTATTGTTATCAGACCTATTGTTATTGTTATTGTTATCAGACCTATTGTTATCAGACCTATTGTTATCAGACCTATTGTTATCAGACCTATTGTTATTGTTATCAGACCTATTGTTATTGTTATTGTTATCAGACCTATTGTTATCAGACCTATTGTTATCAGACCTATTGTTATCAGACCTATTGTTATTGTTATCAGACCTATTGTTAATGTTATCATACCTATTGTTATCAGACCTATTGTTATCAGACCTATTGTTATCAGACCTATTGTTATCAGACCTATTGTTATTGTTATCAGACCTATTGTTATCAGACCTATTGTTATTGTTATCAGACCTATTGTTATCAGACCTATTGTTATTGTTATCAGACCTATTGTTATCAGACCTATTGTTATCAGACCTATTGTTATCAGACCTATTGTTATCAGACCTATTGTTATCAGACCTATTGTTATCAGACCTATTGTTATTGTTATTGTTATCAGACCTATTGTTATTGTTATTGTTATCAGACCTATTGTTATCAGACCTATTGTTATTGTTATCAGACCTATTGTTATCAGACCTATTGTTATCAGACCTATTATTATCAGACCTATTGTTATCAGACCTATTGTTATCAGACCTATTGTTATTGTTATTGTTATCAGACCTATTGTTATTGTTATTGTTATCAGACCTATTGTTATTGTTATCAGACCTATTGTTATCAGACCTATTGTTATCAGACCTATTGTTATCAGACCTATTGTTATCAGACCTATTATTATCAGACCTATTGTTATCAGACCTATTGTTATCAGACCTATTGTTATTGTTATTGTTATCAGACCTATTGTTATTGTTATTGTTATCAGACCTATTGTTATCAGACCTATTGTTATTGTTATTAGACCTATTGTTATCAGACCTATTGTTATCAGACCTATTGTTATTGTTATTGTTATCAGACCTATTGTTATCAGACTTATTGTTATTGTTATTGTTATCAGACCTATTGATATCAGACCTATTGTTATCAGACCTATTGTTATCAGACCTATTGTTATTGTTATTGTTATCAGACCTATTGTTATCAGACCTATTGTTATCAGACCTATTGTTATCAGACCTATTGTTATCAGACCTATTGTTATCAGACCTATTGTTATCAGACCTATTGTTATTGTTATTGTTATCAGACCTATTGTTATCAGACCTATTGTTATTGTTATTGTTATCAGACCTATTGTTATTGTTATTGTTATCAGACCTATTGTTATTGTTATTGTTATCAGACCTATTGTTATCAGACCTATTGTTATCAGACCTATTGTTATCAGACCTATTGTTATCAGACCTATTGTTACCAGACCTATTGTTATTGTTATCAGACCTATTGTTATCAGACCTATTGTTATTGTTATTGTTATCAGACCTATTGTTATTGTTATTGTTATCAGACCTATTGTTATTGTTATTGTTATCAGACCTATTGTTATTGTTATTGTTATCAGACCTATTGTTATCAGACCTATTGTTATCAAACCTATTGTTATCAGACTTATTGTTATTGTTATTGTTATCAGACCTATTGATATCAGACCTATTGTTATCAGACCTATTGTTATTGTTATTGTTATCAGACCTATTGTTATCAGACCTATTGTTATCAGACCTATTGTTATCAGACCTATTGTTATCAGACCTATTGTTATCAGACCTATTGTTATCAGACCTATTGTTATCAGACCTATTGTTATTGTTATTGTTATCAGACCTATTGTTATCAGACCTATTGTTATTGTTATTGTTCTCAGACCTATTGTTATCAGACCTATTGTTATCAGACCTATTGTTATCAGACCTATTGTTATCAGACCTATTGTTATTGTTATTGTTCTCAGACCTATTGTTACCAGGTTCAAATAAATGCCGTTCTTGTCTTTTTTTCTCTCTCTTCAATTCCTAATTAATTATCGCTCTTAGAAATTCATGTAAACAACGTAATCCCATTCTAAAATTAGAAGCAAACACCTAAAAGAATTCATTTAACTTATCCTATTATAAAATTCCTGTTCACTTCTAATCAAGACCAGACGTCTGAAGACCCCCTCCTCCCTCTCCCTCCCCACCTCCCCACCCCCCGTCAAGACAAAACAAAACAATTTAGAAAAACAGAAGAAAAAAAGACAGAAAATCTTTTTCTCAGGGAATGTTAATGTTGCTCAAAAAACTTCTAATGAGTTAAGAGGAAGCAAAGCTCAACTCATTTGTTAACATTGAGCAAAGTAATGACTTGCATCTTTGACTCTAAATACTAAACAGGGGACAGCTTCTAGGTCTTCTTCGTTAGAGGTTTTACGTATCTTCTTGGAAACTAAGAATTTTTCATATAATCTGAGTCAAGAAATATTTTTGTTGTACAATTTTTCATTTTTTGAATTATTATCATATAAATTATTGTACTATTTTAGTTTGTCAAAGTCTCCATACTCATATTACTGTATTAATTTCTATACTAATTATTGAATTAATTGAATAAAAGATATAAACATAGTGTAATTATATTTATCACGGAGATTTAATTTATCTAAAATATTATATTTTGTTAAACCACATTTTTGAGGGATTAGAATATAATCAGAGAAATCCAAAATGAGCACAAATTAAAGAATATTTCTGGATCTTTTTCTTAATTAGAATGAAAAGAACTGTCAGAAATTCATCAAGAAATCCTGGAATGTATAATTCCGAGCCTGGAATGGTAAAAATAATGTCACGATTTGGATTAGATTATCTAGCAGAGAAGTTCTAATTACTTTTATGTTATTTTATCTTCATCCTACAGTGAATTATCCAATGATTTAATAATACCAATAGGTTTATATAGAATGGCAATACTACCCCAATATATATTCTCTATAACTCATTACGGTATTTAATTGGAGAGCAGATTGCACCAGCCACCATTTCAAACCTGGCATCAATCGTAACCAATTGGATATAGAAATTGCTTAATATACGGCAAATCTCTGATATTTGAATTGGTTGAAGTTAACGGCTTTTTACAAATCAAATTATCAAATAATATTGTATGGAAATGAGGTAAACAACTGATATTTTATTGATTCTAATGTGAGTATGATAATAATGTATTTAATACATAATTATGAACAATTAAGGTACAGGCAGAGATAAACATATGTAGTGATTTTTACACACTCAAAGAAACCAAGTAAAACTCATCTGTAAATCCCAGTAAAACCCAGAAGAACTCAGAAGAAAACATTAAAACCCAGTAAAACTCACATGTAAATCCCCCCAAAAAAACTCATTAGAATCCAATAAAACCAAAATGAACTCAGTAAAACTCAGAATAACTCAGTGAAACTCAGAAGAACTCTGCATAACTCAGAAGAGCTCAATGAAATTCATAAGAGCAGAGTAAATCTCAGAATAACTCAGTGAGACTCAGAAGAACTCTGCATAACTCAGAAGAGCTCAATGAAACTCAGAAAATATTTTAAAATTCATCTGTAAATTCCATTAAAAATCAAAAAATCTCAGTAAAATTCATCTGTAAACCCCAGTAAAACTCATAAGAACTCAGTAGAACTCATCTGTTTTGATATGCACTTCAGGGTAATTTATTCAATTTGTGTAAGCGTATTTGAACAATATATGAGAAAAACAATTTGTGAAAATAAATGAATATATTGCAGGAGATGGAAATTTTTACCGTATTTACGATTTAGATATTCGAGAGCAATGTTGAAGAATAGGAAAAGTGCGTTTTTTTTAAATTAGATAGACTCAATGTGATATTAATTAAAACTAGATTATGTGCACTCAATGGAGCGCATACCTTTGCCACCGCTTATGAATGACCTCGACCATACAATACTACTTGAGTTATAAATGACCTTGACCTCAAACTTTGCCCCATTCGCTCCCAAAATGTAATAAACTGCTAACTGGATAATAACCAATCGTCATACCAAGTTTCATACGATTTGGTTGAACACTTTTTGAGTTATAAATGACCTTGACCTTTGACCGGAACACTCCAAATTCTCTACCAGATGGTTCATGGGCATTGACCAATCGTTCCACCTTGACCTTGATCTTTGACCTTTGACCCGATCACTGCCAAAATTTAACCAAATAGTTCTTGGAAGATGTTGACTAATCGTACCGCCAAGTTTCATACAATTTGGTTGAATACTTTTTGAGTTATAAATGACCTTGACCTTTGACCGGAACACTCCAAAAATTCGACCAGCAGGATCCTGGGACATTGACCAATCGTCTCACTAAAATTTAGGTCATTTGATCTAATCCTTATTGAGTACACGAATAACAAGATGATAAATAAGTAAATAAACTAGATTACATGCACTCGGTAAAGTGCATACCTTCACCGCCGCTTTGACCCATTCTTGCCCAAAATCTAATAAAATGGTAACTGGATAATGACCAATAATAATCGTCCCACCAAATTTCATGCAATTTGGTTGAATACTGTTTAAATTATTTGAGTTATAAATGACTTTGACCTTGACCTTTTTCGGATCGTTCACTAAATTCTTCCAGATGGTTCCTGAACAATGAAGAATTGTTCCACCAAATTTTAGGCAATTGGATTGAATACTTTTTGAGTTATGCAAGTAACAAGATGATAACTAAATAAATAAATGAATGTCGGATAAAATATAACCTTTCGCAAATTTGCGAAGGTAACTAACAGTTTGATTAGCTTTACTAATGATAAATTAACAAAAATAATCATGATCATCTTTTTAAATCACAGAATATTGGTTACCAAATTGACATCCTTTATATCATATTAACCTCCCTCTAGTCATAACTCAGTGTATTAACCTCCCTCTAGTCATAACTCAGAGTTATTAACCTCCCTCTAGTCATACCTCAATGTTATTAACCTCTCTAGTCATAACTCAGTGTTATTAACCTCCCTCTAGTCATAGCTCAGTGTTATTAACCTCCCTCTAGTCATAACTCAGAGTTATTAACCTCCCTCTAGTCATAACTCAGTGTTATTAACCTCCCTCTAGTCATAACTCAATGTAATTAACCTCTCTCTAGCCATAACTCAATGTAATTAACCTCCATCAACTCACGCTTCATCAAGCTGGTGATTGGTAGTTTATTCATCACTTAATTTACTAACATTGACCCTTTATTAGGTTCAAGTGACTCAATTATTTAGGTTTGTCACATTAATAGGTTCTTGACGAAGTAATTCCATCAGTGAAGATTGTCTCGGCTTAAACCAGATTATTTAACAATGAGATTTTAATGCAATTTTAGCCAATCGCAAGTGAATTATGGTTAAACTGCTTTTGGAATACAAATTAAGTATCCTCTTTACCTTCGCAAAATTGGGGAAGGTCATGTTTTGATTGGTATTTATTTATTTGTAATCTTGTTATCATAAATTAATGGTAATCTTGCTAATCGCATAACTCAAAAAGAATTCAACCAAACTGTCTGAATTTTGGGGGGAAGATTGGTTATTAGCCAGGGACCATCTGATTAGATTTTTGGAGAGATCGTGTCATGAAAAAGTCAAATGAACAAAAAAATGACACAGCGTAAATTTTATGTGCTATACGAATGTCCGTTCTAATTATATATGCCCTTCATTTTTTTCAAATGAAGAACAATCAACTTGTTATTAAAACATAAAATTTTACATTGCAAGACATAAGTTAGTACAGTTCGTCAGTGTATTTTACATATTTTGTGTATTGTATATATCTACATTATATACTTTGATTTAGATTACCTACCATGTGAGAATGTTAAAGTGGGCCATAGAAGATAAAGTGGTTTCCCCTGATAATCTTCTTTGGCCCACCATAACTTTCTTGATATCAAAGGCAGTACTCAATCTACCCAAAGAACTTCAGCAAACTCCTCCTCCTTTAACTTGCCCCTATTAACATTTTGATGAGTTTTTCAGGAGTTCTTCAGAGAATACAGAGTTTGTATTGGAGACTTTTTGTGCAACGTTTAAAAGGTGGGAGTTATTAACCTTTGGCTTGGCAAGAACTAAGAAGAAAGAGGTGTAAAAACGCCAATTGAAAAATACAACCACAGAGTCATATTTCATCTACATTCACTGTTCAAGTTACTTAGCAAATACTTCTACAATACTTTACTTTTCTAAAG
This sequence comes from Caprella mutica, assembly GCA_947561585.1. Classification (NCBI taxonomy): domain Eukaryota; kingdom Metazoa; phylum Arthropoda; class Malacostraca; order Amphipoda; family Caprellidae; genus Caprella; species Caprella mutica. Next base: position 145,675 of record CANNZV010001040.1, read on the forward strand.
TAAATATTCTTAGAAAATAAGGATTCTTATCTTTATAATATTCTTAGAAAATAAGGATTTATTCCCGGATACTGAGAGAATATCTCAGGCAAGAAAGTTTTGTTCCTGTGATACTAAGAGAATATCACAGGTATGAAGAACTTTTTCTTGGAATATTCCCTTAATATTCCAGGATTAAATCCTTATTGCATAGGTTACATATTAATAAAAGAATCACATATAGAAAGGAAAAGTCTACAAAAAACAGAAATCAAATTTTATCTATTTTCATTTAATACAAATCATTGGGCTTATGTTTCTTCACATTCATACTTTGGGTAAGTTAACAAATGATTTAATACATTAACTAACTAGAAATTGATAACTAACATCATAGTAATATGTAAATTAATTACTTCCCATTACATTAAAGGACACTCTGATGAATAATGCAAACTATTTAGTCTTAGGCAAAGGAACCCTCCTTTAGGAAGAATGATGCGGTACATGGAAAAATCTCAAAATTGTATCATTTTTTATTCATTTCATAAATAGGTACCTATTAACCTTATAAATGATTGTACAAGAAATCAGAACTCTAGAGTGTGCCTGTGTGACGCTCTGCCCTTGGGGAGAAGGGGGAAGGGGGTAACTCGTTTTCTATGGGTCTAATCAAAAAAATGCCTTGAGCAAAAAACGATAGGGAATTCAGTTTTACATATAGGTACGAAGTTTCAGAGCCGTAGCTTCATTTTTAAGTTTTTTTTTCAAAAACCATGGTCAGTCCCCCAATAACTTTGAATGCCATTTGGAGACACTTCAAGATGCTACAAATTTTTTGTATTCAAAAGTATAGAACTATTTTTTGGTTGAAGCTATGGAAGTGCAGTTTTTTACATTTCATTCTTCAAGAAATTTTCTACAAAACGCTGACAGCCGATTTTTAATTTTTAATTTTTTTCGAAATATAAAATTTTGAATTTTTTTTTAATGTTTTTTTTCGGAAAAAAATTGATTTTTTTCGAAAACTAATACGGACGAATGCAAAAAAAACCCAAAGCCGTAGCTTCAAAATTGTCGGAGTTCTACACTTTCAAAAAACGATTGGAAATTCGTTCGAATTTTGGACAACTCATTTTCTATGCGTCCAATCGAAAAAATGTCATTTACAAAAATGTCTTAGAATTCAATTTTATAAATACGTACAAAGTTTCATAAGCATAACTTCATTAATAACTTTTTTCTGAAATCTATGTACGGTCTCCTTAAAATGTAAGACACGTGTAATGAATTTGTAAATCCAACTATTTTTAATCTTTAGTTAACCCGTAACTTATGTTTTCCGAGAAATTCAACATTCATGCATCTCGTCAATGTTTTTCTTTTATCGCCACATTTCACAGGAGGAGTTACCAAAACAATCCCAACAGTTGCAACTTGTTTACTTTTTAGAAGAAACTTTCAATGAAATTCTACACGTGATGACTAATTCTGTGAAGAAAATAACAAATGCAGAAACATTGGAAAAGTAGTTCACTAATTTAGGTATGAGTTTAAATGTTGTCCCAATATTGCCAATGTTGTCCCAATATTGCCAATGCTGTCCCAATATTGCCAATGCTGTCCCAATATTGTCAATGTTGTCCCAATATTGCCAATGTTGTCCAAATGTTGCCAATGTTGTCTCAATGTTGCCAATGCTGTCCCAATATTGCCAATGTTGTCCGAATGTTGCCAATGCTGTCCCAATATTGCCAATGTTGTCCCAATATTGCCAATGTTGTCCAAATGTTGCCAATGTTGTCCCAATATTGCCAATGTTGTCCCAATATTGCCAATGTTGTCCCATATTGCAAATGTTATCCCAATATTGCAAATGTTATCCCAATGTTGCCAATGTTGTCCCAATGTTGCCAATTTTGTCCCAATGTTGGCCCAAGAAAAATTCCTTGCTGTGAATGTTGTATTAGGTCTGAATAATACGATCGAAAAATAAATGGTGTAACAGTGTTAAGATGAGTTAAAGTCTATCAGTTAAATCATTATCTAAATGTATTTATGAACTGTTTTATATTCTAATATTCTACTTGAATAGTATACCAGTTGTATTTTGCAAATTCATATTCTCCATAAATTTCAAACGATTTATCAAACTTAATGAATATTGAATTTTAATGGATATACTTGGAGACTGTGTAGTACGACATATAAAAAAATTTATTGTCCGTGACATAAAGCATTACAGTGCAACTCCTCTATAATGAAGTCCTGTATAGTGAATCATCTACATACAGAAACATATCCTGCCCGAAAAGATCCAGTGATATCATTGGAACGTACAAAACTGCTTGATAATTGCCTATTTTATTTATTTTTGTATTTTTCTCTGTCAAAGAGATTATCATTATAATTAGCACGAGTCCAGAGTAGTGAAGTAGCCTGTACATGGTAAGTTTTGAATTGTTGGTCAATACTACATCTTCAGTCATATAAGAAAAAACAATATAAAAATTGTTACTAATACACAGTGCTATCTAATACTTCTGCAAACCCGGGTTTGCAGAAGTATTAGATAGCACTGTGTATTAGTAACAATTTTTATATTGTTATCAATAGCAGATACCAATTAAAAGAAAAGTTGAAAAGCAATTCATATTATTCTTTGTATTTTTTCTGAATTGATTAAAAATGTGAAGCCACTTAATTAAATATGATAATGTTTTAAATCTAATCACACAATTATTTTGTATCTAAATTTGTATCCAATAATTTTTTCTTCCCTGTGATATTACAGGTGATATTAGCTCCCAATGTACCTTAATTAACATCAGTTCTGTGTCTCTCTAATTAATAACAACTAAGTAAATACTTACAAACAATTAACTGATTAATAAACTACTAATTTATTGCTAGGGAGGAAGCTTATCTGAAATTGAACTATAAAATGAGAAATTAACGATAACGGTATAGAATATAGTTTATTACGAAAATTATATGAATCTTTATGATTATTGTTATGCAAGACAATCTCCATTAGCATTATAATTATTTAAATTATTTATTACTTTACTACAATAAATATTAATTTATTTTAATTTGAATCGGCTAACATAATACAGTATTCAGATAAAACATTGAATACGATAGAGTTAATTAAATAATGGCCGTAAAAACCGCAGACTTAGTAAGAGTTATAGTAATTATTGTTGAAGATAAATATAAATAAATATGAAGAAGAAATAAATGTTTAATCAATATTTTATTCATTGGAGCAAAAAGTAGAAGTACTGCAATTGTCAAAGGATTTCCTTTATGATTATATTATAGGAGATACAAAGAATATATTTTTTAATTATGTAAGAATTATATTATAGGAGTTACAAAGAATATATTTTTTAATTATATAAGAATTTTATTATAGGAGTTAAAAAGAATATATTTTTTAATTATCATGTTAGGGAAGTTCTGAGTTGTTGAACTCTTCCACACTTTCGAATATAAAATAAAGAAAAAATATATAATAAATGTTAAATTAAATTATTACATGCATGAATAAATTAAAATGAGAAGAAGTTTTTCATTCATTTATAGATATACATTTTCTTTCACTATCAATTTGTACGTTTCCATTCACTAATCAACTAATTCATTTTTCCACTCATTATCATTCACCTCATTCACTAATCAACTAATTTATTTTCTCATTCACAATTCATCTCATTCACTTTTCCATTCACTAATCACCTCACTCAATTTCCCATTCACTCTTCACCTCATTCACTATCACTCACCTCAGTCACTATTCACCTCATTCACTTTTCCATACACTATTCACCTCATTCATTATCACTCACCTCATTCACTATTCACCTCATTCACTTTCCCATTCACTAGTCACCTCATTCACTATCACTCACCTCATTCACTATTCACCTCATTCACTTTTCCATACACTATTCACCTCATTCACTAATCATCTCATTCACTTTCCCATTCACTATCACTCACCACATTCACTTTTCCATTCAGTATCACTCACCTCATTCACTATTCACCTCATTCACTCTTCCATTCACTATTCATCTCATTCACTTTTCCATTCACTAAACACCTCATTCACTTTCCTCTTTTACATCTTCTCATCATTTGTAGTCTGCGGTTTTTGCGGCCATTATTTCAGTACCTCTTTTTACTGCTCTCTGATTAACTAAATACGTTACCATCATTTAATCAAACTACGAGAATAAAGTTAATTAAACTCATTAAAAACCATGTGACTAATTTACAGTGGGTAAATAATTAACTTCATTCGTATAGGAAATTATTCTCACTGATATTAATTAACTAAATTAACTTATTTTTCCTTTCGTTATTTTACTTTATAATTACAATAATAAAAAAATGATCTTTTTGATCTGTATTTTATAACTGTAAAATAATTTAAGATGTACAATAACTATTAAATATACTTGCTGCTTACTGAATAATAAACACGTTAACATCATTTACTAATCGTACTACGAGAATAAAGTTAATTAAACTCATTAAAACAAAATGTGATTTCGTAAGTTTTATATTATAAATTACTTATATTTTATATCCTAGTCATAATGACTCACAATTTATATAGTGTTAATAACGTGTAACGTTAACGTAAATGAACACTTGATGGACAAAATACGGTAAGGGAAACGTACCGCAAAAAAAAAAATCTATATTTTATATTTATTAAAATGGTCTCTTTAGATTAGTCTACCATGAGAAAACATTTCACAATTTTCTTCGATGTTTTCCATAGAAATCTCATTTTTCAGCATCATTAAACCGTTTTAAAACGGTAACACTTTATTTTTAAAACGGTAAATTATTTGTTTTGTAAGCTAATGACTAATGGTTATGTATGTGAGAAAACGGAAGGGGATCTCCACTGTATCAGAATTCTCCATTGAAAAATGACAATGATCATACCTCATTTTTATATCACCATACATGACCTTTATATGACCATGCATGACCATTATATGACCATACATGACCTTTATATGACCATACATGACCATTATATGACCATGCATGACCTTTATATGACCATACATGACCATTATATGACCATGCATGACCTTTATATGACAATATATGACCTTTATATGACCATGCATGACCTTTATATGACAATACATGACCTTTATATGACCATGCATGACCTTTATATGACCATACATGACCTAAATATGACCATACATGACCTAAATATGACCATACATGACCTTTATATGACCATGCATGACCTTTATATGACCATACATGACCTAAATATGACCATACATGACCTAAATATGACCATGCATGACCTTTATATGACAATACATGACCTTTATATGACCATGCATGACCTTTATATGACCATACATGACCTAAATATGACCATACATGACCTAAATATGACCATACATGACCTAAATATGACCATACATGACCTTTATATGACCATACATGACCTAAATATGACCATACATGGCCTTTATATGACCATATATGACCTTTATATGACCATACATGGCCTTTATATGACCATACATGACCTAAATATGACCATGCATTACCTTTATATGACAATACATGACCTTTATATGACCATGCATGACCTTCATATGACCATACATGACCTAAATATGACCATACATGACCTAAATATGACCATACATGACCTAAATATGACCATACATGACCTAAATATGACCATACATGACCTTTATATGACCATACATGACCTAAATATGACCATACATGACCTAAATATGACCATGCATGACCTTTATATGACAATACATGACCTTTATATGACCATGCATGACCTTTATATGACCATACATGACCTAAATATGACCATACATGACCTTTATATGACAATACATGACCTTTATATGACCATGCATGACCTTTATATGACCATACATGACCTAAATATGACCATACATGGCCTTTATATGACCATACATGACCTTTATATGACCATACATGGCCTTTATATGACCATACATGACCTTTATATGACCATACATGACCTTTATATGACCATACATGACCTTTATATAGAAGCAAAATCCCAAAAAAATTAAATGCGTTTTCCCGCTAACATTATTTTTGCTGATTTTTCAAACATATTTGACTACTTTTTTTGATGCGGTTAGTGACAGATTATTCTAGATAATGGTGCCTTCATTAAAATGATTCGAAAATTCAACTTTCAAATTAAAAAAAAATGAAATCCAAAAAACTATCAAAAATTGTCCAAATTCTTTCTGCTAATTTTCTAATATTTGATACCCCCAAGAATTTCTGAAAAAGTTTTATGATAAGATCATTCATACTAATGCTATCTTCCATTTGAGACTAAGAACAATGAAATAGAACTAAAATTGAGAAAAGAGTAGTAAAATTGAAATTTGGAAAAAATGGGGAAAACTGAATAATTTTTTTAATATTCATTTTATCAACAAAAAAATGCAAGCAATAGTATCTCAGAATTGAATTCTAAATATAATATCAAAATTTCAGCGACATGAGACGGTAAATAAAGAATCAATTTCTATACTTTGAATAAAATAAATATCTAAAAATAATATATACCACTTTTTCTCTAAAAATGACAATATTTTCCTCCAATACTCAAACGAATTAGGTATATTACAGAAGAATATTTTAAAACTTTTATTTTAAATTAAATATATTTGCAATATAATTTATTTATAAACTTTATGTTTTCATGGAAACATTCTATATATTAATGGAACATATATATTTAAATCAAAAGACTCTCATTCACTTCAATGTATAAGTCGAATCTCAGGTCCCACGTGTCCGAAATCATTTCATTCATATTTAGAGTTTCCATTAGTGATTTATGTGAAGTGGTAAATTATTCATAAACTTAAACTGTGTACCTTAGTAATTCCTTGAGAAGCTTACGAATTACTAATTATTCACATTTATTCTGTACAATGACAAGAAATCCAAAGAATGTATATTTCATACCACAGAGAAAGAATGTTAATTTATTCTATTAACAAAAATCACATATAAATCATTTTTTCAAACTTCAATGAAATAATTTGAAATTCTTTGAATTAGAACAACAATTTCTATTAGATAAAATCAACAGCAACTTGATCTTATTTGGTAATTGAATTCATATCGATATCCACTAACTTGTTTATCCTATCAAATTTCCAATTTCGACGCCTAGTATTTTTTTATTTTTGTTTCCAGGAAATTGAATTATAAAACGTGGAAACATTTCCTTGTTTTCAATTTTTACGGCTGAAGGCTTATTTGTTGTTGACATTAAAATGTAGCTTTCAATTAAAAAACTTAACACTATTATTGACGGAGACACATGAGATTAATTGGGTACGTTTCGAGTTATTGGATGGTTCCACATTTTCGATCAACAAAGAAATATATCAAGAGGTTTTTTATCCCTTAAAGGACTGACTGTGAGTTTGAGTTCGACAAGACTTTAAAAGAAATGTAAAATATTTGTACATAATTTTACCCAACTAAGATTTCATGTCTTTTTTTATTTAACATTTTTGTAAATTGTCATATTCTAATTTCATTGCGATGACTTGGCTACAGGGCACTTGCAAACTACTTCTAGATGTGGCAACGCGCAAGTGCCTAGTGTGTACCCCCATTTCCACCCACACTAACCAAAAAATGTTCCCGATTGAAACAGATTCTATTCAATATAATATATTTGTTCTTATCAATCGTTGGTACAAAAAATTTGCACAGTCCATAGATGATAGCAGCTGTGAACTGACAAAAAGTTCAATTTTTCTGCAGGCATACAGTCTAAGTCGCTGGTTTTATAGATATCAAATGTGTAGCGAATCCTTTAGAAACCTAAATTTTGTAAGGTTGATTGGAGTTAACATTTAAAATACAATAATTGATTCGATGACTAAAATAACAGTCCGAATAACAAAAATTCCATTAAGTGAAATCCGGATGACGTAAAAATCTGAAAAACAGAAAAATCCGAAAAACAGAGAATATCGAAAAAAGGAACAGAAAAACCTGGGATACAGAAAAATCCACGGAGCGGATCGATTCTGAAAAACTAAAAAATCAGGGAAAAAACAAAAAACATAGAAAGTACGGAAAATGGAATTCAACGGAAAACAGAATAAAATGGAAAACAGAATAAAATGGAAAACAGAAAAAATTCGGAATCTCAAAAAAGACATAACTTTTCATCAAAGGCCAAAAATTATATGTCCCAAGATTATTCCTAATCATTCGAGATCTCAACTGCCTAATGGAAAATATTAAGTCGTTCTAAATGCATTATTAAATGACAAAGAGTCATGGTTAAATAAAAACTGTAACAATTAGCCTGAATTATCCACAGATTTTAACGCATTCATCTGGATCTGCACATCCAACTCTGCCAGGAAAAACGAGCCAATTGTCGTTAGATATTTAAAAGGCTTTATCGGAACACTTAGCTTGAAACATAAATTCATTGGTTTGTGCACTAGTATTTGAATAATATTTTATCTATTTTGCAGCGTGAAAAGAAATTTATTAAAATATTTTGATCTCATCTGATAGATTAATAAAATTTAAAGAATTTGGCTAGGGAACTAATGTCGAAATATAATTAGTTTTTCAGAGAAAAACTCTTATAACTCACTCTATCACAACCTATTCTTCAAAAAAATACCATCGTTCGTCTGACAAATTATTTTCTATTCATTAAACCTCTTAAGTCTATGAACATTGATTTCAATTAGGAAAAGAATATTCATTGCATGCCTGTTTAGAAGAATGTATGGAATATCTATATCTGCCAAATCATCAGGGGGTTCCATCCACTAGCTGGAGTCTTTGGACAATGATTTTTGTGATATAAACCTATTTTATTACCTTTTTCAAAATTGTCTCAATAGATTTCTTAGCTTTTGGTAAGGTTATAGGTGGGACTTCAAGGCACAATGACAGCAGTCGCTTTTTTTTCAAATTTCCTCCTCAACTTCCTGCGAAACTGCCTTGAAAAGATGATTTCCTGCGATTTGGACCTAAATTGTTTTTTACTTTTTTTCATTCAGATTATTTTAGATTTTTTCCCCCTTTCTTTGTATGCTTGAAGGGTGGAAGAGTAAGGAGCTTTTACTCGCCTTTTCCGAATTTCTACCTTATTTTCTTTTTTAAACCGCTTTGAAATTTCTCACTGCCTAGACAATTTCAAGTGCCGTGTCCTGTTCGCTGGAGGCCGTCAATAACATCCAATTTCAATTCTGAAAGAAGATAATTCATTACATTCCTGTTTAGAAGAACCTGAACCATATCTTGAATCTTCAGGAATCTTTAACATTAAATTTAAATTAAATTTCAACATTATGCTCTTAAAAAATATCATTAAAATCAGTATACACTGTGTGTGTCTAACCCTTTTTCTCCTTAGACTTATTTTTGATGACTTTTTCTTTTCTTATTAGAGTTGCAATAACACATTATATTTAATAACTATTAAAATTACATTCACACATTCGCCGTCAAGTTTCATTTAAATATTTCCGTCAAACTCCATGCTTAACATGTTAAATAGCATATAATTACATGGTTACTGTAGATGCCGTCAGGAATGAAAGGGTTAAGACTTATTTCAAGATCGAAAGAAAAATCAAAGCACTAAAAGGTGCGCTGTTTAATTGGATGGAGCTTCTTAATCTACATTTCAAGCAATTCACTCTTATGTAGTTTCACGGTTACCACCTTACCTCAGTTGTTCACTGTCTGTAGCATTGACTGGTGTACTTACCTGAGTTGTGAACGATGAAACCGATACAGCACGAGTACCAGATGTACTGCAGTAACAATACCATTACCGTTGAAAAAGGTATTGGTAGCAGATGCAAACTTTCTGGAGTTTATAGGATTTAATTACATTGAAAGAAATGACAGCAACTTTCAAAGAAATAATGTATAGTGACAATTTAATTTAAATGTAGTACCGATACTCAACGATCCACGTTCTACGTATCCAATAATAAATAAAATTACATTGCTTTATAAACAATGGTAAAAAAGACTATGCCTGAGATAAACTTTGAAAATGTGTATACAATAAAGTAAACATAATGTTCAATCGTATAAAAAACAAATAATGATTATTAATTACCTCTCTATTTATTACATAGTATATTTCTTTAATATGATCGAAAATGTGACATTATCCGATAACAAATCTTATTTAGTCGTCAACTTCGGTCGACCTTGAAATATTTAAATATTAGGTACTCCCTATAACCATTTTATTAAGTTTTTGCAAATGACTTTGGAAATTCAGAGGAAAACTACAAAAAATAATTCTGACTTGCTGTTTGGGATGTACGTTCTATCCTGCGTTTAGTTGTTCCTAGAAAAAAAAACTTTCATTTACGTTAGCTTCAGGTTTTTTTATGAATTTGTTAACTGTCTATACAAAGTAGCTTTCATGCATCCATGAGCAATGTCACAAAATTGACAAACCACAGCAATGGAGGATATCACAACTGAAATGCCCTTTGAAAGGCAGGACGATGGGGCCTCTAAACTCGGTTGGCAAGACCTCACTGTCATCATCACCTACTTCGGATTCGTGTTGGCAGTTGGAATTTGGGTGAGTGAGACTGAATATCACAAAATTGGGTTCGATTACCTAAAGGTCTCCTCCAAACAATTTTTTTATTGTTTCCGTCGGTATGGCTAATGTCAATCATCATTTTGCTGTAAGTTTTATTAAATTTGATAGTATATGTTTTATATGTATGTATATAAAGATTTTAATTAGCAATACACTGAAATATCCATTTTACTTCGATCTTCAAAAACCGAAAAATACTGAAAATAACCAAGGATACAGAAAAACTGAAATCTGAAAAATATGGAAAACTCGAAAATCCGGAAAAAATACCTGAAGGAGAGAAAAATTTGAAAATCGAAAATTACAGAAAAATCAGGAAAAACTGATAATCCGCAAATCAGGAAAACCATGACAGTGACTCTTTTCTCTGATAGTACATCATCACAGTGACTCTTTTCTCTGATAGTACATCATCACAGTGACTCTTTTCTCTGATAGTACATCATCACAGTGACTCTTTTCTCTAATAGTACATCATCACAGTGACTCTTTTCTCTGATAGTACATCATCACAGTGACTCTTTTCTCTGATAGTACATCATCACAGTGACTCTTTTCTCTGATAGTACATCATCACAGTGACTCTTTTCTCTGATAGTACATCATCACAGTGACTCTTTTCTCTGATAGTACATCATCACAGTGACTCTTTTCTCTGATAGTACATCATCACAGTGACTCTTTTCTCTGATAGTACATCATCACAGTGACTCTTTTCTCTAATAGTACATCATCACAGTGACTCTTTTCTCTGATAGTACATCATCACAGTGACTCTTTTCTCTGATAGTACATCATCACAGTGACTCTTTTCTCTGATAGTACATCATCACAGTGACTCTTTTCTCTGATAGTACATCATCACAGTGACTCTTTTCTCTGATAGTACATCATCACAGTGACTCTTTTCTCTGATAGTACATCATCACAGTGACTCTTTTCTCTGATAGTACATCATCACAGTTGTTATGATACAACTTACGGAGCTTATATTATATACTAATATAGTATGTGTGGTACATAGATAGTGTACTATTGTAGCAGACTTTACAGCTTGTGTGGTAGGCAGTGCAAAAGGCACGCAACCCATCCCTACACCCCCTTTGAGGTGCGAGTGCGGGTGACGACTTTCCCTCTACCCTCATTAATACCCTTGGCTCTCGGGACAATCGGACGTCCTTTCCCTTGTTCCTTTCTTTCATCTAATAACTTTATTGGTGGAGTGAATTATCAGTGACTAATTATAGATCACGTAATATTAAAGCCATACAGGGGTATAAATCACACATTCATCGGACGACAATCAAAAGTTGAGTAAATAACCAACGTGATAATAATTGAGCAGAGAGTTATAGGTTCTATGTAATTAAATAGGTCTAATCAGCCATTGTCATTTATTTTCTGTAGAAGCTGGATTCTTAGTTTAGTATTAAGGTTTATAATTGTTTCGGTAAAACCCTTTTTCGATTTATAAATTAATTTTCGAATCATCTTAATTTTGCAATTCATAATCAATGTCAATTAATAATAAGCAGTAATGAATAAATTAATATTTAGTCCATTGCTTGTATCCATCTCCAACTTATGTAGACATTGAATTGAGAGAAAATATATAATTGGAAAATAGTTTAATTAATGGAAGTCAAATAACAGAAAATTGGAAAAGTGAATAATTAGCCATTTGAATTAAAAGAAAGACATCATTGAATCTTAATTAATCAATCAAAATAGGTAGCTTACGTTGTGACACAGAGGTGATCACAACACAGTGACTATTTCTATGATAGTTCCCCAATGCCTCATAGCTTCAATATGATTAATGGTCCTGTTCAGTCAGTGCTGTAGCTAGAAAAAAGACTTAGCTGTTAAGAGGTTGTAGAAGACTCTACAACAGAGGGTCTTTGATAGTCATGCATGGCTCTATTCATTAGATTATACAACTACAAGAAACTACCATTATAGACTATAATGGATTAAAGGGCACTCGCAGAGTGCATACCTTCGCTGCCGCTTATAACTGACATTGACCTTCACCTTTAATGTTTTCGTTCCCAAAATCTGAAGAAATGGTTCCTGGATAATGACCATCGTCCCACCAAATTTCAGGCATTTTGGTTGAAAACTTTTTTCAGTTATGGAGTTATAAATGACCTTGACCTTTGACCGAATCTCTCCCATATTATACCAGATGGTTCCTGGACTTTTACCAATCATCCCACCAAATTCTAAGCAATTTGGTTGAAGTCTTTCTGAGTTATGCGAAAAATAAGAGGATTAATAAATAAATGTCACCTGAAATATAACTTTCCACAATCTGTGAAGTTAATGATAAGTATATGTTTACATGTGTCACTTTTTGTTTAATCACTAAGTTTATAAATGAGAAATAAAAGAGTTAACCTTTTTATATAAACACAGTAACGGAATATAGTAGATACGGTAAACCGGTAAATTGCTCCAAAACAATTGCTTGAATGAATAATTGCTCGAATGTTATGTAAGAGGAATAGTATATTGATTAACGAGAGATCAGTATGTAACAGCCCGAAAAATTAAAAATTTCGCTCCTACCTATTAATTTATAGAATTTAAAGTATCTAACTACTTTCAGATTATTTCCATTAAACAACCGAAGGAACCGATACCAGTTATTCAAACAAGTTGACTCTTTTCAATGTTCTCAAAATGTCGAGAAATTTATACTGAGCACAACAGTAACACTGTTATACAATCCTTATACACTTTAAAAGACCACCTTAAAATATCAAATTACACCACACGATACACGTACACTATACTCACAAGTATAACCGTTTTCATATTCACCAACTATCATCCCAACAATAACCTGAATAGTTTTCGTACATATATTAAAACTGTATGTTAGAGATATAAAGTATAAATAGTATCCAGCTAAAACTCAAACTCTCCCATCACCATCACAGCAAAGGAAAGACAATATTTACTCTGTGTACTGATAGAAATTTGAGTTAATTCACCTATTGAAGTGCCACATAAAGGATAGTGTAAAACTAATCTACTAAATTACTTGGATTTTGTGACAAAAACAACCTGCAAGGATCTATCCACTTCAGTTCCACACAAACGCTCTATAGGAAAAAATGTTAAAAAAATCAGGAAAAGTAACATTTAGAATCAGATACATAATGATTACTAGTAAATGGCGATGAAAAATGAAATAGAGAGAATTATTAATTACTAATTAAAATCAATGACATTTAGGTACAGCTTCACTTCATGATTAATGAATGACCTTTATAAATTCGAACACTGTGAGCAATTTGATCATAGGAGCCTTTGTTCACTCGATCAATTGTTCGGTCGAAAAATTATTTTTCGAGGAATTGTGTTTCGGCCAATTGTTCATTCGAGAAGTTGTTTTCGAGCAATTTACATACATAGAACGAGTAAATACATGCATTGAGACAGATATGATGTTCTAACGATTTGAAATAATTTTGTTTAATTGACCACTGGCCATGATCACAAAAAATTTCCCGACTGGATGACCAAGTACAGTTTTTTAATTGAACTCTTCTGTCCTTGTTCTTTTTTTAATTTTTTGTTAAAAATTTTAATATAGAAAATATCACTATACATGTAAAGCTCTTACAGCGGACGATCTTTGAACGGACACCCTCTTCAAAGGACAAAAATTGTCCGCTCTAGCGGACTGCAGATAGCTACAACGAACTTTTTAAATTATATGGTTTAACAAATATTTCCTTCGTCTACCAAGTATCTAGTCAAACATTGATTGTAATCAGAGGTATTACAATTGACAATCAACACTCAATATATTTTTTTTTTAGATTTCTATTATTTTCATTTAGTTACCCTTTTCGACACATTTTCTTTGATTAGAAAATTTCAATAGAAATTTAAAAAAGGTGTGACTATTCTATATTCTATTTTAATATATTCTTCATTTATTCATTTATTTTATTCCTTTAATAATAATCTGAGAATTGTTTACCTTCGTTAAGGTTTCTTTGAAATACTGTTAAAGAAAACTTACAAAGTTTAAATCCCCCAACTAAACAAAATAATATATCGTTACAACGAACGCTGATCGTCACAACGAATGCTTTTCCGGTACATGTACTGGGCGTTCTAAGAGCTTTACCTGTAATATATTTCAATGAAGAAGTTTAGATATTAATATTGTAAATTGAAACTAATTTTAGTGCCTGGTTTCATTAAAGTTTAATAATTTCATTATTTTTTCATTAGTTTCATTAAATATACATTTTATCAGCTTGCCAATGAAATAATACCACAATCTTTTTTAGAGTTCGAGACGCAGCAAGAGTACCACAGTATCTGGATACTTCCTAGCCTCTAGAAATATGCATTGGATACCAGTAAGTCAATTCGGAAAGTCTGTTTAATAGTTTGGAACACTATAGACATATAGAGAAAAGCTATCAGAAACTATTTTAGCACCCTAGCGAAATAATTGTGTGGCTTGTTGTACAAATTTTTTTATTTCTTTTAAGAAAATAGATTTGAATTAAAATTTTATTGCATTGAATAAGTGTACCAGTGTTGTTATTTTTTGTAAAAGTGAAGGTGTGGAATTGTTGTATATTCAACTCAATTCTTGTTATTTTTATTCTTCTATAGCAATAGTGGCTTTTTATTTTATTTCAAGTAGTTTAAATTTTAATTTTTGTGAAGTGAGAAAGTGAAACACTAAATTACAGTGAAAACTCATGAGTTATGAAGTTTTTGGTTTCTTCAAACTCAAAGCCACTTCATATCTCAGGTGCACTAAATAGTTTTCCATAATTAAAATGATAAAAAAAAACTATGGTTATTGAGGAATAACTATGCCAAATTTCTTTCTGACGTATATCGTTTTCTATAATTTAAACATAGAAAACTACTTCATAACTCAAGTAATTATGAATCTCCTCTAAATTTTTAATCTCAGCCAAATTAAATTCTCTCTATATATTAAGTCACAATGTTTCATGATTCCTATTCCCATTCTAATAATTGTTTAGGTTGGAGCCTCTCTTTTCGCCAGTAACATTGGGTCGGGTCACTTTATCGGATTGGCAGGATCGGGGGCTGCTACAGGAATCGGTGTTGCAGGATTCGAACTAAGTGTGAGATGTTGAATTTTATTATCAAATAACTCTAAAAAATGTCCTACGTAATAAGAACCATGGTTCGCGTCTTTCTAATTATTTAAATCGAGTCGGTATTTGGATTAAAGTAATAAAATTTCAATTCTAACATTGAATATGTACCATTCCTATCAGATGATAAAGTAATGACTGCTATGAACACTATGACCTCATGAAACTCAATCATAGTCAGTATACTTTTACTTAGTTTTTATATTTTTCTAAGTTCCGCAGGCTGTCTACCGAATGATGCTCCTAGGCTGGTTCTTCGTGCCTGTCTACATGAGTTCCGGTATCAACACCATGCCACAGTACCTCAAAGAGAGGTTCGGGGGCCAGAGAATCAGAATCTACCTTTCCTTTCTCGCTCTTTTACTTTATATCTTCACCAAAATATCCGTAAGCAATCAAAAGTTACACTAGAAAAATGATAAAATTTTAAAAGAATCTTCTTAATGATCTCGAATCTTCTTAATGATCTCGAATCTTCTTAATGATCTCGAATCTTCTTAATGATCTCGAATCTTCTGTAGGCGGATCTGTACGCTGGAGCCCTGTTCATCCAATTAGCTTTGAACAAATCTTCTCCTAAATGGTTGTACCTCAGTATTCTGATGTTACTGGCCATAGCAGCTGTGTTCACCGTTGCAGGCGGTCTGACTGCTGTCATTTGGACAGATTTTGTGCAGACTATCCGCATGATTGTCGGAGCTTTCATTTTGATGGTGACGTGTAAGTTGGCAATCGATTTTATTTTTCTTATCGGAAATCTATTATCAAAATTTAGAATTATATCTAATAATTTAAATAGCAGCAAGCTCCTAGCTTTGTGGAAATTCAATTTCCAGCTGCTTTTTAGTGATAAAATTTGTAATACCAGTGGGGTACAACCATCAAAATTCATTCAAGTTTTGAAATTTATTCTGTAGGACGTAAGCTATATTCAATTTGTATTTTCTTTTTATCCAAACAGCATTTATCAAAGTTGGTGGATTCAATAGTTTGGTAGAGAAATATCCATACGCCACAGCTTCCATCAGAGCTGTGGACCTGGACAACAACACATGTGGTGAACCACCTTTGGATTACATGCACCTCCTTCGGGCTGTTGAACCCGGGGTATCTGATCTGCCTTGGACCGGAATGGTCTTTGGTGTCACCATTAACTCCATCTGGTATTGGTGCACTGACCAGGTTAGAATCAAATCCTAAATTCTAAATTACTTAAGAGGACAACTATACCTATCATCTACTAAACTCATTTAATTTGTGAGATTATGTACCTACCTAATTGGTTTAAATTTCCCAGGTTATCGTTCAAAGAACTTTATCAAGCAAGAATATAACTCACGCTAAGGCTGGATGCGTTCTTGCAGCTTTCCTGAAATTATTACCACTTTGGTTGCTCGTTTTTCCGGGTATGGCAGCAAGGATTCTTTTCCCTGACAGAGTTGGCTGTGCAGATCCAGAAGAATGCATTAAAATCTGTGGAAGTGCTAAAGGCTGCTCCAACATTGCTTATGCTGAGCTTGTATTTGAGCTTCTGCCTCCAGGTAACTTAATAGTCTTGTAAATTATTACTTTTTTTATTCAACTTAGGGTCTTCATCATTTAATAATGCATTTAAAACGATTGAATGTTTTTCAACGTACAATGTAAATCTCAGATGATTGGGATACATCTTGGGATATATATTATTTAATGTTCTTTATCCTCATAAGGTAATTTACATCAGTGTTACGAAAATGTATTTATGATTAAAACATTTGACGAAAATTTTTATTATGCGAAAATTCACCATATTGATATGTTTTGAAGTTAATACTGATTTTACCCTAATGATATTTCAAATGTCTTTAATTTCAATTCCAATTCGTTCTTCAGGACTGGCTGGTTTGATGTTAGCTGTAATGATGGCTGCTCTGATGTCATCTTTGACGTCAATCTTCAACTCAGCTTCCACAATCTTCACCATCGACGTCTGGTCGAAATTCAGAAAGAGAGCTTCGGAAGCCGAACAGTTGATGGTTGGCAGATGTTTCGTGATAGTGTTGGTGATTGTGTCAGTTATTTGGGTTCCTGTCATACAGTGAGTGCTGAAAACAATTTAAAGATTTGTCCTAAAATGTTTGAATTGTGTTTGTCACAGATTGTACAAACACCACTTTAAGATCTTTCTATTTGTTAATGAAGATCTCATAGTTTAAATACTGTTATTACATTATTTTAATGATACTTGATTTAAGTAAATTAGTTAGAAATTGAGTATTAACCAAACCCTAAAATCACGAAATCTCAACTCTAATTCTGACGAACGGGCTTACTATAAGTTTAATTTTTACGCCAGAGTCACAAGTAAAAGTAAATGATGCCGTATATCCAAACTAAATTCTCAGTCTCAACCATTATAAACAGGATATATTCTTGTTTTAATTCCAGAAATTCAGGCACATCCCAACTGTTCGATTACATTCAGAGTATTTCTTCCTTCCTTGCTCCGCCCATATGCGCAGTGTACCTCTGCGCAATATTCTGGGACAGGACAAATGAAGAGGTGAGTTGGAGTTTATAAATTTTGAATTAGTTAAATTTAATTATTGAAATACCTATATTTAGTTGGAGATTCATAAATTTTTTTAAAAATATTATATGTAAATTATATATGTATATTTATGGGGAAAATTTTTGGTTCTAAAAACTGTATCAAAAGCTTCTAAATTGTCTTGCTTATATGTAGACCCCGAAGATAACATGACATCCTTCATTAGCTGTTATTTCTCTCTCAGGGCGCTTTCTGGGGGCTGATGATAGGCCTTATAATCGGTCTCGTAAGGTTTGGGGTGGAATTCTCTTACATTCTCCCTGCATGTGGATCTGGTAAATATTTCTATTTATTTATTGAACATCCATGCAAGTTTACCAATAAGGGAATATATTTATAGTAATTTAAACTGGTAGTTCAAATTTAAAACAATTGGTAAAGGAAAAAACATACACAGTGACAGCGTAAAATTAAAACACAATTTTTTTAATAAATTTCGTACTGACGAATATATTTTCCCTGAAATAAGATATTTGCATAAGTTTGCAGGTTTATATTTAAAATATCTAAAATTGTGTATAAAAATATAGTGAATTAATCATGAAAAATATATTTTGAGGTAACTTAAATAGGATACCTTAGAAGCTAATATCACATTATTTAAGTCTTTAAAATAATGATAATAAAAGTTAAATTAATGTTAAAAATACACCGATCATGAATTTAGAAATTACTTCCAATTAAATGTAAATTATCATTTTTATATTACATTATTCTTAAATAGAATAAATCAATTATGAATAAATCTAAATAAAAAATTTCAGGTTTTTAGTTTAATTAAAAATAAGTCATATGCATTCATTCAATTCAAATATTCTTGATATTCGTACAAAGGTATTGCCGATCCTCGTCCTGTTATCGTGCGAATGTTGGTGGGAAATGTCCACTACCTCCACTTCTCCTGCATCCTCTGGCTCATGACCCTGGGGGTGACGGTGGGGGTGTCCCTCCTCACTCCCCCCATACCAAAAGAATGCGTAAGTCTCGTAGAATATCACAATTGAATTATTTTCAGAGATTTAAAATTTTCAATAATAATTTCTTTTAACGGGGTTAAGATAAATAAAAAAATTGTCTTTTTATACAATTATTTTTTAATATCCATTTAAAAATTTACATACGGTGGTGTGTAAAATTGTAGTTTTGATGGCCTTTAATCGCTTTTTCATTATATATTATTAGGTCTTCTATTGCTTTCTCTTTTTTCATTATTTTTCATTATTCTTCCAGTTATACAGACTGACATGGTCCAGTAGGAAGGACTCAAGGGTCCGCAAGAACCTTTCTGATATCAACAAACCAGAGGAAGAGTCAGACGTCAACAGTTTCAGCATAAGTGATCAACCACGTTAGTTTTATAATTAGTTGATGTATGGTAAATTACGAATTATCAGTCAGTTACACATATTAAAAAAACGGTCATATAAGAAAAAACGATATTATAATTGTGATTTTATTTTTATTTTTATTGGTAACCATGACACCAGCAGGTATCATGGATACCAATAAAAATATCGTTTTTATCTTTTATGACCGAAGATGTGAAACTGACCGATAATTCGTAATTTACCCTACTTTATTCACAATGTATAGGCTATAATTTGGTATAAATATCTTTGAACTGAAGTTATTTAATTACTACTTTAATTCAATTATTTAACCAATGGTGTCATTTTGACTTCTTGGTTTAGAGTAGAAGTAGGTAGGGACATTAATTAATTACTTAACGTGCTATTATTATTTTTTCATTTTTTGTAAAAAATTGAATAAAGGACATAATTTTAAAAAATAACTGAAGTCCGAGATTTTATTTTCCAGTTTACCGTAACTTTCTTAGGAAAATTTGTATCAATACGTTTTATCCGAAATTTTTCTCCATATCTTCCATTTTTTAATTCTTCTGATGATTAATTTAAGCCTTTTCATTTGCAATCCTATTTTTAGCTTCAGAAAGGCGCAGCACGTGGCAGCGCGTCCTCATGCGTCTCTGTTGCGTAAGTGACGGATGTGAAGACGTACCAACTGTCGAGACGCAGGACAACGCTGTACAGAGTGCCAAGGACGCAGTGGCATTCCTTACGGAGGATCCTCAATGGAAGAGGTTTGTGTCCTTTATTATCCTTTAGAAATAAAAGGGTTAGTTACGAATAATCGGTCAGTTTCACATCTTCGGTCATATACAAAAACTATATAATAAAAAGTTAAATAATGCTGATTACCTCGTTTTTTCCTACATGACCGAAGATGTGAAACCGATCGATAATTCGAAACTTACCCTAGTTTTCAAATTGAAATATTTTGGAGGAGCGCTCGAAGATTAAGAGAAATATAACCCAAACTTAATCTTCTTTGCCTCCTTCACAAATATTTCTATGAGTCATTCTAATTTTATCAAAGGGAAAACATTTTTAAAGTTTTGCTAAGTCGTTAGATATCATTTCTTAATTTAACACTTCCGAGAATTTCTTATTTTTCTTTAAACTAATATTTATTTTGGATTTACGTAATATTACAAATATAATAACATTTTTCAATATCACTACTAAAAACTTTTTTTTTAAATGTTATAATTAATTAATTATAAAGTTAGATTACTGAACACTCTTTAGTTTTCTTTTTCTTTAAATTCAACTGTATTTATTTTCAGCATGGTTGCAGCCAGCGCAGTGGTGGTTATGTCCCTTTCGACGTTTGTTTTCGCTTTTTTCGCCTGAGAAACCTAAAGAAAATAAAGCCATCTGTTTTATTTGTATTTTATTAGCACTTGCAATGATAAAAAGATCTGAAAATAAATATGTTTGTTCGGAGTAAACGATAATTAAGAATTTATGTGCATCTTGTTATTGAAAAATATATTTAATGATATTTTTTGGAATTATCGTAGGTTTTCAATGAAATTAAAGAAAAGTAATTGTCTAATAATGTATATTTAATTATAAGATATATACTATAACAAAAGATCAAGACCCTAATATAGGTTTATAAATTTAGAAAAAGGTTCTGATTCCTTTTAAAAATAGGGACTTTAAAAGTAAATAGGGACTGTAAAAGTAGATAGGGACCGTAAAAGTAGATAGGGACCGTAAAAGTAAATAGAGACCGTAAAAGTAAATAGGGACTGTAAAAGTAGATAGGGACCGTATAAGTAGATGGGGACTTTAAAAGTAGATAGGGACTTTAAAAGTAGATAGGGACTTTAAAAGTAGATAGGGACCGTAAAAGTAGATAGTGACCGTAAAAGTAGATAGGGACCGTAAAAGTAGATAGGGACCGTAAAAGTAGATAGGGACCGCAATTCCTAAAACAAGAGATAGGGTCACACTAGTATAAAATTATGCCTAGAAACAACCAAACACACCGTTCGGAAGGAATAATAGGTTCTAGCAATTAGTCATGCGATACACTCTCATGCTTCTTCTTTTGCAGAAATTTACAATAAAAGAATATGTAACAATTTATAGTAGTGAAAGAGTCTTCCAAAGTAAATTAGATGAAGACAGTTAGTTAGAAGTTTGAAAGTAGGAAATAGGTTTCCTTCAATGGGATTGATCTGATCGAAAACTATGTCAATACAGACTTGAGGAGATCAGAGCGAATTCGGGTCATACTATACTAGCAGTTTTAACGCCGCGTTTTCACTGCCCTGCCTCCACTTCTTAAAATTCAAAAATACTATAGGCGGTGAAAATGCTTTGAAAACTATACTAGACGGTCAATAGAATAAACATTTATTCTAAATTCTTTTTATACTTTTCAAATTTACACAGGAAGAACCCCGAAATGACTATTAACTATTGCTAAAATAATCTTCAAATTAACGAATATATAGATAAACAAATCTTCTTATATGTACTTTTCTCTACATATGTCGTATAATCAAATTTTAAATAATGCCAACATAGAAATTAAAACATGCATAACTATCTACCAGAAGAGCTGTTTTAAAGGAGAAAAAAGTTCATGGTAGACGATCTTGTAACCATTTTATATATAATTTATCAATTTGAAAAATACCATGCAAGTACTCCTTTAAATAATAACATATTTTGATTCACTTCTATTGTCTTTTGATTCACTTTTTGCCGTGAACCTAGAATAGCGTATAAATAACTTGAATTAAGTAGACTGGCGATGTATGTGCACTACGACACTACATGTTAGAATTTAGGCTGTGATTATACTGAGATTGTTAGGCAGTAGAATGCATGAAATTAAAGCTTTAAACCAGTACAAAAGCATTTACGAAAACTCATAGATAATATAATGTAAGAATTGAAGTTGGACAAAAATGCTTCACACTAATATATATTATGTAGTTTCATTTCCAAATCCTTATTGGTTAAAAAAAACTAAAACTAAAGCACGAGACACTATCCTACACTCTGCTAGTTTAACAGTGAACAGAGTCAAATAATTATTTGAATGAATTAAATGTTTCCTAGCTATAAACTAACAAGGACGGTATCACCTCTTCAGGTAAAATATTATTTCTAAATATATTTTGGACTACCATTCGGACGGAACAGAATTTGTTTTTTGAAAATAATGAATATAATTTACTTAATAGTCCATAACTCCTAGGGAAAAATGTCCTGATTGATTTTTAAATATTTGATTTCCCTCAGTGGAATTTACCCAATAGAATTTTCTTCAGTGGAATCTTTAAAGGTTTAAAAAGAGAGTTACTGTTTTAAAGAGAGACAGTTTACACACATTTTGGCTTCACTTCGCCCCGATGGGTGAGGCAAAAGAACAGCTTCACGGTACTATGGTCACGCACAGTAGTCACGGATGGAAATAAATATGCTAAAGTAGTAACCTACTTTTAAAAAATTCATATTACCTTGCTAGTTTTTGTTACACATCTTAGATGCAATGGACATTCCATACAAACCCATGGCTTCCTACACCAATCCTGAGTTTTGTTCCGCACCGTCCTGTTGAAAGTTAAAAGGCCTGTCATTGAAGTGCTTCTTCGTCTTGACTTGTCCTGGAGTCAAAATATCCTCGATATACGATTTTGCGTTAACTTTAGCGCTTTCTTTGACGAAAATGAGAGGAGATCTCCAACTCTCAGAGATGGCAGCCCAAACCATCACAGAGGCAGGCTTTTTGCGACGGAAAACAGTCTTTACGGATGGAGGGATACTGTCAGCACTTTGTGTCAAAATTCTATCGGTCTGGGAGTTGAATTTGGCCTCCACAGTGAACATTTTCTCATCTGAAAAGACGATCTCAACAGCCTGCGTGGCATCTTTCATTGCATTCAAAAGAATCTTTGATCTGCCCAGCCTCTTTTGTTTCTGCAAGTCCGTGAGCTGTTGCATGTTGGTCATTTTGAAGGGAGACAACTTGGGGTCTTCTTTGACGATGGTTCTCACACTTTTTTCGTCGATATCCATACTCTTAGCCATCTTTCTCATGCTTCGTTTGAGGTTCCTCCTTATTCACTCTCTAATTGCTTTGATTTTGGTTGGAGTGCATGCAGTGCGAGGTCATCCACACCTGTGACGATCACCTGTTATCTCCAGTTCTTGGTAGCGTTTAACAGCATCCCTAACGGTCGATTTCGGTGCTTTTAACAGCTTGACAATCTCTGACGTTATGTAAAAAAAACACAAGACGTCGAAGGAATGTAGCGTTGCCATTGGATCTAAAAGGGATGAGTGGGGCTTCTCATATTGTTTTTCCGCTAATTACACTTGCACTAATTACACTTGCACTAATTACACTTGCACTAATTACACTTGTGCTAAATACACCTGCACTAAATATTTTATCTTTAATTGTGTGTTTTGAAATTAGTTGTTCTCTAATTAAATTATTAGTAATTATACGTTCCATCATTATTTTACCTTCTTTTAAATGTTTATAATTATTTTACCGTTATTTATATTATCGTATTTTGATTGTTTTTCAATTATATTTTTCATATTTAAAAGTTTTGAAATTATAGTTTTACTATTTATTTTGTTGCTTATTATTTTACCTCTAATTAATTTACTAGTAATTATTTTCTACATTTTATGAGTTTCGTAATTATGTGTTTATTAATAATGTTTCCCGCATTTGGGTAATTTCTAATTATAATTTTGCATTTTATGCCGTTTTCTATTTATATTATTACTAATTAATCGTGTCCATATTAGTTTATCTAAATTATTTTTTAGTTTTATGATTATACAGGGTGGCGCAAAAAAAGGAAACCAATTTTCAAATTAGTTCATTTTACAAACTATCGAAGCTAGAAATTTTCTAAAAACACAGTTTTATTCATTTACTCTTTCTACATCTATCTTGATAATCTGTCAAAAGTTACGATGAAAATTGAACATCCTGCAGTGAATTAAATAAAAGTACCTAAAAATGGCTTGCGCGAGTACGAAATACACAAAAAAATTCATAATAGGAATAATTTATTCCCATATGGTAGTAGTAAAAATTAAATCATACTATTTTTCATTCAATTAAGGGTTTGGTTATTAACTCTTTCATTTTTGTAAATACATCTTCATCACCAATCACGATATCTTCTACAAAATGTGCATATTTTGCAGAAACCATTTTACAAAATTTAGACGATGCGGTAAATCAGTTCTTAGAGTTCGAGCCTTACATGCATCTTAAAAGGATAATATCTAAAATAGTTTTTAACAATTTAGTGAAATGTGTCTTAAATGATATCTAATTCTTAACATCTGATTTATATTTTTGTATTATCAATAAGCTGTTCATGAAAAAGATTAATGTTTTCATGTGTTCATTCTTTTCTCCTGCGACATGATCAATTTTTGTTCAAATTTAAAGTGGTTTCTTCAGTTTTGAACTTATTAACATTTGTCAATGTGGTTTTACAGTTGGTGGAAATCTTTCCGGAAAGCAATGTTCAAAATGAGGTTAAACCTGCGTAAAACTTACAATATTTAAAAAAAAATCACAACAAAACTGTGTTCTTTTAAAAGCTGCATTTTGAGGGTATCGAATATTATATAAAAATTAATGGCGAGATGATCTTATAAAGATATCAATTTTACCTTCAAAAAACAACTTTCAAATGGTAATTTATATTTTCATTTTCTCTTATTTGTTACAAAAAAATTGTAGAATTTATTGTTTTTACATCCATATAAAATGAAGTATACCTCTTACGATTTTTTTTCATATATTTCGTGCTCGCGCAAGTCATTTTTAGGTACCTTTTTTTAATTCGCTGCAGAATGTTTAATTTGTGTTGTAACTCTTAACAAATTATCAATCAAGCTAGATGCATAAAAAAGTAAACGAATAAAACTGTGTTTTTAGAAAATTTCTAGCTTTGATAGTTTGTAAAATAAACTAATTTGAAAATAGGTTTCCTTTTTTTTGCGCCACCTTGTATATAAAAATATTTTTCTTTTTAATTCTACCAACATTCCATAAGAGACATTAGGTAAAATTTAAAATAGAAATCAAATTAGCTTAGATTGATAGAAACCTACAACCTCAAAAAAAAATTAAATAGAGAAATCATAGTACCTACGTATATGAAATCAAGGGTTGGTTTCGATTACCCCCTCCTTCGATTGTTGCTGTCGAAATTTCGAAATTGATACTGAAATAGCACGATGTTAATAGGGTTGAGAAAATAAAATTCGAAATCATTAAATTTATTTATTTTTTCATCAATCCAAGGTGAAAATAATATTTAACTTTAATTCAAAAATAACACGAAAATGCCAAGTGAAATTTGCCAAAAAAAAATCATAAATAGTGAAAACTACAAATGTCAGATTTAGAAATGAATCATCACTATGAATACCTCATTGATTAGAAAGCACACAGTCAAAAAGAGAGGTTTGATTTAGTCTAGTTAAATAAGGTTTAAGGGGACTATTGGTTGTTTGTTACTTATAAATTATTATTGATAACACTTAGAAATATATTAAAAATAATGATATAATATTAGCTCTGTTGACCTCTTCGTATTAGATTCAAGTAGTGTGAACCTAATTCCTAAATCTATGTGTACATATACACCTTAGGAATACTGAACAACTGATCCAAAATAAAAAAAAGGTATTTTTATTATACATTTTTTTACTTGAAATAAGAGATGAATGTTATATCAAATCACACCACACATTGTTTTTAGATTCCTAATATACTTTTCGTGTTACAGTTATTGGATAATTAAGACCTAATAGTTATCACAAACTAAGTTAATAAAATTCCAAATAAATTCAATTGAAAGAGCTACTGTAGTATTATTATAAATTCTGATTTTCTTCTCAACTGAATACAATATTATATAGCACACGTGCCACCAAACTCTCCTGTGAAAATACAACTATTATCAAACAAAATAAGTAAATTAGTAATCAAATGTTCTAATAAATACCATGACGTCATTTTCAACTTAAAAAGAATATTACAATCAATAATTTCATGACTTCTTTAACTTACATATCTATAAATTATCATAGATACAATTACTCTCATCAAATTATTATTTGAAAATTAGAAAATTTTAATTTTAGAAACTAGCAACATGCAGTGACTCTTTTCTCTAACAGTACCTACCTATCATACAGCTCGTAAAAAACTGAAAATTAACTGATGTTTAAATTAAATAAGATGGTAAGAAATAAGTAAACTTTACAAGCTCATGTCAATATACAGGGTTTTTCACGGAAACTGTCATACATATAAAAAAATTTACGATGAATTTATGCCATACATAATTCACAAAGTTCAGACCTTTTAGAAATGCACAAAAAACAGCGATTACAATTCTGCCAGTGGTGGCAAAAACAGCTTGGTAATTTTCTCGCAGAGACTAATATGCTCCAACACAATGTGGTTTATGAGAAGAACTGCTCCTAACAGACAAAATGACAGATGTTAGGCTTTGTGCACCCACTTGAAATCGAAGAACAGCAACGACAAAGAGATAAAAAGTCAATGGCTTGGGTTGGTTTCATCGAAAGAGAGACATTTGAGCCTCATATTGGTTTAAAGATGAAAATGCAGTGAAAGTTAATGGGGAATTATATGGAGGGGTGTTGAATGAACACCTTTTCTCACAAATATCAGGAAACAATGGTGGTTTCAACAAGATGGAGCAACTCCTCACTGCATGATGACAAACATTGAAATGTTACAAATCAAATTTAAGGCTCACTTAATTTCAAGGAGAGCTGCTTGGCCAAGATGCACTCCAGATATGAATCCCCTTAACTTTTGGTTTTGGGGGTACTGCATTAAATTTGGTCGTGGGTCTATTAGTGGGTCTATTAGCCATTTATTATTTGACAGTTTCCGTGAAAGACCCTGTATATATATATTGTAACAAGTATATATATATTGGAATCAAGAACTCAATTTAGAAAAACAGTCCGTAATTTATAGTGGCAAATAAAATATAGAATACTCAGAAATTGAATTCCTTTCTCCTTCCCTCAAATAACTTATGCAAGGTAGGTATTTTCTGGGAGTGATCAAATTATTCAAACAATATTCCTCTTCCCGTACTAGATCAGCATTAAGTTTCAAGTATTCTTAAAAATCAAATCACATAAATCCGGAAATTAACTGTTAATATCTCAAAGTACTCTTGCAACCAAATCTCTCTCTTGGTAACAGCAAGCATATACAGAATGATACTCATTGTCATTCACTAATCCTTCATGAGTCATATAACCATGTGTTTGTCCTTGTGAATTTTTTGGATAACCAGTTTTCCATCCATTCTCCTCACCATCTGGTTGTACAACATCAGATTTGGACCATTTCCATTGCCCGTTATCGTAGTTGAGGGGAACCATAATCGGAGACACTGGAGTTAATACCTCCATAGCTAGTGCCATATCTAAAGAAAAAGTATAGAATATTTCAAATAGCCGATGGAAATGGAAAAACTGTCAGTTTTTAACAATTTTATCTAGAACACATTAGCCGACAAAATTAAGCTATTTTATAACGGAAATAACATGTAGGGTCGGACGGGGTATCACTTCCCATACACTTTTTATGGGGTATTACCCCGCACCCCTTATAATTTGAAAACCACTTGTTTTAGCCTAAATTTGATTGCACCACCATTTCAACCATCTTCTTTTCTCCCATAAACATCATCAAGCACTATTATCTTATCAGTATTTCTAGAGTTAAATCGCGATGAATCTGGTGCTCTCAAACCGATCTGAAAAAAGTTTGCGCTGGTGATTTTTAATTCCCACAAACTCTCCAATAACTCTAGAACCGAGATTTATAGATTCATATTGTTTTAACATGTTAACACAAACATTAACAGTTACATTATGTCAAATTTTCAACTTCTCAGTTTCACTGGTTTTCCTGGAACAACCGTGCGCAGTGATACCCCAGATAATTTAGAGGTAGAGGGGTATCACTGCATATCATTAATAACCATATTTGTGCCTAAATAAATATAAAAAATATGAGTTTTTAGCTCTTGATAAAAGCATAAATATTGAATAAGGTTTTATTTAATTATAAATTTGATTAACAATAAACTTACGATTGTAGTAGCTATGCAACTTGATGTGGGGGTATTAAAATAGGGAAAGTGGGTATTTAGGGGGGGGGGGTGAGAGGTTTTTGAATTAATTATTGAATAACAAGTAAACGTACGATCGTGTTATATCATTTGATATAAGTAGTTAACTAGTTGCGTAAATTTTAAGTGTAAAATTTGTTGCAGATTCATTAAATATGTGTTTAAAAAGAAAGTGACAAGTAGATTGGGGAGAGGGCATATAGAGAGGGAAACACAGACGTTTAGATGGGGGGGAGGATTTAGACGTGGGAGAGGGGGAAATAGATGGGGAGAGAGGGAAATAGATAGGAAAGAGAGGGATTTAGATGGGAACAGAGAGAGATTTCGATGAGGAGAGAGTGTGATTAAAATGGTAGGAGAGGGGGATTTAGATGGGAAGAGAGGAGATTAAGATGTGAGGAGAGGGATATTTAGATGGGGAAAGAAGGGAGTTTAGATAGGTGGGAGGAAGGGCATTAAAATGGGGACAGGAGGTATTCAGGTGGGGGAGAGAAGTGCTGTATGTTTGCAATGCGCAGTAATACCCCTTCATGTGCGCAGTGATACCTCGATGCACTCACTAAAGGTTACGCACAAAAAATTGCCAATAAAATTTGTTTATTTAGCTATTATTTTGAAAGTGGTTGAGAATCATCCTCATTCATGACCATTTCATCACGAGAAAAAGAGTTTCTCTAGTACCTTTAGTTTTCGAGTAAATACAGAGTTTGCGGGTTGTGCGCAGTGATACCCCATCCCACCCTATTTTGAATAACCTGAAGCAATTAATCTATAGTATTCTATACTATTATAAAAGAAGCGTCCGTGTGTCACACTTTTATTAAGATATACATATTAAAAGGAAAAGAAAATCACTTGTAGAGGTATCATGACTATGCGCTACAATAATATTGACACTAATCATTTTTAAAGAATTATATTTTGGCTTTTGAGATTTTTTATGTTTAATTACCTTCGCAGAATGCGGGAAGGTCATACTTTAGCCGTGGTTTATTTATTTATCATATTGTTCTTCGCTTAACTGAAAAAGTGTTCAACCAAATTTCCTGAAGTGATCCGGTCAAAGGTCAAGGTCATAGTTATTTATAACTCAAAAAGTATTGAACTATATTGCATGAAACTTAGTGGGACGATTAGTCAATATACCGGAAAACTTTTGTCAGATTTCGGGAGCGATCGGGTCAAAGATCAAGGTCAAGGCCATTTGTAATTCAATAACTCAAAAAGTATTCTACCAAATTGTTTGAAATTTGATGGTACAATTGGTCAATGTCCAGGAACCATCTGTTAGAATTTTGGGAGCGATCCGGTCAAAGGTAAAGGTCATTTATAACTCAATAACTCAAAAAGTATCGAACCATATTGCATGAATCTTGGTGAAACGATTGGTTATTATCCAATTAGCAGTAAATTAAATTTTGGGAGAGAACGGGTCAAAGCGGCGGCGAAGGTATCCGCTCTACCGAGTGCACATAATCTAGTTAGAATATGTATGTAGAATACATATTCTGATTAAACATAAAAAGTCTCAAAAAGCCAAAATATATTCTGATTTAACATAAATATCCATAATACACACTTACATTCGAAAATAATTTAGATTCAATAACAGGTACTGTATTAGTATGTTCAAGGTATATTAACTACAAGGTAGAGTATTGCGCAGGTTCATATCAAGATGATTACAGTTTTGTTGTGAAAGACGCTGGCTGGTGTGCGGCCGTGTGCCCCATGATAATTATTTTTACATAGAAACAAGGTCTGTTATTCATTCTTTTTAGAATAAAATGCCTTTCAACTTGTTTTTTTGGACTAAACTGGCTGTATTCAGCATTGTGAAAACTTTTCATATATTTTTTAGTAAGGTTTAATTGGGAAAAACGTATTGTTTTTCTTCAAAGTACGTTTATGTAAGAGCTGTCGATCCTGTCTCTTCTTAACCTGTCTATTTCTTCCTAATTCCTACATTTTTAGAAAACCTAAATAATTTAATCAGAACAATTACACGTTTTTCATTGCATCCGCACACAGCATAAACAACCACGGCAAAAATTCTTATATACAAATAACTAATTAAGTCGCTGTATCTATTATTGCAGGGGCACACGGCCGTGTGTTCGTATGTGCGTATTCGTTCATGCGCAGAGGAGTCTAAAATTCGTATCAAGGCGTAGCGTACCTTGTTAAGTTAATATACCTTGAGTATGTTATAGAATGATCACAAGTTTGCCACTGTACAAAGTGGCTAACTTTACAGACTTTATTTTAAACCTTACCTGAAAATTCCCCTTTTTAGAGGAAATTATATAAGGACTTGGAATTTTCTCCTATGTTTTCATTTATAAATCCTTATTATAATTTACCGACCTTTAAGAATTTCCAAATAAGCAGGTCTTTCCATTTCATCTTTGGGATAACATAATGATTTCGAAGTACCACAAACTGCTGTATCTTGAACGCTATGAGGACCACCTTTCGATTCGATTGATAAGCAACCTGCACCGTCATCGTAGGAGAAGGATAAGTCTCTGGGATCACCTGCAATTAAATGGAATGGTTTAGTATTACCGACAGAAACTAATGATGGTGTAACTGACATAGTGCCATGAAATCAGAATTAGTATCTTTTTCAATATTACATCAATTTAAAACATATACCTACTTAACACCTACTGAATTCCAAAAAGTAGTTTTGGTATACATACATTTTCATCTAAGATATCAATCCTAAACTTATCACTTTTTCTATTTAGATTGCTTATTTGTGTTCGTTTCATGGGAAAGAAATTACTGGGGGTAAAGCTTTATTAAAATCAAGCCTTTCCTAAAAATTGTTCTCAATGTAATCATTATAATTAAATATACAATATAATAATATAAAACATGAATTTTTTCAGTTTTTTTCACCGGCTATTTATATTCTTTCAAACGTTTCGCAAAGAACGTTTATGTATAGAAGTATAATATTCCAAACTAGAATTTTACTAATCGTCTTATGGTTAGTATGGTTGACTATTTTTTAATTCGATGGACTATATCGCTTCTTAATGAAGATGTGACTACATATTTGAGCCATTGATGAAATAGAACTCATTCTAAGTTAGTGAGATATTAGCAACGCCATCTATTGGAACTTCGATGAAACGACAATAAATAAGTTTACAAAAAATACTCCATTTCAACGACTAATTAGTGTTTATCTATCATATTTAGTTATGATATTCAATATACAAGTCAGAAGAACCTTCTTCAGTGTTAATTTATGATGGATAACTTCATCAAATCTTTGTATTTTAACAATATTTTATAAATATATCTTTTTATATTTAATACAAATACAGTTTTTTCCCTCACTTCCAATTATTTTGCCATTGATGCAGACCGATGGCTCAGGGATGACCAAAGCAGAAGAATCTCCAGGTGTAACACTGCACAATTTGTGAAAAATCCGTTCTTTGTGTAAATAAACCAAATAAGTGCCAACACAGCTAGTTTCTGCAAATTTGAAAGAGAATGATATTTATAAATCTAAAACTCATTAAAATCCAAGATTAGTTCCTTGTGTTAAATAATTATCATGTATTTCCTTATCTTTGCAAAATATTTATAAATGTTACTACGTATTTGAAAGCTAACCACTTAATAATTTCTGAACTTGTGTTCAAGAATGAGAATTTATCCCTCTAAAAAACCTTCGATTCAATTTTTATATCATATATACAATAATTATATAGAACCGAAATACAATTATCCTGTACGGTGATATATGTAATTCAATACTTAATTTGCTTACAACTGAAGTGAAAATATAGCAAAGAGTCTAGCTAGGTACTATGTGTGCCTTTACTGGCACAGAACTGAGTTTGAATTGAAATTAATGGAGGTAAAGAGTCTAACTCAATGTTTCTTAACTTAGGTTTAGTTTCTACAGACGTTACCTATTTAAATAATTACATTACTCTAGTCCCCAGCAAGTTTCTTGAATATGAAAGACTAAATTAATACCGTTAATAATACTATTAATATAATCAATAATACTGAGTGGTTATACGTCAATAAAATAAAGATTGAAAACATTTCAAAAATATAAGTAGTGTAACTTGATAACAGATAAAATACAATTACTCCGTTACCCTGTTATATATTTACATGACCCTGTTTAGGGTTATTTACCCACCCACAGTGTAAGAAAAACTAACCAAAGTGGGAATAGAATATTTTTCCGATATACCTTAGGGGAATTTTCAAAATCTTAGACAATTCCTTCTGTATTCATGATTTATTTGTTTTTACTCACCAGGAGGGTCAATCATGTACACTAGGGTTGACGTATCATCATTGCAAGGTTCCGTCCGCCGGCTGAAAAGATTTTCTGAAGTGCTGCATTCATCATCAGCCCACATGAACATTAAATCTCCTAATGTGATCGATAACGGATAATATTACACATATCAAAGACACAGATGCTATTGAAATAGTTAATTTATCAAATATACGTATGTTACACACCATCAGCCACTGCTTTTTCGGCACACTCTTTAAAAGTGGAGATTTCAGTTCTTGGAGTCCAACCTGCCCTTCGAAACTGTTTTTCCTCTGCTATATATTTAGTGAACTTAATAGTTTGATTGGCAGGTTTGATGGAATAAACTGGACATTTGATTCTCTGTGTGCTGCTATCGGTTGTAGATGCGGTCATTAATTTCACCTGAATTAATGAGATAATTAAGGTTAAATGAATAAGAATATTACAAAATTTACTCAATAATTAACAGGTATGTTCGGTTGCTGCTCTAATACCACCTTTACTTTTACTTTAAGTGGCTTTAAGAATGTACTTGTTGATAAGAATGTATAAAATATGTTAATTAAGATAGATGTAAGTATACAATGAGCATTAAGGGGATCGTCCTACTTATAAAACTTTTTCTCTATTATGATTCGTAGAACATTGAAATTTGATAGGTACACATATATAAAATCATATTTGGAATCTTTCTCATTGTTGTTAATATCACATTTTTTCATGAAAACGAAATATTAATGAAAACGTGAAATTTTGGGAGGGTGCGATAAATGAATCTTCTACGTCATTTTTTAACATAAAGTAATAATATTGGTATCATTGGAAGCGGAAAGACTCGGGCAGCAAAAGTAAATTCGTATAAAAAAATGGAGCAAGTAAAGATAACGGACCAGAAACAGACAAAGTAAAGTTGACGGACCAGAAATTAAACTGGTAAAGATAACGGACAAGAAAATAAGCTAGTAAAGTTAACGGACCAGAATACATTTTTTAGTTTTAGCATATTTTGCATATTTTTGCATATTTTGCATATTTTTTTAATTGAAAGAATTGATGAAAAAACGTGATCTATTTTGAAAATCCTTTAATGTGGTATCTATGATTCCAAAATTATGTTCTTATCATAATTATTGGTCAAATATTAATAATTTAACCAAGTAAAGTTAACGGACCAGATATGAAGCTAGTGAACATGACGGACCAGAATTTAAACTAGTAAAGTTAATGGACCCTGGTCCGTCATCTTTAATTGCCCCAAAAAAATCCTACTCTGAGATTAATAGAAAGAAAAAAACTTTTTTTACATTTTTTTCAAAATCTTTTTAGCTGTGACTTCATTACATTCGAATAAAGGCTGCTTCACACATCACCGATATCCGTCCGGCACGTCACCGGTCCGTCTCCGTCACTCTCCTCTTAGTGATTCGGTGTCAGTGAAAAAATGTATCGTTACTTTAATTTCAACGGACCTATTCACACAGTACCGGCTCTCCCCAGTGATAAAAAATCAATGACCGGTGACGTCCCGGACGGATATCGGTGATGTGTGAATCAGCCTTAAAGATGTATTCCGAAAAAAGATACAAACTTACTTTTGTTACCCTAGTCTTAGTGCATCCAATGATACCAATATTTTCAATCTAGGTTAAAAGATACAGTTTGATTCCCAAAAAATAGTATTTTTCAGGAGAGCCAAAAGGAAAACACAACAGCATTGTGCGTTACAAGGTTTGAGTCTTTATTGGGGCTGTATCTCAGTAACCAACAAACGTATGCACGTTAAAGTTTCACATCACGTATCCGATATATAAAACTAGGTAATGCAGCTAAAAAAAGTTTTGTTTATAATTTTCACAAGATCTTGGTAGGACGATACCCTTAAACAGAATTTGTACGTGTTATCAATTATAATGAATTCAAAAAGATCTTAATATATTGTTTTACTGGTCCTTAGCAATTTAAGTAAATTTCTTACGTAGTGAGAAGTTTGTCCTTCCAAAGCCGTAGCCATAGTTAACTGAATCTGTAAAAAAATAGTAAGTAAAGTTACTTACAAATGGATATTCTCTATAACTCCTCTAATTTTGATTGATATTTTGCTAATTACTTACCGCCATCTGAACCATCAACAGCCTCAACAATATGGTAACCATCTTTTAGAAAAAGTATTGGGTGTGTCTTGTAATTATGAAATGATAATTGGAATGAACTGCAAGAGATTATGTCAATAGTAACTACATTAGAAAATGTCGTTTGAATCTAAGAAGCTCAAGTATTCCGTGTATGGTCCCAAAATAAAGACAGCTCAATGGCTGCTTCACACATGTCAGTGATACGTCCAGGACGTCACCGGTCCGTCTCCTCTCAGTGATTCAGTATCAGTGAAAAAATATATCGTTACTTTAATTTCAATGGCCACATTCCTTCAGTACCAGCTCCTCTCAGTGATAAAAAATCACTGACCGGTGATGTCCCGCAGCTTAATGCATCACACTACATTGTTTGATATACTGCTTTTATGTCTCAAGATCTTGAAAGAGCTTCAGTCTGAGGCCGACAGAAGGTTCAGAAATCGTACAGTTTATATATCATTAACTATGAATTCATATACATATTACCTAAGGAGCAGTTATACGAATTTCTGATTAATTATATTGATCATCTTGAACCTACGGTTTAATTTATATATCTAAAGCTCAGTACACACTAGGCACTAAAAAGTGCTTGATACGGCACATCATCCACATGATTGAGCATTATAAACTGTGCGATATGTATGTACACACTGGCACTATATAGGACATTTTCCCTACCGGACTATTTCCCGCTGTACTTTTCTCAGCCGGATTTTTCACCGCCTGAACTTTTCACCGCCGAACTTTTCCCCGCCAGTACTTTTTCCCGCTGGAATAAAATATCAGTATTTTAGGCTATTGAAGTATAATTTTGATAAAACTAAAAAAAATAGAATACACATCTTATTAACAAAATTTGATTCCCGTATGTGCCCATATTGGTCGCCCGATTTTAAAACTGTGCCTTCGTATTTTCGCCTATAATTTAGAGATGTTATCAGATGTAATTTAATCTCAGCGTTGAAGGTATTTTCAGGTTTCAAGCTTTCGAATAGAAAGATTTCTATTCATCATCAGGAGAAGGGTGGAAAACCTGGACCTGACAATGAATTTTATGACCAATGGTTGTATGTTGGATACCGTCTCTCTATTTCAGCTATATATCCTAGAGTTTATTAATATTAATTAATCTATTAAATATTAAATATTGATATATGAGACAAAAAGAAAAACAAAAAAAATATTGTCTCATATATCATTTTTTAATAGATTAATCAGATTGATGGCCATTCAGTCCGATGTTATAGAGCAATGTACAGTACCTGTGCTATTTGTTTTTAGTATCTATCTTAAAGATAATCTTACTTTTCAGCAGCACATTGACTACATTTCCCAAAAGAGTTAGAAAACTGTGGGTGTTATTTGTTTCAATTCCCAAATAAAGATTGCTTCCAAATATTTAAAAAATAATTGATTCATTTTGCATTTATTTTAACTGCGTCAGCATATACATTCTAATATTATCTTAAAAAAAAACATAATACAGCATTGATGAAAGTTATGAATAACTAACGAAACTAAATTTTAAAATATTTTTAAATCTACAATGTTAGTAAAAATACTATTCAAGTGCAAAATCAAATATACTTGCATGCCCCGCTCTAATTTCAACTTGCACGTATGACAAGTCAAATAAGTGTGGAATATTCCTCGCAATTATATCTCCTGATATAGAAAAATAGTTATGGAGTAACTTTGGCAAATTGGTTGTTAGTTTTCAGTTAAGCTGTTCTAGCAGTAACTATTGCAAACATGACTATTTGTGATGACATTAATTACAAATCATTTAATAATCAATATTATGTATACATATATTATTTAAGGGAAGCGGAATATTCCCCGCCAGACCTTTTCCCCCCAGACTATTCTCCGCCAGGAAATTTTCCCCGCCGTTTTTTTTAAATTTAAACTCTGGAAGATAATCTAATATTGCGATTATTAATTTGATTTTCAAAAAAAAATTGTTTTGACACAAAATATCCGTTGCCACGAAATTGTACCTACCAAAATTGTCTGCCGTCTCAAATAACAGACCTTTTTTGGATTTTTTTCCTTTAATATTATGGTCGCATGGGAATAGGTCACTACGCTACTTGACTGGAAATGAAATAATTTTCATTGGAGAATTTTAGAGACTACGTGAAAAGACTTGATTTAAGAATTTCTACACTCTAACTTACGTAGGTATTTTCATAATAATGGGAAAAGAATTGTAAGTTTTTTAAGGTATAAATATCGAATAAACATATTAGAAAAAAAAGGACACTAAAAAGAGACCAATGGCCAATATTAAGTGTAATAAAAATCTCTAGTAGGTTAATTAATTCTGTGGTAAATTAATTAATAAACTAATTAGTAAATTTTATTTTTTATATAAAATCTATTAGTGCTCTGGTAAAGCATAAATTTGAATGAGTAGTTAATAGATCGCTATCTTTTTACAAAGTTGAAAAATATAATATTAAATTCACGATATCTATAACAATAGAGTTGGAATAACTGAATATATCGAAATTGCTTAGAGTAAGTAACTTGCGACATTTGGTTATAAATCCCTTGTATTGCAATAATGTTTGTACTTTAGTAGCATCTCTTAATAATATGCAAAAATACGAAGGCACAGTCCTAACATCAAACGGACAATATAGACACATACAGGAATCAAATTTTGTTAATAAAATGTGTCTTCATTTGATAATATTTTATCAAAATTATACTTTAATAGTCTAAAATACTGATAGTTTATTCGGCGGGGAAAAGTCCTTGCGGGGAAAATTCCGGCGGAGAAAAGTTCTAGTGCCATTATTTCCCATAAAATAATTTAAATCTGCCTCCTGCATAAATTATGACGAAAAAAGCTTAACTGAAAACCAAAAACAAACAATGTTTAGTAACTCAATATTAACACATAAAGTCTGATAGCTAATATTTGAAAAAAAAATCCAACCAAATGTTAATATTTTACACTTGATGATATCAATTTATAAAATTTTTGATAATTTGATTTATATATTCGTAAATAAGGTAAATGTTTATTATAATTAGTGACACAACATTTCAGTCACAAAATCAGCAGAGTTATAGAAAAATCAGTTTTTGCCAAACTCTTTGACCTCCCCAGTACGAAATTATAAAGTAAATGAAATAAAAGAAATATATTACCAAATATAAGATAGTGACACCTCTTTTCAAGTTCCGTAGAGTTTTTCTAATCAAAGAAAATGTATTCTGAAAGGGTAACAATATTAAATTACTAAAATCTGAAAAACAATACATTAAGTGTTATTGTGAATTGTATTACTGCTGAATATTATAAATGTATGACAAGATACTTGGTAGACGAATAAAATATTTGTTAAACCATATAAATTAAAGAGGTTGTTCTAAGACAGCGTTTCCCAACCCTAAGGTCGCCAAGCGCTTTTCATGAGGTCGCCAAAGCATCCAAATAAAAATTCAATAGTATGGCAGAACCACTGAGTGTACACTGTGTTGCATCTGAATTATCATTTTTAAATTGCAAATTGGGAGAACTTTAAATGCTTCATATGCCATTATAGATTCATCACTTTAATTGAAAGAAATGTATTTTTATGATTATTGAGTATTTATTGTCATATGTCATATTATGAGGCACATCTTCTGATGGTCTTCAAAAGTTGTATCCTGGCTAAATCCTTCAGCGAAGCTTTGAATCCATCCTCAATGGAATCTAGGTTTTCCCTATAAACTCGAAATTTTGTAGCAGCCCAGAAGAAAAAGTCAAAAGGGTTGAGATCTGGACTGTGCTGGCCAGGGATTTCCGTTACTCTGCAAATTAATAGGCCAAGAAACTTTTCATAAAAAAAATTTACAGCTGCATTTATTGAATGTGGTGGATCATCGTCTTACTACCACCATAGTGTGGAACTAGTTTTATAATTGTGCAGTCTGGGCCAAATAATGCCGTGGAGCAATCTGAAGTATGAAACACCAATAAAAGATGAACGGAATGTACCTATCATCTGATTGCAGATATTTCAAAGATTTTCATTTGTCCGCAATCAGTCGTTTTTTCGATGTGGTTTTTGATGGAGGAAAAAGAGCTTCTCATCGATCCAAACGACTCTATACAATTTTGGATGCTTTCTTTTGAATCCACTGACAAAACTACCTTCTCTGTGCTTTGTGGAAATCCGTTGTTGATTGAACTGAAGTGCAATGATAAAAAGTGAAACGAAGTCCATGTCTGACAATTTCCAAAACGTGGTTTTGGTGGATGATTTCTTCTGAGAAGCTTTTCTGGGAGAGCAACTGAGGGTTTCCTTAAGAAACCCTTCACCTCTTGAATCACTGCTTCTGTTCTTCTTGATTTTGTTTTCATTTGCCTTTTCTTATGGATGGAACCAGTCTCATTG
This sequence comes from Caprella mutica, assembly GCA_947561585.1. NCBI lineage: Eukaryota > Metazoa > Arthropoda > Malacostraca > Amphipoda > Caprellidae > Caprella > Caprella mutica. The sequence goes on from CANNZV010001040.1 coordinate 185,501, forward strand.
AAAAGATCGCAAACTCTTGCGAATATTTTCAAGTGGCAAGATTTAGCCATCCTTCCACTGATCATCAAGTGAAGCTTGACTTGAAGACATACAATTGAAGGAGAAGGTGTTTTGACAAACTGCAGGACAATCCATTTCTTCCCGAATTAAAAAAAATCAGGATAAAGATGGTTGAAGATCGAAGTGAATTTTGATTCTCCATTCTTTAAGAGCAAAATGGCGTATAGTACATAATGTGATTTGAAGCAGTTTAAGTTCTCCCAATTCGCAATTAATAAATGACGTTTCTGATAGAACGCAGTGTTTATATAAATGGAATTAACCTACATAAAAGAGGCTGCATGCACTGCAGTGCTCGTGCCATTTTACAGAAAACATATATAGAGGGGTCGCGGTTATGGCTTGAGGTGCATAAATAGGGTCGCCTTAAAAAAAGGTAGGGAAACACTGTTCTAAGAGATGCGTGTCTCTTAGAACAGATAATTTTTACCATTTGTGAGCCCGTTAAAGATCCTCTGCTGTACAAGCTTTTTCCTGTTCATGTAAATTGTATAATTAAAAAAAATTATAGTTTATGTTATTGGCAATAAATTATAAACAAAAATGTTCAGTCTGAATTAATAATTCATTTGTTGCGGCAATATGATCTAGCTCTTTCAATTTTGTATTTTTCTGGCGAATCCAAAGCTACAGAAGAAAATGGGCACTAGGTTGACAAATCGCATTGGTACTGCTCGTTTTTTTTTTTTTTTTTTTTTGCAAAATAGGCCAACATGGTAACAGTCTGGTATGTTATGTTGAAACCATCTTGACCCAAGATGTTGCCGATAAGTTATTCAAGTTTCAGCCATATAATGGCGATACGCTGGTAGTCGGTAAATTGCTCGAAAACAATTGCTCGAAAGACAATAATATTGCTCGAAAAACAATTGCTCGAATGAACAATTGCTCGAATGAACAATTGCTCGAATTATCAAATTACTCGAATGAACAAAATTGCTCGAATTATAAAATTGTACAGTTTTCGATTGTACAAAAGTCAGTTATTCGTGAAGTGGAGCTGCACCTAACAATCTTTGTTTCTTTTCAGTAATTGATCATTAATCATTCTATGAATGATTTTAAACATTACTCATTTTGCATAATCTCTTTTTTAGACCGTTTGTGTCATCTCGTTTGTAACATGTGAATTGGAATCATGTTGTGAATCACTATACTATTCATGTTTTTTTTATCATAAAACCCATAAATTTATTTATTACTTGCCTATCTGTATGTGGTACCTCAATAGGTGAAATAATTCAAAGTTATGGCAGAGTTTTAATAAATCTACAAATGAAATCGAGTTTTATGATAAAAAAAAACATGAATTGTAGTGATTCACCACATGATTCCAATTCACATGTTACATACGAGATGACACAAACGGTTTAAAAAAAAAGATAATGCAGAATGAGTAATAATTAAAATCATTTATAGAATGATTAATGATCAATTACTAAAACGAAACAAGGATTGTTAGGTGCAGCTCCACTTCATGAATAACTGACTTTTATAAAATCGAAAACTGTGCAATTTTATAATTCGAGCAATTTTGTTCATTCGAACAATTTGATAATTCGAGCAATTGTTCATTCGAGCAATTGTTCGTTCAAGCAATTGTTTTTCGAGCAATTGTCTTTCGAGCAATTGTCTTTCGAGCAATTGTTTTCGAGCAATTTACCTAGAACCGATTCCAACAGTATTTTCTTTTCTTAATTATTGGTCAAATATTTAAAATTTGCCCAAGTAAAGTTAACGGACCAGAATTGAAGCAAGTAAAGAAAACGGACCAGAATTTAAACTAGTAAAGTTAACGATCCCTGGTCCGTCATCTTTACTTGCTCCAAACTTTTAAAAACTCTATTCTTTTTAAAGAGTAAGGATAAACAAAGTACTTACTAGGAAGAGATGCAGAAAAAGCAGAATAAAAATATTCTTCCTACCTAATTCACTGAAAAATTTAGAAGCTATACAGTATACAGGTTAACTGAAAATTGTTAACATAGCGGCAGTTGGAGAGATACTGAAACTGGTGGACGGTGGAATTGCTTATATTCCAACATGTGTACACACAGGTGTGTATGTGAAAAATGTACG